>SHCU01000036.1:34100-51753 GCA_004307685.1 Ceratina australensis
ACTCCCGGGAACGATTAGTATCTCTCGTAAAAAGTTAACTCGACACTGTGACGCGACATCCAGACAACAGTGTTACGCTCCTTTATGTATGTACTTCGCGAAGTGTTGGCAAATTGCATTGTAAAAAGCGACGGGGTCAAAAGCGTCGCGAGATCGATGCATCGGATTCCGTATGAGAAAACTGTGAAGAAATTTATACTTGGATAGATCTTTATTGTGCAGTATAGAAGTTTTTCATTCCTCGCATTCTAGCATTCGAACATTTCTGAAGGAGACGTTGACTGAGCACGCGGAATATTCTTTCTTTTCCCCGATGATTCTTTATCAGGGTTCCTTTATGCTTCGCCTTGTAGCCTCTTTCGCGTCTCCCATTGTACACTTTGGTGCTTCCCCTCGTAAGTGTCTGTATCCTTTCTTTATATTTTCTCGGCGTTACTTTCCTCTACGTTTTACGGCTGCTTGATAATTTGTCGTAAAGAAAAGAAGTGAAAAGATTAGATCATCAGAGATTCCACGTAAGCAGGAGCTCTCTCAAATTGTCCGCTTTTAATTTATGTAAATTATACAATAATACTATCTCTCTGTTCTGATGGTACGACTGTTTCAACAGCCACGCGAAGGAATCGCAGAGGTATCATTTTATTATTCATTGATTCCAGACATGGAGGCCGATATCCACCCCCGAGGCTATTTAGCGGCGCGGGCGAGGGGCGTGGAATGAAGCACGACGATAAGTGCGCACACGTACGTTCACCAACGGGCACCACAGGCTGCAGGTAAGTTTAATATCTTCATGTAGTAACGCGCCGCGACGAGAAAGAGGAAGGAAGCCAAGATTATTGCTTCAATATTGCCTCGGTGTCAGGCGTCGCATGAGCGTCTGCGTATCCTTCCTTTCTCGCTAGCAAACACCTCCTTCCTAGCGATGGCATTGCTCGCTATAAGATTTCAAACAATCTCGGTGGTTAATCCGTTCATTATTAATATTAAACGTTCGCAAAATGACAATTAAATAAAATCATTTGATAATATTTAAGGATATTAGTAAAATCCATTGTTAGAAAATGATTAGGTATATTATTATACGTATGATCAATTCGCGTAAGCTGAAGCGTGTACCGTCTTATGAACAATTTCACTAGGCCGCTATTAAGACGTATTAAGGTGCGAGGTCGTGTGATTTCGAACTCGCTTCAAAGCCGTCGCTATTTGGCTTTTCTGCTCGGATTCACGTGTGCCGCCGGAGCCGTTATTAAGCCATCTCTTACCGGTTATATCGTTTCTGAGCTCTTCCGCCTCGCGTTTCGAGATCGAGAGACACGAAACCCCCCGATTCGAGAGACTTTGTACCCGTGTACTCCGGTCCTGGGAGACCCGGGGTTGCGGAAGTTATGCTCCCAGGCTGAAGGATTACCGGGTACTCTTGCCCGATTCACGGTGCTATGCGTTTCGGGAAAGCTTCGTTGTTGACCCTACGCGACCCCGTGGGCTTTTTCCGTCGGGGAACGAGCGAACTCCTCCTGTTTGCGCTGTTTAATCGGTGTGCGGTGTGTTGCGGTCCTGAGAACTACGGTTTCCGGATCAACCTCTCGGTAAAGTGCATCGTCTTGGGATACCTGCGTCGTTTTTGCGACTCGAACTACGGTTAACTCCTGCGTCCCGAGTCTCGACGATCTATTACCCGATCTCCAACCCGAAATACATCGGAATTATTTTTAGCAGCGAGACATTTTTTAATCATTTATCATCCTAATTAATTGACTCGCGATTCCATTTCGAAGCACTTCATTAAATTGAAAACAGCGCGATTCCGCGAACTTCTGTCTGCTCGTGCAAACACTCGACTGTCAGTGGAATCTCATTTGCTTGATGGCACAGAACAAAGTGACTGCATCCTCATATAATTCACACCGAATGAAACTGGCTCTCGCCGGTTGGAACGTCTCCAAACGGCGTAGCGAAAGCATATTAAAAACTTCTCGAAAAAACACCGTTGGGTGACGAGCCTATCCATAGAACACCCCCCTTTCTCTCTCTCTCTCTTCTCTGATCTCTTATCCCCGAGATTCACCTCGTGAAACACCAAAA
Source organism: Ceratina australensis (assembly GCA_004307685.1). NCBI lineage: Eukaryota > Metazoa > Arthropoda > Insecta > Hymenoptera > Apidae > Ceratina > Ceratina australensis. The sequence goes on from SHCU01000036.1 coordinate 36,189, forward strand.
ACCGACATAGAAAATTGACCGTTGATGAATTAGCGGCTCTCGAATAGTACCAACTAGCCAACAATCCCGCGGGCCACGTCTCCGTTTGCACGGACTCTCCATTACCGGGCACAAAGAAAAATCCTGCAAAAAGACCGGCGCTCGATTGGTGCTCGGCTCTCTTTCCTGCCCTCGTTCCAATCGCCGCATCGAGAGAGGAAGGTAGATTCGGTCGGTGAACCAGAAGTAGACGAACAGAGCGAGAGAGAGAGATTGGATCAATCGTCGTTGCGGAAGTGCGTTGATTTAGCAATCAGGGGAATGAGAAAGGAATGGAATGGCGTAGGGTGGAGCACGAAGGGATGAACGCGACGGAAAAGAGAAGGGCGAAAGGGTTGTAGTGTAGGTAGCAGTGGCTCTCGGCGTAGGAGAGGGGAAAAAGGAGCGTGTGCCTCTAGTAATTACGGTCGGTACAGCGGAATCATTTGTTTGCGCATTGTTGCCGCAAAGCATTGTTGCGCAGCGGAACGTTCCACCACCACCATCGGCAATCATCCCCCACCGGCTCGCGGGAAATCGTTTCATTCTCTTCTCTCTGGCCGTTCGACTGGCCTCGGTCCTCGTGCAGGGCTTCAAACGCGCATTGTACCTTTGCGGGCTGCCTCGCGAGTACCTGCTACTATATATACACACACGAATATACATATATATATATATATATATGTATATGTATGTATGTATGCATATATGGACACGCGCGCTTGTCGCAGAGGTCACCGTTGCACAACTTGGAGCAAACGAATTCGTTGCACCGGTCCGATGACAAATTAAGCGGACGAAACTACGGGCTAACTGGAATAGCCCCGTTCCTATGAACGCCGCTTCCGGCGATGTTTTCTGGCTTTGATTCACGGGGAAGTTACCGGACGCTCGTGGCTTCCAGGTGACGTTACCAAGCTAATTTCACCTCGCTCGCGAAAAATTAGTTTCCTAGTTGACTCCCTCGGACCCTGTTGTTATCTAAAAAAAAAAGTAGAAGAAAAAATGTACCTCGAACCGAGTCCACCTACGTTCGAATCATGGATGCTTGATCAAAGCTCTCTTTTTTCGCGGTCGCGAAATGGAGTACTCTCGAAGCAATGTGGCAGCCGATAGTTCGGCAGCTCCCGGCAGCAAATATCGGCGTAGGGAAACTTCAGAGATTGCCGATCCCAGTTTTTTGCCGCCACGCTCGCCGCCAGTTCGTTTGTCCACCATCGTAAATATTGAATATCCATTACGAAATATTGCGGGGAACAGGGTATCGAATATTCGAGGGACGCGGGATCGATACGGCTCGATAGGCGCCGGCAGCCGGCCTCCGCTTCCGGGGAATATTGCTTCACCGGCTACCCCTTCGGCTCGATCTTCTTCGATAATTAATACGGCTCGAGCCTGACGCGGAAATAATGGAGAGGCCTCGCGAGCCGTATCGCCCGGATATTTTCGCCGTCCCGACGCTGGAACGCGGCTGGACGTCTGTCTAATTTCATTATCACCGGTTATCTTCGAGCCAAGAGAATATTTTTTTTTTATTCTTAATCCGTGTACTCTTATAGTTAGTCAGACTTCTTCCCGTGAATATAAGTGTAATGAATGGAACGTGTGTTGCGAAAAACGCGGAGAAAATTGCGAGGTAGTTATACAATTCCGCGCGTCGGAGTAAATAGAAGTCGTGTTCGTGGAAGTTGCGCGGAACATCAAAACACATTCTCCTCGGGATCGGGCGTACCTTCCGGCGCTTTTAAGCATCTGGTTCGTTTGCCTTCGTTAAGGATCGTGGTTCGAAACCTTGGAAAGACGGAAAGCGGATACGGAAACGCGAAGTTGTTGCCTAGGGCGAAGTTGCCGCGAAATTAGCTCGGTCTAGTGGGCGGAAGTGGGTCAAAGGTGAGTCTCCAAGGATATATTACCTCGAAAATTCGAGCTGATTGAAGCGCATACCGGCGGAACTCGCGTCTATGGAATTTTCGGTCGCGCATATTGTCCCTGCGCTCAAAGGAATCGGACCCGCGCCATCCTGCTGCCGGTGGAAGCGAAAAACATCAGGAAATGATTCGCTTATGCCAAGCGAAGAGTGCATTGTTAATAAGACGGACATAAAACGTGAAATCCCGGAGGTAGGAGGCCTCGTAAAACATGTAAACTCGTTTTATGGCCCGTGTGTCGCATGAACTTTTAGAGATCGTTACTGCGCGTTCGTGAAAAATTGAATCGTGATAAGAGATGCCTCTTGTACATTGTTACCCGGATTCTTCGTTCATACCCGATGAATAAATCATTTATAATTCTTTTCTTAACTTCCGAGTAGACATTTGAACATCTTAATCTGTACGATTAGCTTCAGCTGGAAATTCATGCAGTTCGGCCGGCAAGTTTCGTTCGTTAAATTCCGTAGGATGAATCCGGAAAAGGTACCTCGCAGTGTTTTCCCTCGTACAATCATCCTCTCTAAAGTCCGGGTACCAGTTCTTCCGTTAACTTCGACTTACCGATCATGTACCTCCCGGAATCCCAACTTCTTCTCAATTAAAATCTACTTCGACGTTCAGTTACAAAACTTCGGACTCCCGAGAAACGTTAGGAGTTCTCGCGTTGCGTTCGTACGGATTCTCGAGCGAGGTTCGTTCAATTTTTTCTAAATAATGCTTGTTACAGTCTAAAATTGGAATTGATTCGCGTGACGATTGAAATACGTCTTCGCCTGCTTATCGCGCTTGTCTCTCTGTTCTTTCCGTGAAACGGGGAAAATCGAAAGGCTCTCGTCGAGATTTCCACGAGAATCTTTCCCATGCGATCTAAGCACGCTATTACGGGAGGGCGGAAGGACGTTTAATCTCCGCGGGCTCGAGACGGTTTCAACGTTTCCTAAAGCGGCGAACGAGCACCGCCGCGAGGATCCGTCGAGGATCTCCGCCTGCATTCACCGCGATTTTCCTTCCCCCGGTTATTCGCTTGATCCTTCTTGATCGCGTCCCTCTTGCCCAGACACCTGTTTGCAGTTACATTTACCAACAAAAAAATGTCCTCGACCATTATCAAATTCGTTATTTTCTAGCAGACAGCCAGAAACCTTAATACGAAGGTTTTAATCTCTAATCACTTTTTAACGAGAGAGAAAGAAGTTGATCAGGATTCAAAGGTTGAAGGGGTTAAAAAATGAGGTAGAAGGAGTGCGACGAAAACGCGCATGATTCGAGACGAGAATGAAAGATGCAGTCGTGTTTCGCCGGAGTCACGTATTCCTAGGAGAGGATCCGTTTCGCTCGTACAGGAATCTAATGAGCTATCCGGGGGAGAGGGTGGGTGGCTGTCTCTTCGTCGCGCGAACTCGTGCATGAACAACGTGAAAGCTGTGCGCGGAGGACGACGAGCGAGATTTTTCTTCCCGGTCGCCTTCTTGGACCCATGAAAATTGCTTGTCAGCTGTCGCGATCGTTGCTAGTCGCTTTGCCGACCTCGTTTCTCTGTTTCTCGAGACACTTGTAAATTGACGATGCCTCCCTCACCCTCCGGAGAATTTCGGAATTTCATCGATCGCGTTACCCTACAATTTGTTTACCGAACGCAGCCAATTAGATTTCTCATCGTTATCTATATAAAGCGTAGGATTCGTTATCCTGAAATTCTTGTCTCGTCTTTGATTAAGAAGAACAGCGGATTGAACCTTTTTCCGCGCGAACTTCCGCATTAATCGCGAGACACCCAGAATACCGTCCTTACTAGATGTCTTTTCTCATTAACGGGAGCACCGTCTTCATCGTGACGTTACAAATGACACGGTTTTTAAACCGTTCCACCTAACCGTTGAGACCGTCAATTCTTTTTCTCTATCCTCCTTCATTCTGGGGGAATAAAAAATCTTATGGAGTTTAATTAAAACGATGTGACGGTGTCGCCAGGAATAATTGGCCGCAAGGCCGTCGATCGGTGATCCGGCTCATTAAATAAACACAAGGAGACCGAAGTTCGTGTTTTCCATTAAACCGTCGTCCACTTGTAGCCATTCGTCTCCGGACGCGCGCGAGAGAGAAAGCTTGAAAAGCTACGCGACTTCGGAAGCTGTTTTCACGGTAGGAAATAATTAAATGCCGCAGCCATCGATAACAGCGAGAAGTAATTGGCCCGAACAGAATCTAATTCCAGATCGGAATAAAACGTACCTGTAAAATAGAGGTAAATAATCCCCTGCTATCCGTGACGTTTGCTCTACTTACGTTTCCTATCGCGCCACGAATTAATCAGTGGCCCGCGACTTTCGGAAAATCTACGAAGGAATCAATATAAAAGAGCTAGTTTCCTTATCACACGATAATAAAGATTTATTTATCTTCCGGTTTTCCGATCGGCGAATATAGCCTCGCCACTTTTCCACCAGTTCAAACTTCTCCAGCGCTACCCCTTTTATCTCCTTTTTAATACGGAATTTCCTTAGGCCAGTTCGGTTCACCGGGTCGATTCTCGGCTTCGCGTCACTTCGCCGTAGCGTCGAACCGGAAGTCGATCGGTCGACCGATCGACCCTGTGGGTTCGTGGTCAGGCCCTAGCGCTGCAGCCCCTCTTTGTCGCAACTTTCCTCCGTCGCTTCGGTTACTTCATTATAAAGCTCGCGAGCAACTCTCGGAAGGATCTGTTTTCTCTTTACCATTGAACTCGTTACCTTGAACTTCTCTGTACAACGCGAAACGAATCGTACCCGAAGCTTTGACTAACTCTAAATCGCATCGTCTTTGAGTAGAAGTAATATCTCACGCCGTCGGTTTAGAGAACTGCGCGGAAGTAGTAGAGTCGGTTTTGTAAATCCGGATTTGTTTGATTCCGTACTAGCGAACAATTTAATAATACGACGGCGGTGGTTGGGAAACGCGACATTAATCGCAACGAATCGCGTATATATACATATAATTAACAGGGAGGCAGTTGGCAACGAACGGGCCGAAGTGGGTCGAACCGAGCAACCGTTACGTTGCATTACGGGACATAATTTCCGTTTACGCGCGGTAATATAACGCGCAAACACACGTGAACAAGCGCGTACGTAGGTGTACAGATCCAATTACTCGGCCCGCCTGCGACTTCTGATTGCGCGCGCGTGTATTTCGTCGCGTTAACAGGGACGTTTCCGAGGAAGAGGAAAGATAACCGAACAAAAATGATTAACGACCAACGGCCGGCCGCCAATTCCGCTAACAGTTCTTTCCGCGCGAAAATTTCTACCGGACCAACTTTCCTCGCCGCCGGAGGCACAATAGCGGCTCATTTGCTAATGCGTTCATAATTTAATCCGGGGCCAGGTGAAGTCGCCGTTCGCAGTCGATTAATTCGACCGAAAGTGGACCTCGTATGCTTACGAGTACACCCGTCGGTTCGTATTCGACAAATTTTACTGTCCCAACTTTAAACGAACATTCCGTTCGGGGATTCACCGCGGCTGTTCTAACGACGCGCGTAATTGACGGTCTCCCAGCTGGGAACGATCCACCGCGTTTCAGTAACGCGAGTACTACTTAAAATATCATCGTGACGTTTTCGCTCGTTGAACATTGAATACCGACTAACCGCGAGGCACGGAATTCTGCACGATGATTATGGCCACGTAAGATTTGCGAGAAATGGAACAATCTCTCGAATCCGGCGCGGTGCAATTCGAACCTCCTTTGTGGGAATCGAGAACCCTCTTCCCTCCCTTTCGTTAGCCTTTGTTATCTCCGTACAAAGTATTGTGTAGCCCTGTCTAGTTGAAAATTGAAAGAAGCCAAGCCTTCTCGTTATTCTTTTCAGAATTCTTATCCGAATCGAAAATTTTCAAGAAATTCGAACTGTTGTAAAAATAAAAAACAAAAAAAAATTGAAGCGAGTGACGCTCGACAAAAGGGCAACGCACCGCGTCGCAATGACGACGTTCGGCGACTTATCGATCCTACGGTCGTTGCTCGCGAGTCGTTTAATAAAACACGAGCGACACGGTGCACTTTTACGTCACTCGCGTCGTGCGTCCCCTACATCGTCGCGTCGCATCAATCACTGCCGGGAGAAACTCGCCGGTTGGCCTCGCGGCGCGAGAGAGAAACGCGGTTCGAAGAACTCGAAGTTATCAATTGATTCCATTCCGAAAGTTAAAGACCGTCCTCGAGTAATTCCTTGACTGGTCGAAGCTCGGGGTAATCATGAAAGTTTGAGCGGATGTCATCGGGTCCCGCCCGTGGGAGTCGATCGCGTTCGCCACTTGGACAGGGCGAACGTATAAAGTTTACGGCATTCCGGATTCATGTAAGCCTGTAAATCAGCAGTTTCTCGCGTGATTGGCCACCGGAGAGGTTCGTAAACAGCCGAGTCTAAAGGGGCGAGCGACGTCGAGAAGTCGATTATGCAGGCCAAATCAGACAACTGGGTCAAGTTACGCCACCCCCGGTCGTTATCGGCGCGCAGTCAAGTGGCCGTGACGTAAATGACGTCGACGTAATGATGTCGTTTCCGGGAACTATCGTCCACCGAACTGTCTGCCATACCGCAACAATGAAACCGTCGGATATAATGTATAAGATACATCCGGCTCGGGAACGAATACCGCACGGATCCCTGTTTAACGCGAAATTTCACTGAAACTGGTAGGCTGGTTTGTTGCCAGATTAAATCGCAGCCCTGCGGGACACAATAGAGAAGTACGGGGCGAAAGGAAGAAAAAAGGAGAGGCGGAGAGGGGAAGCGGTCGCGGTTGCGCCCGGAAATTGGCGAAACTTTGCGGAAGGTAAATTAGCGGCGCGGCGGTGATAAAAAGCTTGCGGGTTTCCAGCCCCTGACAAATTCCAAATCCGAACTCGCGGGGCTGGAAAATTATGAGGAGTCCTCTCTATCCGGCACGATGCAAGAACCCCCTCCGATTGGCCCGTGCGCGCACCGGCCAAAAACAATTTGCTTAATGCTCCTGCTCGCGCTATCGCGCCCGATAAGACGGCTGATGTACGTGTACGCGAAAAAGGGGATAATCTACCTTGTGTAATCTCGCATTTGCATTTAGGGGAAAGACACTTGGGATAGTCGATGGTTACTCTGTCTCGTGACATTCCATTCGGGATCTATCGTAGAAATAGTTAAATCTATTAATTTCCAAAAGAAATTGGAACTCTATAAATGCAATGGACTTTGGAAGTTATTTTAACTTCACTTTTTCGACTTGCTCCGAATTGATTTCCGGTTTAAAATTCAAACGTCGAGAGTCCCTGACGACGATAACGGGAAATCTTCTCTTTCACCTTAACGAATGTAATCGAGCGTCGATGTCCGGCGTCGCGATTACCAAATCGCCGCACAGATCCGGACTAATTACCAGGTTGTCGATGCTCGTCCCACCGGGAGAATCATTCCGGCCGGTAGATATCTAGTCCCGTTAAAAAGCGGCGCTCTTTCCTATCCTTTCACTCGTTGCCAGCGAGGGGGAGGTCAGAGAGACGGGTTCGCTCTGCTCCCTTGTCCCTTCCCCTAGGCGCATCAGCTACACCACCTCTACACCCCGGCCTCGCCTCTCTTCCCGTGTATTTTCCGGGGAAATGCAAATTCCGGGTCACTGACATCGACTCGATCCGAGCTATATATCGTAGCGACAACGCGCGACCCAAGTGGATGTACGTGGCTGGAAAGATACAGGCTACATCCTGGAATACAGATGCCGACGAATTTTTCCATATCTTTTTCTCTATCTCAGATATTTCGAGTCGAAACCATCTGTATCCCGTTGAACTAAGTAAGTAAGGCTTCGTCGAGGCGTTGGGAGATTTCAGTGGAACAGGTCGATGCACGGTCAGACCACTTACCGTAATTAAATGATTCCTTTGTAATTCCTTACGTCTCTCTCTCTCTCTCTCTCTCGCTTTTACTGTATTATTTCCTTGACGATTTCGATCGGTCCCTGGGTTTGTCATCGAACAATCAATTCACAGCGCGACCGAATATGAAACGGGCTGAAGGGATTCGTGCCAAGCCAGCCTGACAGGGACTTGGCTCCGGCTCGAGACGATGGCCAATGCGGAATTCTTTCGGTTAACCGCAACGATAATCCTCGTCGAATCGATCGGTTTCGATCGTAGAAAACCGTACCGCTGGCTAACAATTTTTCTATACGAATCTTTTTTACTCGATGCCTGCGCGCGACGAGGAAATTGATACATAATATTTTTCATGTCGAAAATTGTTTTCCCGACTGATTCCGATTCCACTCACGTATGTTGTCGGTTTAATTACAATCCCAGAAAATATCCACTGCGCGTGTGGCAATTACGAATTTAATACGGACGCGAATTTGGTAGGAAATAATGATTTCTCCGGCGCAAATGTAAAATTCTTGCGAAAATGAAGCTAAACAGCAACGCGGCGATCGCGAATTTGATAAAATCGTGCGTTCGCATATTTCGGGGAAATCTTTAAATACGCACATCGCTATCATATCGAAATAATAAATAACGCGTTTCCAATTTCGTAACGTTAAATAATGTAAAAACCCGCGCGGACGAAGTTCGTTTGATCAGTCTTTTTTCCATATTCAGCGAAGCAACATTGTAATATCTCGTGTAAATCGCCGCCTCCTCCCGGCGAAATTCTCCGGAGTGGGGTGCATAATTAATCAACAGTCCATCGTTCGAGAATATTGCGAAACGAGTTTCGTGGCGGCGAAACTCGGCTCGCGTAGCCTGATGATGGATTTGTAGTGAAATTAGACCTGCGTTGTCGTTTGAGGGTTTCCGTGGTGTCGTGTTGCGGTCTGTTACCCTTTGATGCACGCGATGCGTGGCCGCGAACGGGGTAGAAGTCTTATCGAAGGGATGACTGGCAGGAGCCGCGTTCGCGTATCGGTATTGCAAAATTCGTTTTGATAACGCGAAACCACACCGAATCCTCTCCGAGTATCGATGGAAAAATCGAATTAATACTTCAGCTGACGGATCGGCGTACCCTTTGCCTCGGCCGAGCCGCGGTACACGATACCGTGAATAATTTCCTAATGGAAAGTATAAGGTATCATACCGGAGTGTATCAGCGCTTGGTCCATTAGCTTACGCAACGGAAAAACAAGCACGTTGAAATTTATCGTCGCGGAGGGAGCCGCCGCTAATTTGCAAGTGAAAGGCGACGCTATCTCGAATTGGCTGGATCTTTAACGTGCCCCGCTTAAGATAATGTAGCGACTACTTTAAAACGCGTCGCGTGTTTCACACTGGGTTTGACGGACGGAGAGCTTAAAATGATAAATTCGACGGATGCAACTTGGAGAGGAGTTCCTCGAATCGGAAATGCAAATGCAACTGATAAAAAAAGAAGAAGAGAGCAGCAGAGACGCGGCCGGTTTTTCCCTGACAGCTGCTAAGTTTTTGTTTGACTTTCAAATGGGGGTTAGTAGCCGGCACGTCGAACTTTCCGCCAAGTTATTGCGATTTTCTTTTCGTACCGACCTTACCTTCGTAGATCGAGACTGTACTCGGAGTGGACCATCGAGATCTTGGAGATATTTTTACTGCAACCAACTTCTTTCGAGTTTGTATACGTAATATCGAATTTCAATGATTTTCAGCCAATTCCTCATGGAATTTCGAAAGATACCGGGGCCAAGTTTCTTTGACTTACTAAAAATTCTATCCCCCGCTACGATATCGGTATCAACCCCCAGACCGTTCGCTAAGAGGACGTGACCCGGGAGCCGTCAAAGAGAAGAATCCGAATTCAAATTCCTCTCTAAACAATCTTACTTCTTCCCCGATGTTCGACAAACACTCATCAAATTTCCTCGGAACGTTTATCGAATCGATATTCCGATCCTTCTTACCCTCCCCGTAATGAAATGCAAATCCCAGAGTCGAAACGAGCATTCGAGACAATCGTTGATAACGCCGCGTGACTTTCAGTCGTGAAGTCACGCCTCGCGCGATACCGAGGCGCGTCGCCGCCAATTAATTCAGAGGATGAGAGTAAGAACGTCTAGGGGAGGCGAAAATGTAAATGGATGATTTTTCTCGGGAGAAATGAAGGGTGGAACGGCATTTAGGTGTTCGCCAACTTCGCCCTTCTCGTAATCGCGTCTTTACTCCGAACGGAAGTGACTTTCGGCCTCGATCCGCTAAGAGGGAAGTTCGCCAGGAAGAAATCGAATATCGTCGGCCGTGTCAGATCGATTTCTCGAGACGGTCGAAATAACGGCGCGCGATAAAATGTCAAATAATTTTTCGCGAATGAATAATCGAGCGTTAAACGTCTCGGTGATATTTCAAGAAGTACATCTCCGCGTTAATTTCCCCTGGAACTAAGGAACGCTTAACTCGCACATACATTAGAGAGAGGTAGGGCCGCATTAACGAGGCGGAATTATCAAGACTATAAAAAGAGCGTGGTAATTAACGTCGCCGGGGCGGATTGAACTTGTGGCAATTTCGCGGCAATTTAACGAGAGATATACGACGACCGGGGATGGGAGGACGGAGTGGAGCGCGCGACGCGCTACCGTGTTCACAATGTAAATCATTTTGTCCGTTTCTGACGGCCCGCCGATGGCACTTGCATCGCGGCCATAAATGTCCCCGATATTGCCGTAATATACCCTCCATCCTCTCTGCTAAAGTATCGCTGAAAATTTCACGAGGGATTAAATTCAATTATTGCCGCCATATATCCCCGGCAACTGTATGAATTCGAAAAGATTTCTGATCTCCGGCCAATTCGTTTTAACTATTACCGCGCGGCGTATGAAACCTCGCTTTGTTTTTTTCCCCCGGCCGATCGAAACGCGAGGCAACTTGTATTTTCGCCGAGCCTTATATTTCAACGTAAATTAATGATTAATCGAACGTTGTAACCTAATATTTTTCCCTCTCACGTATCTCCCCGAGCTCACGTACGAACCGCGTGTAAAATGAAATCGCAATATTTTATAAGTTGAACTGTTATTGAATAGACGGTCCGTGCTTCTGTTCCCGTGACGTCTGTCTCGTTCTTTGGCCAACGGGCAAATCGTCCGCGTTCGCTTTACCTTTTGCCAGCGGACGACAAAACGCATCCTGCGACCGGGGTTCAGGAAAAACCGGAATTCGTTGCCAGTATCCTGGCCCGGTGTCGTGACCGCGTTTTTAAACCAGGAGGCACACAGGAGTTTCCGCTGACCAAGACGGTCTCAGTTTCCGTGTTCCGAGGGGGAAAGAAAATCAAAAACAGCCAAAATTCAGCTCCGTCTTTTTGTCCTCGGATTTTTCCGCGAAATACGATAGTGAGTAAACGTTGTTTGCCCGGTTAGGTTTTATTGGGACTGTTTTATGCGCGCGAAAAAGTTTACGAGACGAACGTGACTTCTTGGCTGTTCCCGCGAATTAAAAATCTGTTGACTCCGTAGTTGGCGATTTTTTTTTCGTGCCACAGTAACCGAGTACTAATTAAACATGCTCGATGTAGTTCCGCCGGACGCTCTCGGTTTACCAGTTATCATCCTGAACGGGATAACAAAAACGTACGAAACTATTCCATTGAAATTGTTTCAATCCCATCGTTTCGCTCGAAATTAATACTCTTACCCGAAGTAAAAAATAAAAGCGTTATCGAGTGTTTCGAAAGCCCGCGGTACACAACGAAAGTTATTTCCGCCGAGCACCCTCGATAGTTGCGGTCTATATCGTTATCTATTGAAATTACTATCCCACGTTTCAGTCTCGACGCCCGAATCCTCGACGACACTCACTCCCCGAGATCAAAAATTAAAAGCGTCATTCTTAAAATTTCTATCATTCACAAACAGCGATCGATAAAGATACACCTAGATAAGAGATAATAACCTTTCGATTCGCTGTTGTTCTTCGATCTCACTGAATCTCGAGTGAACGAAAAAATCGACGGGTGGAAATAAGTCGAAGAAACACGAAGCATCGTACTTTCCCTCCATCGAGGTAGATATGAAACCTTAGGGAATGTATGCAAAATGTTTCCTCTGTTGATCGGTATTCGCAACGCGATTTATCGTCGGCGTTTCCTCCCGCGCCTCTTCGGTACGCGGTTAAAGCGCATTTTGCCGGTGATTCCAGCGGCGGTTAGAATCGAATCGATCGCGCGATCGAAGACGATCTCACCGACCGATTTCGTTCTCGGCGGCGCGCCGGCTGCAGCCGCGACGCAGTTTTATCCTGGCCGCGCACCCGCGCCTCGGGATCGATAGATATTATTTCCGGGCCGCGCACGGCACGCGTTGAATTCGCGATGCGCTTCCGCGTGTGCATACACCCGTCACACATAGTAATGCGAAACGCGTTTCACGTGCGCGCACCGACTTTTTCATCTTATCGCAAATTAATCAATATTCAATGTTCCCCGTTACGTTTACGTGCCCGTAAGAATCTTCCGGGGAGTTGTCGTTCGCACGCGTTCGAGCATCAAGACGAACGCGCGGCACAGTCTCGAGTGTAACCATTAACGCTAAACCTACCGCAGATTTTACACGCAAGTTTACTATTGGATTGTTCGGAAAGTGATTTCGTTTGTTTTTTTGTAAAAATGAAACACAATTTTCGTATAATGAACAAATATTTTATTAAATTATATATTAGAAATTTTGGTCCCATACCTTTTGCCATCTTTCTGGTAGTAGCATGATTCCACGCTCATAAAATTTTTGGTCTTTGCTGGCAAAAAACTAATCCAGGCGGTTGTTGACCTCCTCGTTTGAAGTGAAGGTTTTACCGCCTAAAAAAAATTTTGTCGGTGCAAAAAATCCGAAGGTGCCAGATCTGGAGAGATCTGGTGGGTATGGCATTGTATCCCATTCAAGCTGTAAAAGCTTTTGGCGAGTGACCAAACTTGTATGAGGTCTCGCATGATCTTGGTGGAACACTACACCTTTCCTGTGGATTAATTCTGGCCTATTCCGTTGAGGTGCATCATTCAGTTTGCCCAGCTGATGACAGTAGACTTCCGAATTAATTGAAATTATTTATTTTTTTATCTATTGAAATTTTGTAAACCAGTTCTGGCACTGGCGTACTGTCAACACATCTTCTCTATGCATATCGGTTAATTTCTTTCTTGCTTGAACAGCATTTTTACCTTCTCTATAATAAAAGAGTAAAATATGACGAAACTGATGCTTATCGCTCTCCATATTTAAAAGAGCACCAACCGAAAACTACTGCATAGAATCAATTGGACTTTTTCACACACAAGTCTTGGTATATCAGCTCTGAAAACATATAACGATTATGCGGCTCAAGTGTGAAGTTGGTTGGAAAAAATACAATTAAATCCTCAGTCGGGAAAAAACGAAATTACTTTCCGAACAACCCAATACATTTTTTACATTTGAATGCTATTTAATATTGGCATTGATATTTTAGTTTGACATGAAATTAAGTTATAGTTACAATTTTAACAACATACTAAAACCATTTGCGCTTTATTTCTATTAAGGAATTTAAAAGGGGTCATTTGACCGTGGTAGGTTTAGTGTTAATTCTGGACAGATTGCGGATAGAGTATGTAATTTCCTACTCGCGGTATATCTAAGCATCGACGTATTCGGCTAGATTGAGTTTCCAAATGTTGGACGTCTTGATATTCTAACTGTGCCCCCGATAGACAATTCACTCTGATTTTCTGTGAACAGAGCGGAGGTACCACTGGTAATGCAAAATTTATCTGGATTAATTCAGATCCTACTAGTTTCCAAACTTGATCAAAGATCGAATGAACTAGTCGGAAATTCGATCGTATTTCAGATCCTACTAGTTTCCAAACTTGATCAAAGATCGAAGGAACTAGTCGGAAATTCGATCGTAATAATGTATATAAAAAATGCTATCAGTTTCTTCCTGTTTAATTAAATTCACGCTGAAATTGTTTGTTCGTATGATCGATACGCGAGTTAAGCGAAGTTAGAAATACGGGGGAACAGAAACGTGACACAGAGTGGAAGGTAATCGTTGCGTTGTCTGTTTCGGTAGCGAGCAAGCGAAACACGGTACTCGCTCGAGCGAGAGAGGGCAAAAGCGTTTTCGGTATAGATACCCGCGGTTGAAAAGCTCGCTCCCGTTTCCTCGAAAATTCCCACGCGGAACGTTCACCTGAATTATTCGACCGATACGCTCGTCGTTCCCGCGGACGGGTAAGTAAAGTACAAGAAGAAAAGGTACGCGCACGCACGACGAGGAAACAAAAATTCGAGAGGGCTAGAGATAGACAGGATCGTTGCAACTGTTTCTCGTCGAGATACATTCAAAGAGCTCGGGTGCTTGTTGAAACAAGAGAACGGCGAATAAATAAAGAGGCTTGTACCAATTACGTTTCCCGTATCTAATGGAAAGCCGCTTTGTTCGCGTTTAAGCGACTGAACACGCTCCGTTTAACGTTCTGTAAAAGATCGTTCGATTCATCAATTGATTTAATACTTACGCGGAAAAAAAGAAACGATTCTCAAAGGAGTTTTAAGAACGACGCCATCGGGAACCATAAAGTCGATCGTTTAGCAGCAGCAGCAGCAGGAGCCGAAACGCTCGCGATTTCGTTGGCTCCTCGCGTATAGGGACGCTGAAATCGGGTACACCGGAGCGCTTAAATTTAACCGGTCTGGAAATGCAGAACGGAACGGGCGCCGGAGCTACGGTCGGGACGTGAAATTTATTATCGCGTCAATCAGAAATTGATAGAACGCCGGGCGATAATCGATTTAGGATCGAATCGGCCTCGCGCGTCGCCTCGTTTGCTCACCCGTGTCTGTTTTCGACCGTTCGACCGTGCACGCTCGTTTCATTGCGTACCGGGAAAAGATTCAAACGTTTTTTTAAGGGTATTTTTCAAATTTCCGAGCTTTAAACGCGGCCCGCGATTTCAACCGTTTCCATCGAGTCTCGCCGGCAATATTTTACGCGCGCCGCTACAGATGTACCATTCATTTTTACGCGAAATGAAAAACATTTGTTATACGCGCCACAATTCTTTGTTAGATAATTTACAATATGAAAAATCAGGACTGTGACTGCGACGCGAGATATCGCGCCGTTGAATCTGTCACCCCACGCAGGGAATCCAGCACCCCTTTTTTTTTTGCTGGGGGGTGGCACCCTACAACGGGAATTAGGATGCAATTGATATAAGTCGCGCGTGCCCCGAACATTTGACATCGGCATAGACCGTGCGATCGAGGGCTGGGCAAACAATCCCTCTCGTCAGCGTCAAACCCTTCTGCTTGTAAAACAGCGGAATAATGGCCGGCCCTCGGAACGGGGTGAAACGAGAGGAGAGGCTCGAGTGATCTTGCGTGCCCGCGCCTAAACACGGCCACTTGCATTCAAAGAGACGACGACGACGACGACGGTAATAAGGCGAAGCCAGAAGATTCGCTGTTATTACTTGCGTTTCCTCGAGTTCTCAATGGAAGTTGGCAACTCGGGGAGAACGAAGATAAGCTTGACCACGGTGCCTTTTACTCTATGCGTCGTTCGGATTAATTTCTAGATTAATTCGTGTTCCGAAGATAAGAATAATAGACATATAATATACAATAATACACAATAATACGCATGCATAAGAATAA
>SHCU01000036.1:55604-80022 GCA_004307685.1 Ceratina australensis
CCGCGGGACTGATTCGTAAGTGCTTCGTAAACCCTGTTCGGTTCGCGCCTATTCGCGGTTGAATATAACCGCGAGAATTCGAGTTTTCAATTTTCAGATCCGACCTGATAAAACAATAACCGAACTTCTCGCTTGAATCTTGCCGTCGTCGTCGTCTCTCGCGTACAGAGGACGCTATTTTCTTTCGGGTGTAATACGATTTCCGCTGTAACGTTCACCCCTCATATCCCGGCGTTGCCACGCGAATCACGTTCCTAACGCGTAGTGCCCGAACGAAAGTTGTTCGGACGAGTGAGAGATTAGGAGGATAGGAGGGAACCGGTCCTGAAATATTGGATCTGCAGATCGTTATTCGAGATATCGTTCTTATTTAAGCAAACTTTTAAACGTGTGCAGAATGCGGTACACGGGCCGATTTATGAAAGTTGTGTGTCGGCCACACGCGAAAAGACGAAACTCGGTTGACCGTGCACGATCCGGACCGGTCAGCGTTAATTTGTCCCGATACAGTGTCCGGCAGGCTAGACGCGATAAATATTCAACTCGCGTGCTTTCTGGAGGTCGAGAGTCGTGGCCCCTCCCGTGGCACTTCCTTTATTCATTATTCGCGCATCTCGCGAGGTTACGTTGTTTAATGGAAAGCTATACGCAATTAACCGAGAGGCTGACTGACTGACTTCTCAGAGGACGAAACTTCGTTAATTTTGACTCGGTTATTTTCTTAACGTTTGACGCTTAAGTACTTTGTGCCTCGCGAGAGACCTAAGTATACAGACAAGGAAAACCTGAGGCAAACAAGTTTGCAGAGGGAAACGTTGCCTAAGGAAAGCTGGCGAACAAGGGAGATGTATTCGCGAAATTAACATGCAGCGCATCGGACCCTATAAGTCCATTAAACGAGCGCGATTATAAAGTTCGCGTTAGACGCCGTTTAATTAATTACTTTCATCAGCGGCGTTACTGCGCGGAGACCGGCCGGAATTAATTTCCCCGACTTAACGGCACTGAATGAAATCTCAACAAGAATGAGATCTCGTTAACAATATAGCTGCCACGTTACGTTCGGAATAACGTTGAGACCCGGGCGAACACGAGAAACTACTTGCTCCGTTTTTAATAAATAATTATTACACTTCGATCGGCGGTGATAAAAGTTTACGTGGACGTGATTAAAAGTTGTTACACCCCGTCGATCGAGCGAACCGACAAACCTCTCTATTAACTTTGCGTCATCTCTCACGAGATACAAACGCGACCGCGGAAACTTTCGAACAATGCACGTTTGGTGTCCCTTTAATGAAAATTTCAGCTCAGCGAATGGGTGTAACGTGAAAATTTAGTTATAAGGGGGCGAGACCGCGTGTAAACATGGAGGATGCGAGTAAATTTGGAAGGTGGCCCGCTCGGTGATTCCGGAAGGCGATGGATCAATTAACGGGGGAGAATGGACGCTTCAACCCCTCGAGCGTTCGGTGTACGACGTAACCGTGACGTTATTGGCCGAAGCTGCTCGTTACTTTTATCGTTCGTCGAAGTCTGGAAACACGAGGAGACACCTTGCTTGGCCGGGAAAGTTTTCCAACCAGCACGAGTGGACCGGATAATCGTGGCTCTTTCCCCGTCCTAGGGAAAATTCGTTCGGAAATCGATTGGAGATACGGTTATGGCATCGTCCGAGGGGGCGGAAAATGAAATTTTCCGCGTCCAACTATTTTGAGAAAACACTCGGCTCTCTTTCTTTATATCGAACAAATTTCCATTGATTCATTCATATTTAATACGTGGCGACCTAGTCTCGTATTTCTCGTAATTAAAAGTAATCAAGTTTAATGGAGCGAACGAAGATACAATCCCGTCGATTGAAATTATACAGTATTATTCGATTCTCTTTTTATTCTATCGGATACCGTTTCGTTCCCAGTTTTCCGCGGTATCAGCGAAACGCGGTGCATTAATATCCGTCTAGGTCGACCCATCCCTATTGACTTTGTCAGTTAGCGGCGATTAAATTACTCGAGCATCGGTGCGGCGAGTTGTTCCCCAAACAATTTCGCAAGTCGCCGGGTCAGGCTTCGATGAACACGATTCATTAGATCACGGGCTCGCCATTAACCGGTCATCGACTGTACTGAATCTCGATCGATTTGCATTCAATTTCGAGTGAAACGTAAACGTTTCAGGATTTACCGTACCATTCAACGGTTTACAGAACCTTCAGACCGATCGCTCACTTTAATAAGACGTAAGACACGTTATAATAAGCCATACATACATTTTTGAAATTACACAAGCCAAAGATTAATGTTCTGATAAATCTCTTTATTTGGCACACTTTTTTCTGCCATTCACGGGTACAGATTTTTGTACAATTTCGATAACACGTATTATTAATTATCAATGAATACCCGATGGATGATTGAAATAACACAACTCGCGATGGAATTCTTTCACAAAAGAAACTGGCCTTATTACACTGGTAACAACCACGGTCGTTGTTCTCAAAACGAGACTGCTCTCCTTTCTGTTAACATTTAGCCGGATATTAATCAGCGAGATCTCGAGCAGGCTGTTCGCGGACGGCATCAAGAGAAACCGTTCTGGTTAGATTACCATGGCAGAAGGGTCGTGGGCGTGGTACCCGGGGTGATTTCGAAAAGAGCCCGAGCCGCATAATTCCCTAGTTAGTCGCCTGCCGGCTGCCCGTTATAACCCGCTCGGCGCAATAAACATTTGTAAATCGCGAGCCGCGGCGCTAAAAGCTCGGTGGAAAAAAATATCAGTAAATCTCGCCGCCTTGTTCCGCCGACGCGGAAATTAACGACGCTTCTCCTCTCGTTACCGGCCCCGCCGCTCTCTCCGCCTCGGTCCCGACCTCCCGTCTACTTTTAAAGATTTTCCAATAGGACCAACGGAACGTCGAATTGTTTTACGATCCTCAGGAGGCGTATTAATTATTATTTAACGCGAGCAGGCCGCCTCGTTTTGATTGGGACCCTCTGTTTATCCGTCGGATAGAGGCTTGAACGATGACGGCGTGTATTAGGGGGAATACGTGCGCGACGGTGAAGAGCTGTGAGGGGATGAAATGTTATTGCCGAAGCGAGCGAAGGGTGAGTCGCTGGTCTTCGGTGAGGGGAGACAAATAAATTAGGGGAACGAAGGAAAGCAACAAATTTTTGATCGCCTTTTCCTCTTAACCCGAACGGGAATCAAATTTTACTGCCGCTCGCGCGATCTTCGGCGGCAATATGCCCGGACCACATTCATAATCAATGGCGAAGGGCGAGTGGAAGTAAGCGGCGGTGGCTGCAGAGCGGCGAGGGCTGTTTGCGATTTTCATTTTGCATCGTTCCAGCAATAATTGTTTACACCTCGGGGGCTCACGGGGCCAGGTTAAACACTCCCGCGCGCGCACACACACAGCCCGCGGACATATAACATTGTACCCCCCGCGCGGCGGGTGAGTGCCGCCCACGCAACGAAACTGTACGCGCGCGTAGTTATAACCTTCTCTAGGAGGACTTTACGCGCCGCTCGGAACGACGACGACGTCGACGACGCAGCGACGGCCGCCGGGGTTGGCCCCAGCAATTACGAACATCTGCTCTCTCGGATCTACATGCGCCGCGAACAACTTCCCCCGAGTGGCTCGACTTAAATCCTTAAACGCGCGTCGTCCGAGTTTCGCATGGACGTTCGTCAACCCTCTCGAAATGTCTCCAACGTAGTTCGCGAAAGCAATTTCAACTTGCACGCAGCCTGTCCCGCCGCGAAAAAAGATACGTCGCTGGAAACTGACTTTTCATTTTATAATCTGACGTCGAAGCGCTAAACAGAAACGGTGTGTATACCAGCGGAAAACATCCGGGAAGCAATCTTATTTACTCTCGTCCCCCGTGCAATTTGCAATTCGCGGGCAGGAAGTCGCCGGTGTAAAGTACACACGTGCACGCAAGGTAGGAGCTGGTTCCGGCTGAATGTCCCTCATATTGCTCGCATTGTTCGCGCGGAAAACGCCCGGGCCACGGGTCACTTCTTGCATCCTCCTCGTACAAACGCGGCTTTTGTCCTAAGCGGTGACTGGACCACTGTGTACCGTGGAAATTGGCTTATTCCGCTCGCGAGTTGCCGCACACATGGCCACGTAACGTTTCGACGGGCAACGCTGTCCGTTCAGATTTAAAAGCTCGAGCGTCAAGTGACATCGAAGATAGTCGTGCTTTATTTTACACGATCCGCTAGTAAGAAATGCACGACAGATTACCAAAGGTAACTATTTTATGCTTTACACGTAAAGTCGTGAGAGCACTGAAAACTTGTGTTACCATCCCGATTGAATAGTTAGTAGTGTTACTAGTTAAATCGTTAGTAGTGAGTTATGCTTATATAATTAATAGTTAGTAGTGTTAGTAATTGAATAGTTAATACTGAGTTATCCGTAATGCTCAGGCGTCGATCTACCTGATCGCGGAATGGATAAGGGGTGATAAGGGTTAATTATCACCAGTCGTGATTAAAAGCCGTTCGCATTTATATTATACGAAGGAATCGTTGGCCTGTATTGTACTTAGAGCGGAGGGAGCTCAAGTAAGAATTAGCCAGAGCGGAAGGAGCTCGGACGGAGTTGTGTTAAATCATAATTATTGTATTATACCTTACACAGAACATAAGTTTAGTTTAATTTAATTTTAGAGAAAAGTGATTATTTTATTTTTCTACATTATATACTGTTTAATATAACACTTGCAAAAGAGTTATTAATAACTTTGTATAGACAACACATAGACGATCTAATTATAAAATGGTTTATGCGCGTGAAATAGAAATTACCGATAAACCGAAGGAGAGAAGCACGGCGTCATGGCATATTCTTTAACTCCTCGTACTTCCTCTCTATCTCATCCACCGAGCGTGGCTCGATCGCATCGAAGTTGGCGGATCCTCTCGGAAGCAACATCTATTTACCATAAAATAGAGTTTCCAGCTTTCTAGGCGGGCAAAGCGTTGCACGTTTATTTCTTTTCCCTCTTATCGGTTGATTCGCGAGGAGGCGCGTTCAACGTTTACTTCGCAGTCTAAATATCGACTGATAAGATGCTAACTCTCACGTGCTCAAATTTACTGCCGCGAAACTGGAAATGCTTTATCGAGACACGTCTACGCCTCTTCACGGGTTTCCTTCAAGGAAAATTGAAATGCACTCGCGACCTGACGATTCGCCGCCGTTCCTTCCTTTGTCCTATCATCTCCATTCCTAAACATCTCCATTCGTGACAGATCGAGCGGAAACGGGAGGAGGGAAAAATGACGCGTTCATCTCTACGACGCTTCTTTCTCGCGACCTCGTTATTATTTCTTCGTTACCGCGCTGTCTCCGATGGGAAAGAAATCGGAGCGACACATCGCGTGTCCCTGCGAGCGTAACTTCTTCACCCTGTCGCTGAACCGAAACGTCTAATCAATAAATGTACACCTTTAACGAAACCCATCGTCCCTTCGTCGATTTTAATCCGCACTGGTTTATACTTGTTACGTAACTGAAGTCTCGTCAAACTATGTTGCCGCCTTCTAAAATCATAAAGCGCGAACCTCTCTGAAGTGTCCGCGGTGAAGGGTGGAATAAATCTCGCTTTTATAAGGGGCGTACGAGGAGTTAGATAGCGTCACCTCCGTGCATCCGGCGTTCCGAAACTCGGGAACTTAGCGGGAACTTGCCGATATTGGGAGTTCTTTCCAGAGTTCTTCGCCGCTCGGTAGGAACAGCCCACCCCGTGATTCCAAGATTTTAGTGCCCGCGGTTTTAGTACCGCGCGTACAAACTTATCCACCGGGCTCGCGCTATTTGTCAGGATTCGCTTTTACGCTTGTCGAAATCGTTTCCCGTCTGCCGACGAGAGATGAACTCTGGCGACGAGACGCGGGCTGCGGGTAATCGCGGCGGCGACACGTGTGTGACACGAATCGGCCCGCTCTTTAGGGAACGACCCCATAAATCCGTTACCCTTTCGAACGACCGCCAGTTCGCGGCGAATTTCGGCTTTTCGATGGTTGCCAAAGAGTCGCCTGAATTGAAATCCCCCCGTTAAAAATTCAAGGCGTTGATTCTCTCCGAATCTCGTACTTGAAATATATATATATCAGATCGACATGCCAACAGAATCAGTCACATATTATTTATGAATTTGTCAAACAACATATAAATGGTTAATAAAATTAACCGAGTAACGAGTCACTCGCGGTATAGACGGTTATTGCCTGGAGGAAGAGGAATAAATTTTATAGTCGGGCAAATCGATCGGTTCCTTGCGCGGGTCGGGATGGCTGGTGGAAGTTATCGGGGCCAGGCGATAGCTCGAAGCCAGTTCTCCTCGCCTTTGTGTGGATTGCTAAGGGCCGCTAACCCCTTAATGGAGCGAGGACGAGTTAACTTTGTCTTGACGTCTCCCGCGACAAATATTTGACCCGTTATCGAATTTCTCGTTTTCCCGATGACCGTGCTGCTTTTTAAACAGTTACCACGCGCACATTTTTTTACTCGCCAGCTATGATATTAAATCTCGAGTGGCACAGGGTCGGTTTAATACGGCTGCCGAAACCGAATAACGTTTGCAACTTTTCGTTAACTCAATTCCGGTTACAGGCTAACTTTCGTAACGAGGTTGGTTTAACGCGACAAATTCCGCTAATCGTTTTGCATACGCGACGATACGAGAGAGCGGGAATAAAAAGTGATATCAGGTTTCGCGTCGCTCTTAATAAGATAAATTGTTTACGTAAGATATTACCGCGGGAACTGTTTCTAAGCCTCAAATGTAAATGCATAGTGGGGCGCGAACAAGCCGGAGGAATAGGGACGGAGGCATTTAATTCTCGACGGCGCGCGTAATTCTTCGTCCTGTGTCGACGCAGCGACTAAACAGAAACGGATGCTCAATATACGAGGATGGGTCGTTTCGCTACGTGAACTGGGACGAGCCGTTTCCTTCGAGAACTTCGCGGGCATACACGTGTGCGCGTACTTCGCGAAATTCACGATCGACCTCAGGTTATTATACTTTGTTTACGCGATAAATGGTGTGTAAATCGCAGAAAATATAATAGGTAATCCGCGGGCGGGTTAAGAGACACCCAGGAGGAATCGTAAGAAGTCCTACGGGTCATCCGTCTTCCTTTACGATCCACGGTAATGAAACGATCTCTGTTTTAATATGAAAGAACGAGAATTATGTTCTCGATGTCGTATTACAATGTCTTGAACATTACCAATGATGAATGAGGCGCTGTTCCATGAATAGAAAATACTTGAATATCTTCGCTCGGAGACGGCTATGACGCGCACATATTTTTTCGGTGCTACGCGCGACTAGGGTTTCTGAATGAAAGATCTAGTGAGGAACTAGTGGCGTACGTTCGACAAAAGGGTGAAATGTAACTGGAAATCCCTGCGAGTCTAGTTGAAAGATTCTTTTGACGTATCTTCGGTAAGGCTTCAGGCGGGCCTAGGATTCGTCGTACTCTCAGCCCCTGCTCTACCGAGCGACCCTTTCCAATATCCGTTTAGCCAGGGTCTGACCCTTCGCGTAATATCCGTCCCTATTTCCCGAGAAAAGGAAAGCTCTTGCCTTTTTTATATTGCTTGCGTGCAGCCCCGAGGAAATTTCCTGAGAATGATACACGCGTGTAATACGTGTCAGAAAATTCGCCTACGATTTGTCTTCCCGGAAAACAATGAGCCCCTGCCTTTAAAACGATCCGACGGAGGAGGTAGCTACGATTACCGAGGAAATATACGCGATTTGATTCGTTGGCATCGGAGGTGTTTCATTTTGCGCATAGATCGGAGTTTAGTCGTTCGTCAGGATGGAAGCTTCGCAAATGCGCGTCCCGTTTGATTGCGTTCAAGCGCTGGGTAATTTGAGAGTTGATAATATTGAGGTTTTAAACAGGAGAGGAGAAACTGGTTCCGGGAAGTTCGACGATAGCTGCTCAAGAGTAAAATGTTTTACTTGGCGGTGCGAGCGAGGCGAAACAACGCTGGCTCACGAATTCGTAGAGTTGTAAGTAGCTTAGCTCGTGTTTACGGTTCCGATTCAACTTTATCCCCGACATCCACGAGTATTTAGCGGCCGTACGTGGCGGCCCATATAATAGCATCGCGTTCGAATCCGAACTATTTCGCTTCACAATCGAAATTCTGCCTGGTTTCACTTCCCTCTCCCCCCCTCCCTCCCTTCCGCCTCGCCCCGGGTATAAATGCAATCTCGTGTTGCGCTTCGTCCTGAGACGATTCCGACTACCGGAAATTCAGTTTTACGTAACGGTGTAGCATTTCACGCGCTCGCGATTATGATACCGCACCAAGGCCAATCCCGGGCACGCTCGCCGCCGTACGTAACTGCTTATACCCGACGAGGATACACCCGGATATCGATAAATTCATTTTTGAACGGGGCTACGGTAATTACGATTTCAACGAAGAAAACTCAGGATCGCGACTCTATTCCACTCCTGACAACTGTGCTTACGAGATTCGAACTTTCCAACTGTTATACCGAACTCCTTTTATCGTTTCGCCGCCGTCTCTCGGACTATCGCAATATTCCAACTTGTGAGCAATTCAGAACGCATTAAAGGAAACTCTCCCGTAAAAGTAGGTATCAACGAAGAAACGAGCTAATGAAACAGATTAGCGAGCCATGAAACGAGCGCGTTAACAAAACGCGAGGATCGATGCTCGAATAATAATCCGTCGGGGGGGGAGGGAAGAATCGGCTTCGGGTACATCCAATAAAAGAGGGTTACTCATTCTCGCATCGAGCCCCGGGAGTCGCATCAGCCACTTCGATATCGGGAAAATGCCACTCCTCGCTCGACACGAAACACGGCCCGAGCTGCTTGCGATTCAACCGGCGATGCTCGTATTGCCATCGCTTGTCCGTGGATACGACGACGCGTGTATGCATCCGATGCATACGTACTCTAACCCCTTTGACACCCTCGCCCCCTCTATAATCCCTGTTCCTCGAGTCATACGTGATGCTGCTCTTTAAATCTTCTCGTCAAATGAAATTTCATAATTTCAAAACGATTGTAATTCGTGAACAATCGTATCGATTAGAGGCAAGAGTTTCCTTCGGACAAAGGGTTAAACGTAGTCTGGGAATTAAGTGGGTGCAGCTGCAACTGCACCGCCCACGATCGTTTTAACCATGGAAAGGAGAGAGAGAGAGAGCCCCGATGAAGGCCGCCGATACAGCGAAAACGGCGCCGCGTATTATTCCCGTGGTGCGTGGGCGGTGCGCCAGGGAAAATTTATTCGCCGCTGGAATTGCGACAGCTCGCGGCTGATACATACGCGCGTTGGCGTCGTCGCTTTCTTTGAGGTTTTTTAACCATCTCATGAATCCAGTTATATTTATGCCGATCGGCTTCTTTAACCGCGAGCCGATCATCGCCTGTTCGATGCTCAATGAGATTCGTTTCAAAGGGCGGTGGAGTTATGAAAGGCTTTTATGGAGCGTTGCGAATTTTTTATTAAGGCTTACCGTGCAGCGCTGTTACATCGTTTTTTTAATAGAGTCAAATATACAGAACTATGTATCGGGGGATATTTTATTCTGATTGATTCGTACCAAGAGTATCGTGAGATGTGAGAAAATAAATCTGGTACCGAGATTGTAATGAGGTATAATGTTGGCTCGTCAGGAGATTCGGCAAGTAAGTTATCGACTCATATAGATAATCCCGTGGACGCAGCCCGCATAGCGAATCGTCCCACGCAACTTACCCTCGGGCTCGTCCCTGGACATTCCTTATCGCGTTCACGTCCGTTGCAAATTCCTGTTACGAGTAAACCGTTTCGATTCGATCGCGTCCCTACCTCTAATCCAATATAAAAATCAGGAAAATGATTTGACCGACGCCGGGTCCGGGCCGAGGGAACGTCGGAGTTTCAGCGACGGATAAATAAAAACAGCAATTTTCCAGTGGAAATCCGACGTTACCCGTGTCGTTCAAAAGGAGACCACTTCCGTCTCCATTGGAAATTCACGAGCAAGCGAAGACGGATGATGAAAAACGCCACGGGAGGAATATTCGACGAGTCAGCGGAAGAGCAACCAAGCCATCAGAGATAGAGAGGGCCGTATAGAGTAGAGCCTCGGCGTTCTCACGTGTTCGCCTCGGAGCGTCCGTAGAAATGTGTCTCGCGAAATTCCAACCGAACCGACGCGATAGAGGAGACCGTCGTCCTCGTCGTCGAGATATCGATTCTCCTGGAGGGGGCACTGGAGTGTTCTCGAGTTCGGCCCCCGCGGGGACTTTCCGAAGAGCCTTTCGAAGTCTGAGGACGCCGCTGCCACGCCGTCCGAAACGGTATGTAGGATAGAGTTCGCTCGAGGGTCCAACCGTGCTTCCACGGTTGTCGCGGTGGATTTTTTTCTTCCATGGATTTCCAACGGGGGATAACCGGCGCGCGGAAAATCAGCCAGGTCAGCCGATAATGTTTTTGTCAGCCGCTTAAGATCGTCTGACGATCCGGTAAACCCGAGACGAATCGTTGGAAAACCGAATCGCTCTAATTACCGGTGAAATTGGTATCGACGCGACGCCGGCGATTACCACGCTGGGACAAAGAGACCACGAAGTGGCTCCTTTTGTCCTCCGGCCGCCTCCATTCAACACATTCAAGCCTTGGCCCCGAATCCGTCTTCCCATTAGGCGGCCGTTGTAATATTCAATGAGACCGTCAATGGTGCCTGGGCGCCGCTCCGCTTCCAACGGAAAGTGTTATCCAAAATGTGGATATCCGTCGATCGATCTCTGAACGAGAGACACCGGTAAAACCTGATGGCACATCCACACGCTACGCGCTGATTATTATATTCTGATTGTTACGCGTTTAATTGAAAAGTTATGCAAATTTTCGGATGATTATAATAGCAAATGCGGTGACTCTGACGAGGACGTTGTTTCCGAATCCCGTCGGCATTGGACGGGAGCGATTGTAATCCAATATATCGAGAATCGACGGGTATTCGCGGCACGATTCGAAATCGGTGGAACGTCCAGGAGAAATTACGGCGACGCGGCACGTCGCGACGGACTCGCACGTCCAACGTTTATACGTCAGTCCGTGTTCGGATTAATTTAATGAACCGCGATGTTTGCACGCGTGTCTACGTGCGTTTACTACCCGAAGTCGACGGCAAGGCAATCGTATCGATTCTCCCTGTCGTTCCTCCGTCGAGCCCTAACCAGTCCCCAGACATTCAATCATACGCTGATACAGGCCTGACGGTATACCTAGTCGACGACGGTATCTCCCCGTCGCTTCATCCGATACGAACTACTAGATCTATGTGAAAAAATTCCGTTTTGCAAACGATTCTATTTTTATTTATTCCATTAAAAATGATGGATGCTTCGTCGGAACAGGAAGTAACGATGATAAGTGATGACACGGAGGAGAAGAAAAATGTTTCGGCGAATTTGTTTCTTTCTATTATTTCCAATGCCGTTGCGCATCGGTCGTCTATTCATAAAATATAGATTATCCGGTGGCTCCGCACGTGCGTCGACTCAATGAATCATCTCGCAGGTGTCTCGATGGGTTTTCATATCGATCCGGATGCGTCCGCAACGAAACGTTAGTTTATCGTATCCCGGCGTAATGCAAAATTTAACCCGCCGTTAAACATCGATTTTTAATTCGAGGACCCTGATAAAATCACGTCGGGCTTAATATTAACAAAACGGTCGAATAATCTGGGCGAACGTTCCCAGAAAATTTCATTCCCGGAAGGAGGACTCCGGGCCCATTTCGCTTCGGAACGAGAGTCGCTCGATTTAACACGCTTATACAGAGCGAACAACAAGGTTGCCGAGAGCTTTCGCGCCGCTGCACCTGGCTCAACAACTGAATCACATTTAAGTTCGTTCTTAGTAGAATCGGCAGGTATTTATATCTCGCTGACGCGGATAAAATAAACGGAAGTTCGTAATTCGGCGATTCGCAAGCGCATCACGGACCGCCTCGACGAGTCGACTTATCCTTTATTCGAATACTTTCGCACGATCAAAAGTCGAAAAGTGAAACTTCGGAAAATCGTTCGCGTTGGCTGAAGAAAAAATAATTATCTACGAATCCCGTATGATTTGACGTTCATCGTATAGAATGATAATTTTTTTACGTGGTAGTGAATCCAGCAATCGGGCGGAGTCGATCGGCGAAGGATTATTGTTTGCACAGGCCGGGGAGACAGTACAGCCGGAAGGGCTTACTGGAAGGGAAAAGAAGCGAGCCCTCCTCGAGGCTGTCAACACAATTTGCGTCATCGCAAGCAATTCCGCGAGTCGCCGGAAGGTTCCGCCTTTCTGCCAGATTGCATGCAACGATCCTGATGAGTTTGCTTTCGCGTCGCAGACGACTACCGACGACTATATCACCATGGATATCCAACGTCGGCGGGGGAGTTGCCGTACGAAAGGGGGACGGAGACAAGGAGCGGCGGCGTTCGCGTGTACGCGCGTACACTCCTGCCAGTTAACTTATCTAAACGTCCGTACGCGGTGTCGCTGGCCGGCGCGGCGTTAACTTTATCGAAACTCGTTTCGGGGGTAACTACGGCCCGGTACCCGTTAACCGGTCTCGCTGCTCTGGAAATTGGATGAGAATTAGACCCTCCCCGGTTAGATTGTGACCGGCTAAAGGAGGCGCGTGCCTTCTACTACCACCCGTCTCGTGTTTTCAGACTTGTTGCCGGCCAGCCTCCCGTATCCGCGCCGCTACTTCTGTTTTACGATAGGTGAAACAACAAATCACGGGACATTAAGTAAAAATGTTTGCTCAATTTATTTGTTTACCTGATAGAATTTAAAGATGCAATTTAATAATGATCTAAACGTATTTGTCTTATTATATGATTGCTGCGTCTATGTATTTGTATCTTAACAGTAAACGTACCGGTACTTTACATACATCTATTTTCACAATAAATGGCCCTTTACGAAATAAACGTTAATTTTTAGAAATTCTTAATATTGAAGGAAGTAATAATAACCAAGTAACAAGGATTTACAGTGATTCAAATAAACAAAAGAAATAACAATGAGTGTACAATTTTAAAGTGAATTTTTAAGGAGGGTCGTTAGATGTCATTTGGTACGTTTAGTGTTAAAGGAATCAGTTTGTGAGTTCGAGTCTCGTCGCGTCTTTGATAATCGAGGAGTAGCTTAAGAGGGGTTCCGTTACGAGAAATTAGCGATCGGATCGAGATCATTGTCTGGTAAAAGGGGAGAGTGGTTGGGCGTAATGGAGTTTTCTTGTCCGTGGCCTTTTTCCTCGTGCAGAGTCTCTCGTTGCGAGGTACGTCGCTCGCGACAACGGAGACGCTGTCACCGCGGCGAAACAACACGCGTCGCTGTCTCGCCGTGTGCACACATGGCCCCGGTAATGTACCCAATTTCTCCCAGCCAATCTTGTCCCTTATCTGAAACTTCATAATCATTGTTTGTACCTCGCGCTCGTCTTGACGATTTCATCTTCGGAGCAGGGAACGTCTTATGTAACTTAGTGTTCTATAAGAAAATCTGAGAGTTACACGCGTACAGTACGAGCGTTACGCTCCTTGACAAAGTTGAATCATTAACGTGGGCTCACCGTTTTAATTTTACAATGAATCGTAAAGCACGTTCGCCTGTGCAGCTCGTAGAATTTTTTGAAAGATTTAGAACGTGGCACCTGGTGAGAGGAAAGAAGTCTGTGAGAGCAGACGAGCCAGAATTAACGGGCCATTACGAGATGTCTGGCGTTCCGCGAAAAGACTTTTACGGAGTCGGTAAACTCGCGTCGCTCAATTACTTTGATGAATTAACGTACGCCCACTCCTCCGATCCGCGGGGGCAGACAATGAATTCATCTTCGTCATAGTTTCGCGCTCGCACCTGCCGACGCGCATTAGTCCCCGCGACGACGAGTCTCAATACGAGAGGCATTGTTTCACATTTTCTTGTTCACTACGAATTTCGCTCACTCAATAGTTTGTATGAAATTATTTCATCGTCTTCGTAGAGATGTGTTAAATCAGAATTTATCTTATTAACCCTTTGCATTCCTATGTCGAGTGTGACTCGACATCAGTCCTTATATCAGAAGCTCCTTTGTCGAATCACGCTCGACATTTTTCCATGTCCAAGCCAATAAAATTTGTCCGTGTCATATTTAATTACCAGAAAATTGATGTCTTTATATTAATTTAAAAATTGTATAATCTATAAAGTAATTGTCATATAGGGAATTCATTATTGCTTGAATACGTCATTGATCACATAAAATTTATGTAATAATGATAATGATAATGAACTTGAGATGGTTGCTGCTGCTAACAAAATTGAAATACAATTCGGAGTATAAAGGGTTAAGGTTGAATCAAATTTCGATAGGAGTTCTTCGGGGAATTCTAAAGTAGAAACTCATTGACAGACTTTACCTGTCGATTTCTCACGGCCAGCGCCCGATACATGCTTCCTCTCGCGACTTTGGACAGCCTAATTGAAGTCGGCAGCACCAGCGGAGTCCTTTTATTATGGCGAACAAAAGGCGCGAGCGGGTAGAGAGTCACAAAGCGCGGAACTCATTACGAGCGGGGGACCCGAGGCGGCTACGCGGTGGCGCGAAGGCTTGATGAGAAATTCCGGAATGGAAACGATCGACTCCGCGGAAAAGTCGTTCCGTGCCGTGGAATCGGGCAAACAAGGAAAATAAAAGCGGGTCGCGCGAAAGAAGACGCGTGGGATTGAGAATGATCGATATCCGCTTTGATTCCTCTCACGCTCCGAACATTTTACAGCTCCTTTAATAGGTGTCAAGCATCGAGCGAAATGTTTGTGTCCCCAAGATTATTCGACTCTTTCTTCTTCTACTTTTTCTCAACTGCCTCTCGTTGGATCTTCTTCTTGGAATCGAGTTGTCCCACAATTTTAAGATCTTCAGGTTCGTACATTCGAAATGGCGACAGCGGGGATGCAAGAGTTTCTACGTCTGCGATTCGAACCAGCTTACGCTCCTATATGTGCCCGGGCTTCCGAATTGGAAACTCGTAAATTCGATGGCGAACGCTTTGCAACCACGCCTACCAATCCATACACACCCTCGTTCATGCGGTTTCCCCCCCGCATTTTTTTTCGGCTTCTACGTTACCTGCCCGTCGATGCGGTAACTTTTAACCGGAATTTGTGGTTCGTGGAACCTGCTCGTGAGAATTTTTCGCGTTTACGCGAGTGCCGTATATTTTTTCACCCTACCCAAAATTGAATCACCATTTCGCGAATGTGCGATCATGTGTTCATAATTAGCATTTTTTGCACGCGTGAAATTAACGCGAGCACAGACTTTTTATCTTCGTACTTTTTTTTCAACTCGGTGGACAATTTAATACCATTTTTATTACAGTCTGTATATCATAAGCGAGGACAAAGTTAGAAGATCGTTATCACGTTTCCCGTTACGTCGGCTATTGAAATTTCTCTGAAATGAACCCACGCCGCGTTCACGATCCCTGGAAGTCACCCCGGTGCATCCCCGTTTCTTCGAACGGACTCGTATTGTTTACGAACGTCTCGACGCGCGAAAGGGTAACTACCCCTCGAATCCTCCAACCCCTCGTGCAGGTCTCGCGTTATTTACACCCGTGAGAGGGAGAGACCCGGCGAATATACTACTTTCAGAACTTGCAGGAACTTCTGACGGAAACCGCGGTGGTCGCAGGAAACTGGAAATTTATGGATTTTGTTTTCGTTTCGTTTCGGTCCTAACGTGCTTGATTTATGCCCGAACCGTGACGATATCGGAACGAGACGACATCGAGCGCGGATGAACCAAGCCCGTTTCATCAATTTCACGGACGAGTTGCTCGTATTTGTCTCGCGGATCCACGGAGCTTTCTGATATGTCGCGTCGCGGAAAGAAAGAGAGTGACACCGTGATGCATGGGAAATCCGTTTTCTAATAAATAGAAATCGTTAGTGCATCGATGCATCCAGTTCGCGCGTATGTTTCTCGCCGATAGGTTGCAGCCGAGTCAATTTTCTATCGGAGACAGGATACTGTTCCTATGAACCGTGAGCTGATTCATCGGGAACATCTTGATGGAGAAGGAGACAAATGGTCCGGGCTTATGGTGCAAACCTCCCTCGAAACAGTATTGCTTCGGATAATGGAAACTGGCAAGTGAATTTCTGTAAAACGTAAATTGCACCAGCATCTCTACAACAATATATTTAAGCGCAGCCAGATATGGTTTAACCCTCCGAATTGTATTTCAATTTCGTTATCAATAGATCCCAATGCTTTTAAGCGNCTCTACAACAGTATATTTAAGCGCAGCCAGATATGGTTTAACCCTCCGAATTTGATTTCAATTTCGTTATCAGTAGATCCCAATGCTTTTAAGCGTTTTAATTGCAACTTACTTTAACTAACAAATAAGGCAATTTAAATAAATAAAGGAAGAAAAAATAACGTGTGCGCGAAATCTATTTAATGATGAATAAATAATGACTCGACAAAGGTGCTCCTGACATAAAAACTGATGTCGAATCACACTCGACATAGGAGTGCAAAGGGTTAATCGTTGATACGATATAACAAATACATAAGTAATCTTTCCCGGAGTTTAATTAAGTGGATTGATAAATCTCTAATTCATAGATGATAAGCGGGCGAGTAATTAGTAAATGCGCGATTGGACGATCAGGGGCGGCGTTCGAGTTCGTTGATAAATCAGACAGTAGCGTACGCCTAGACGTACAAACATCCCGGCAATGCTGTTTAATCGATCGTTCGGCTTAATGACTATGATGCGTTTTAGGCTGATGGCCCGGGATCGACGCGACGCGTCGCGTCGCCTAATCGTTTAAACGACGACCGCGTTGATGTACGGACGCTTAAAGGAGTAGTAATTTCTGATAGATTCCCAGGATTTCCGACGCTTCAATCCCGCTTATACAAGGATCTGCACTACGGTTCGACGTTCGGATAACTTCACGATGAAATTGCCAACTCTCACGAAGATCAACAATTTCTTCCATATTTTCCAATTATAACTTCTCACCGGTGCCGCGCGATTTGATTGAATTTTTCAAATAAAAATTATGTATTTTTTCGCTTCGTTTTAGCGTTCGCAGCGATACTGATCAAAACGTACAGACCCATGATACGATGTTCGATACACGTGTCGGTAATCTCTGCCGCACCTATATATGCATAGCGGTTTCAATCTTTGCGTAACGAGAACGGGACGCTGTTATTTGTTGTTGCGAACCGCCTTATTCGAGCATCGACGCTAGCGCTGATACGTTCGCGGCTGAATGTGGGAAATCATGATGAAGATGATTATGTAAGTGGAGCGATATTAAAATCATAATTCATTAAAATATTATCCCCGTGCAGTTAAACGTTAACGAGCGCTTCAACAAGCCACCGTGGTTTTTTTTAATATTTTTCCCGAGCTGAGATACATTATACACTTTTATAATCGATACATAAATTAGTTAATAACCGGGCAAATGAATATCGGTTTTAATCGAATGATCGATAACCAATTTGTTGAGTTACATAATTTGGAGCTGAATCACGGGTACAACGGTTTGCCTATATTTCGCCGTGAAACACCACGCCATGGATCGATATTACGAAGGGGAATGTCCATTGTTAGACGGTCTATGGGTCTTGTATCGCGTCAAAGGGCACGTTTAATTAGCACCTATCGCGTCCTTCGGTACGGCTGTTTGCTCGCGCATTCGGGACATCTACACTGGGCGTGGAACACGTCGCACGACAAACTAATTGAACGCTGTAGTTACACACTAACAGTAGTCAGAATCAATAAAAAAAAAAATGGTGGGGCGGGTCGATACGGGTTATAAAAGAAAATGAATCGTTATCAGAACTCATGGAACCGAGTCGCTTTCGCTTTCCAGCCGGGACGTGGGACGTCGAGTCCTAAACGACAAATAAGACGAGCCGAGTGACAAAGGCCCGAGTGTACGTTCATGGGCGACGTGGACGATCAGGACCGGTTTGACGTTCACCAGGAATACGTGGTTAAATTTCACTCGGCTACGTGACGTTTTCCGCTTACCGCGAGTCGAGACAGGACAGTGATTTCAATTTTTATTATCGTAGCGATTACGAGGACGTCGTTACTAAAATTTCGGCTAGACGGTATTAAGCAGGAATAAGGACCGGGGGACGTTAGCGAGTTGGAATTCTTATCTCAATAATGTTTCTATTTGCACAATATGGTAAGAGCGACGGCGCGCAGGGATGCGCGCGGAAAGTTTTCATTTCCTCCGTCACCGTGAAGAAATACGATTGTATCTTTGAGCAGATGGGCAAAAAAGAATTTCATTTCCTTCGTAAACCCCACGGACAAGAAGCGGTATGATATATGCCTCGTGTGCGCCGCCGCCGCTGCCGCCGCCGGGAACAAGTTTCTTTGAGCGAAGTTGCGGTTAAATCTGGGCCAGTCGGTACCTCGGCATAGATTTCAGAAAAGTGCATGCAATATTTCTACATTCTTCCTTATGCACTTCCGTATTCAGTTACATCCCGCCCGATATCACTCGCATCGAACCGCTGTTGCTCGAAGTTCGCCACCGAAAAATCCGGACCGGGTATCGTATTCACTTTAATATCGTTCCGTCTCCAGCCGGTGAAACAGTGGCCGGGGAAAATTCGACGAGTCCATTTAGCGAAGTGAGAGGAAAACCTCGGCCGACGACTCCGGGTCCACCTCCTCCGCCTCCCGGGTTCCGTAAAACGTAAACGACGAAGGTTAAACCGAGGGGTGGAGGCCGCGAAAGAAACGGAAGAAGAACGAGCGAGGGGTCGAGGTTTCAGCGAACATCTGCCAAGCAGGCTGATCTCCAGCCAACGATAAGACCTCGAAACGCGGCCGACCCGGCACAATCGCGCCGGAATTCATTAGTTAACCCCGGGCGGACCGACATTTTCCACGGGCTCGCGAGACCCGCTCCGGAGAATTGTATCGTTGAAGAATTCAAAACGAAGGGTCGCCCGCCCCGTTACGGACGGAGTAAGGGTGAAAATATTTTCTAAGGACGACGACGGGAGCGCGAGGGTGGCTTATAGCGACCCGCGAATCCGTCGAGAGTCCCTGGCCCTTCGACGCTTTTGAAATAGTAATCAATTGTCCGTCCGCTGCGACGTGGCTTATCTAAAGGGCGCTTTCTTTTTCGCGGGGAATAACCGCGATAAAAGCTTGAACGACATAGTTGTGGAACGGGTTACACCCTTCGCAAATATCGCTTATACCGTTGGACACGGTACGATAACATTGATACTCGCGATGATACCGTGTGCAACGTGCAACTGGGTCAGCATAGGAAGATTAGAGAAATAGTAGCTATTGTACCGATTTCTCGTCATCCTGCATTCGAAATGCGTGACATAGATATCAAAAACTAATACCGGCTTCGTGTATAACAGAACTTTTATAACGATGATTAGTCATCGGATTTTATGCATCCATGGGAAACGTTGATGCGTAATAAACACGAAGAACGCGCGCGATGAGGACAATCATTTTTTAAAAAAACAAGAGAAATGATTTTATATTGTAGACATTTAAGGTATATTGTAAGGACCCTTGAACTTAAGGCAGCATTGCCGCCTTACGCTTAAGAAACCGTTGGAACTGCGTATTCGTCAAAAACAGAACGTCGAATGAACGTTGAGCGTCGGCCGGAAAGGACGCGGCTTGCGGCAGTTGGCCCTTGGCAATCATTGATGTAGCACACGTATTTTTGAAGAATTAACACTAAACCTACCAGGGTCAAATGACCCTTCTTAAATTCGTCGATAAAAATAAAGCACAAATGGTTTTATCATGTTGCTAAAATTGTATCTATAACTTAATTTGATGTCGAACTAAAATATCAATGCCAATATTGAATAGCATTCAAATGTAAAGAATGTGAATATAGTATACTTGTCTGTGAAATCTGACGGTAGATTTAGTGTTAAAATAATCTCCAACAGTTTATAATGTGAATTAATGGAACGCCTATCATTCGAAATTCATAAGTAGGAGAAAACCCTCCTACAATATCGAATCGTTTCAATTGACATCCGAAATGCTTGACGATAAAAAGCATCAGATAATTACTACGATCAAGAGAAATTCGTAATGACAAAGCGTTTCGAAGCAGGATTGAATCCCGAATTCCTGAATCCTTACCGGCTGGCTCATAGGTAAGCGGTTTCTTTTAACGAGCTGCTTCTCTCGCGTCGATACTCGGTATTCGCGGGGGCCGCAATCGGCTCGCGACGAGTGCAAGCGCGTACCTAGTACATCAATATGAGGATCGCGAGACGACGCGTTTGGGCGCGACCGCGTGCCGCGGCCGATGAACCGCGCATGCGTCGCATTCCCGTCTCGTCGTTCCTCGTCCCGCCTGGCACCTCTCGCTCTCTCGTCCGAGTCTCTCTTTCACCGCTCGCACCGTGCCCGCACGGTGGGGATGGGTAGCTCGGTTAAAGTTCGCGCCGAGACGCGAAGGGCGAGCGGTCCGCGTCGCCGGTGGGAGTCGGAAGGGTCGTAGGGACCGAAGGAGAAACGCGTGGAACATCTAGGCAGGGGCGAGGTGGGGAGTCCCCGCTCGCCGGGCGATGCCACTCGACGGGATCCCCGCTCTCTGTCCTCGCGGCAGTCTGACGCCGGTCGCGCAGTCAGCATGGCTGGATTTCCATCGGGTTTTTCGCCGGTTCTACCGTGAAAAGCGGCGAGCGCAGTCGGTCGGCTCGAGTCCTCGTGTCAGTGTTGCGTGCCTCCGTGTGCCTATCCCCGAGCCGCTCTACGATCGCCATCGGACACCGGGACCCGAGAACGGAACGAATAAAGAGACGCCAGATGCTCGGACCTAACCTCTAAAGAAGAGATGAACCAAGACGTGGCTCTCGTCGTTACGCTGCCGCGGTGACACGGGACTCGTATAGTTTTTTTTTTCCGTTTCTTTTTAATTAGAATCATAATCCCAGTGTCCGTTGGTGTGTCGTTTTTAATCGTGTCGCGTGATTACGGGATTCGTCGTGACCGCGCGTAAAAGTGCGTCGCGTGACAGCCACCGTGTGCCCGCGGGACGCGGAAAGGACAAAAGCCAGCGGAAAACTACTACTATGCACCCTGACGCGTGAATGACGGACGATTCGGTGACGTTCCGAACGCGCGAGAAGAATAGAGAGTATAAGGTATCACGGCGAGCGAGAGGAGAAAGGGTCGCGGTCGAGAAAAGGGACGCGACGAGACGTCTTGACCGGAGAAGGGAAAGAATTCTCGGAAAGCCCGTTTCCAAGAAGCCTGTAGTCACTACTGTTTTCGAACCGGAGCGCAACCTCTTCCCTGGAACCGAGAGACGCGCCCGCGTCACTGGTGAGTGTGTTTACGTTTTGTTTTGTTTTACATCTTGATCGGGAAAAGGGCGAGGTGGATTATTTTTCCGCATTCCACTCGTCGGGTATTGTTTGTACGCGCGGCGTCTGGCCGTCGGCGTAACTCGCGCCTGGCAAAAAAGACGCCATGCGTGTACGTGGTCCGGAGTGTAAACAACCCGGCGTTCTTTTAAAGTCGTATCGCGTTCAGTTTTGTTATCTATCTGACGCAACGTTCCCCGAAATCTTTATTCGTAGATCTCACTCGTTTGGCCCACGCTTCTCCGTCGACTCCACGGTTATTTCGTACTCCGGTTAAATGGCCAATGGCACAGGAAGTATCGCGGATTTTTTAAACACGGTATGTTTCGTATAATTAAACGAAGGAAACCTTGAGAATCTTAGATCATTTGCATGTGACGTTCTTCCATCATTGATATTCATCCATTAAGGTGATGTCACGCGGTGATGAAAACCAGCACGGGATTAATCACACTCGCGGAGCCTAAAAAAGGGCATACGCGTATTGCAAAAACTGGTAATGTGTCGCGCGTGTCTCGGGCGCACGTGATTATCGTCGGTTATAGATACAGAACTTATCGTTTGGATTACAAAGTCCCGCGCAGTTTTCATGACCGTGGAAGACGCGCGTGTTGCGTGCCGCATAATGATCGCCGATACGTATAGAGAACTAATACGTATCATCGGCGACGAGGTCTCCAAGATCATGTAAATCGAGCGTATCCAATGATTTCCGATCTGACGTAGTTAAGCATCTCTTAAATATAATCATTACGCGGGTATGTTAAAAATTGAAATAAGTCGATGGAGGAAAATCATAGACGACAGCATAGCAATAACCATCAGCGGGTAAAGCCCGTAATTATAACGTGAATAAGATAGCCGTGACCTTATAGGAAAATGTTGGTTAAAGCAGCAATATTTTTTTTTAAACGACTAGATACGTCTCGGATATTATCAGCGTTCTTCTAACTGTTATTCCCAAAAGTCTTAACTTGATACCCGTTTAAACGCTTTCCGCATTCGAGGAGGCGTAGCGCGCGTTTCTTACTCATTAAGAAACTTGTGCGCATTAAATTCCCGGTTGAAACTACCGGTTCGTTTTACCGCCCACTTGTTCCACGCTGAGTCAATGAAAACTTACAAACTTTTCATGCCTTTCACCGGGCTCGCGAGCGAAAACGATAGGGAAACGTAGGAAATTGTACGCAATTCGCCCGTTCGTTTAATTCGATGAAAAGAAAAACTAGATAACCTTTATAAACTCGAGAGGGATACACGGTCTCTCCCGCTTAGGTCCCCTTCCCCTGTGTGCACCATCTCGTTTCTTCATTATCTTTGCATAGATTAATTACGTGTTAAGATGGAAGTAGCTAGGAGTTATTAAATCTCCGACGGGGTCTCTACTGATGAAGGGAATAAAAGGAGGTGAATGAATAAAGAAAATCACGGACAGGCGTATTCCTGCACGTTACACGGTTCAATTGGAGGTAATAACGTGATACTAGTCGCATTATCCGCGGGAACGCGGTTATTAATTCCGTTATTAAACCCTCAGGTTCGCCGGTGCTCTCTCGCTATGGTTGTTGTTCCGTTTTTTCTCTCTCTCTCTCTCTCTCTCTCTCTTCTCTTTTTTTTAAGACTGGCTCGCTCATTAAGGAGGGAACGGTTTTACGGTGGCCGTTTTGTATTTTGCATAGAAAGCACGCTATATGGGCTGGTGGGTTCTTTGAACGCCGAGATTAAAGAGTTTTGTTGCATTCGTGGCAGGGTCGTAGCTTACTCCTCCGCCTCCTCTAGGGCCTAGTATCGTTGAGACGGTACAACGCGAAAATGACAATCTGAATGCGAAATTAGCCGTGGCCGTCGGTTTAATGCGGGACACAGTCTACGTGTTGGCATGAAAAATGCAACGAAGGGAAAGCCCGAGCGTGTAACTGCCTTCGAGAAAATCGGAAAGCCGTTTCCCTACCTTCGAACTTCTTGGCCTCCTCCATTGTGTTCACTCGTCGAGACCTCCGTGTCGAAGTTTACCTTCGGATCCACGGTGAATTTTGTTGCCCACCCGGTCTTGTTAACAAGGATCCACGACGAGAAGCGTGTTTTCAGGTGTCGTTTGTTTAACTTAACTGTTAACCCAACTGCAGGAAAAGCATAGACCTCTTCCCGCTTTATGTCGTGAAAGCTGAATGACCCGAGTGTTTGAACGACGTTATGTTTTCTCATCGTTAGCCACGTAATACCGTTGCGTAATCGAGACGCTATTATCGAGCAGAAATCAATTTGGCAATAGAAAAAACCGTTAGGATATGTTTCTAACTATTAAAGTAAACCTGTTGAAACGTCGAGTCGAAAAGTGGGATCGGAGGATTTTCTGGAA
This sequence comes from Ceratina australensis, assembly GCA_004307685.1. Taxonomy (NCBI): domain Eukaryota; kingdom Metazoa; phylum Arthropoda; class Insecta; order Hymenoptera; family Apidae; genus Ceratina; species Ceratina australensis. Next base: position 79,457 of record SHCU01000036.1, read on the forward strand.
TCGTTGCCGGTTGCTAGGTCGCCTTTAAACCTCGCTCACCTTTAATATAGCTACGAACCCTCGCCGAGATCTACACTGCGGGGATGTAGTAAAAATTCCACATCTGCGGGGTGCTTGGCGACGGGAGCGACAGGGAACGAGAGAGCGTAACTCGCTGGCCGGAGAGCTAGCGAGCGAGAGGGGGGGCATTAATAACGAGACGCGGAGGGTAACTTTAAGACACGACTTGTACTCGGGTAGGGAATGTCTAGGCATTAAATCTATTTCCCTTCTGTTTCCGCGAAACCACGTCGTCGCGTGTCATCAAAGATTCAGTGGGTATTCGAATGGCCATTGCGAAAGAGCTCGGAATTACTGTTTGCTCGGACGATCAAAATTCAACGATTAAACTGTTGCAGAAATTAATTTCGAAATGGAAACCGCTCGAGGACCCTCGAGCGTTATCGGGGTATAGATAAATATCGCGTACCGGTTGATTAACGTCCAAATTAATTAACGCGAATAGGCAAAAGAATTCTCTATCTTCGACGTTTCTTCAAAAGCTAATAACAGTTCGTTGGCCCGCC
>SHCU01000036.1:104758-117174 GCA_004307685.1 Ceratina australensis
AACACGCCCCGTGAGCCGGAGACGCGATTATAAAACTTCTGTCAACCCTTCGTAAACGTACTCATATTCGACGATAGAAGGGTAGCAGTTATTCAATTTAAGACGAGCGATCTGCGAATCGCTTCACGAGAAATTAATCCGCCTGCAAATATTTATAATCGCTGTACGGCTAGGGAATTGTAGCCAGGTCTTGATTGTGTCTTGTTTCTTTGTCATTTCGCTCGTGTTTGTCATCCTCCCCTTGGGAGGAAAAATCCAAGAGGAACAATAAATTTTTGTCCCAATTGTCAATACTTGACATAGGATCGATGCTTTTGGATCCTTACATGATTTCGACGTCTCAAAATTAAACTAAATTTAACCTACGTGTAAGCATCTTGGATTTTATCATCCTAAGAGAAACTAACGCAAGCGAAAAGCTGGCTACGATTCCCTGTCGATAGCTGCATGAGTATTTGAAAAATCGTAAGGGCTCGTACGTAAAACAATAATTAACGGGCTCTGGAAGGCCGCGCAGCCGTGAAATTGCTGTTGAATCTTCGATGCGTTTATAAATACAGATATGCGCATGTGTACATCCATATATGTAAAAGGTGATGTTTTGGCATCATGAATGTTTAAACGCAATTATCGTGCATCGATCTCGCAGCCCGGCGGAGCTTGCGTATGTACAAAAGCCGCGAACAAATAGAATTTCCGAACACGTATGAACGTTCAAATCATAGCGGTAATTGCTGTTCGATCGCGCGGCGGGCTTATCAAAAATTAACCGTCGTTCATCGCTCGTGTTTGTCATCTTCCAGCCGGGTCGAATTTTTGTATAGAATAAATGCCCAGGACCGATGAAAATAGCTCCATAAATCGTGATTTAATATTTATACCTAAATTGCTCAGCCACCGGTTTTCTAGCTAGAATTCTCGTCGCCGTAGATAAATTATGCTAACGTCGGGAACAGTTCTGTGAATCATCTTTCAAAAATTACTGTTGCGCTTACGAGCCTCTGAATTTTTCGTCTCACGATATACGACCCAGCTGAAATCGTTCGCTACGAATCGAATTTTGATCAGATCTTGAAATTACTGATAACGTACTAGTAAATTAGCGAGAGTTTACTGAATTTTCTAGTTTATATTTATTTATTACCTTGATGCGCTCATCATCGTGTTCGGCAAGTCGTGAAACCCTGTCCCGACACCCGTGATTCACTGTAAGAAAAAAATGTCGAAACTCCCAGTAATCGGGATGAGAGAGAGAGAGTTTTGTAATTAATTCTTAACGATCGCTAATTAAATTTCAAACTGTCGACCGTCCGCGGGGTATTTGAAAATGTTTTTCAATTAAGTTTTAAGGTTGTCTCTGTTGAACCCCTTTCCGTGAGACACGGCGAGACGACTTTTTAATTAAATTTTATGGGCTACTTTCTAAAGCGCTCGGTGAACCGAACAGTTTTATTCAAAACTCGGTTTAGGTCCTCGCGGCAATTTTTCATTAACATGATTTCCATTTCGCTTGATTATGATGAACTCCCGTACGCAGGATATTGATATGTCGGCGAGAATTATCGCTTCGATTAATATGAAATAACGAATCCCCACGGTGAAACGAGAGAACGACGACGGTATGTACGACTGAAACCGTAGACTCGGTGGGAGACGAAGAAACATGAGTTGTAGTAGGAGATGTGTAGGCTGAAGAAATGTTGGACAGGAGCGGCGAGGCCGCGGCGACAAAGTGAAGCGAACTGGGATATGGCGAACTGGGGAACTGTCCGTCATCCGAGAATCGAACTTTGGCTCGACGACCCCGAATGGCTTCCAGGATCCCTTACAACGCCGATCCGATCCTTTTTTACGAGCAGGATTGGGATCGTGTTGCGCTCCTCCAGGGACGAACCGACCCAAAAGTTCGATTGTGTTCCTGGCTCGCAATTGCCAGCTAGACATCTTTTTCTTAAAAAAAAAAGCTCTTTCGAGAAACTTGCTTCAGGCAAGCCGGGCGAATTCATACTTTCTTTGTACTAATTAGAATCCCATCGTCGCCGGATTAATTATTAAGTTTTCGGCAAGCAGAGACGATAATGGATAGTTAAGCCTGTTTTGATGAAGGCTACGGGATGCGCGTTAATTATGGTTGTAAGCTGAAATTGCGATGATATCGAAGGCCCCGGGACGCTGTTAACTCTTGCCTGGACCTAACGCGTTAAGTCGATGTTAACATATGTCGCGAAAACTCGTTCGAATTGCTCCCTAGGTAGTTGTATTTTTTATTTAATTTGAAACGCGTAATTCAGGTACGTCGTTAACGTGATACGCAATTAATTTATTAGACCCCGGGTTTGTTAACCGGCTTCTATTAATTAAAATATTTCATTCACTTTGGTCACAGTCCGTGGGAATAGTATTGGAAAGGCGAGCCGAGCGTATCCGGCGTTGTTCCTCGATCGTAATTAGCCAAAGCGCTGATCGGATTGATTAACAATTTACCGTCGACTCCCTAACGTGTTTATATCCTCCAAAGTTTCCGATCCGTAGGAGATCCAGCGCCAGGAGGAAGTTAATAATGCGCACCGAATCAGGTGAAAATTAATAATCGCGAACGATGGAATATCGGATTATCAGGAAAGACTCGGAACCATTATTTCATGTCTATTAGACTATTAAACAAATGTCATCGAGCTAAACATATTCGCTGTCTCCGATGCATAATTAACACATTCGCGATCGGCAAATTTTGTTCGTTTCTAATACTGAGTACCGGCAAAAATGATGAAATTCTGAATCTGGTTGCCGCAAACTTTTATCGTTAAAACAAGGATAAAAATGATAAAATTTGTTTTGAAATATGAATGTTGCAATTATGTGTTGTTTAAGATCAAAAGATTTTTATAATTTGTATACTTGAAATAAAATTTAAAATGACGTGAATTCACGTCAGCGGTCGCGAATGTGTTAAAACGAATCCAAGTTGTAATCAAATCTCGGATTAATCCCCGCCGCGTTAATAGGAAAATCCTTATACCCACAATTAAACAACGGAGTGGATTGTCTTAAAGAATTTCCCACGAGCAGAACGAGGCGCGCAGGCTCACGGTCTAATAAGCCCGAGGACAAAAACGCTTGCAAACGACGCGGGGTGAAAACCGGGGCGACAGATAGCGTGAAATAGCCGGCGCGCGTTTTTCACTTCCGCGCGTGTTCGCGGGCATTCGAGCGATTAACGCCGCGGCAGTCGCGACGCGGACGACGCGCGAGTGGCGCACACGCGTCCCGGTAGTTAGGGCAGAGCTGCGTCGACGTCGCCGTCGTCGTCGTCGTGCACTCGACTTAATGATGACGCGGTGAACGACGCTCTTTGAAGCAGCCCGACTCGCGTAACTGGTCATGAGACCGTAATTGCGGATAGCACTCGTACACGGAAAAACTCGTCGAGGAGCGTTTAAGGGAGAGGGCAGACGACGAGGTTCCTCTCCGAATGCCTCGAGTGTCTTCCCGGCCGAGTTCCTCGAGGAGCAACGAATTTCGAGACACCGCGTGCACCAGGACGCGTCCCCCCCGGCGACGTTTAATTAATGGCTCGTCGCGACGACGCGAGTCTTCTCCAACTTCGCATTGAACTTCGTTTCGTAAAAATGATCCCAACGATTTAACGGTAGAACTGGAACTGTCAAAACGACTGTGCGTTTTATGGGGAAAACGTTCGTACGTGATTCGAGATAAGAATTTTAGATAAGAATAATGATTAACATCGCGCGGGAGATTTTTGTGTTATTAATTCGTTGAATCTGGGACAAAGAACGAAGTTCATCTTCCTTTCTTGTTCGGTGGATTCATGGAAAAACTATCCGTTTTCGCGACAGGCTTATTTACAATCCGACCACGAAGTCTCTTCTTCCCTCGTTTCTTTCGCGCAGAGCTTATCAGGAATGGATTTTTGTATTATTACTCTCGCCGCCTCGGTGGCATCCACTCGGAATACGAGTTTATTTGCGCGAGATTTCACCAGGACTTTCCACTCCTTTGCTATTTTCCTCCCTCGTTTTTTTCAATTTTTCCCGCGCCACTTATAGCAATTGAAACTCTTCACAATACGCGGTGGCATGCTCGTGCGATTTAATTCTTGAAAACCACAAATTGCGTTTTTTAAATCTGCCAATAGAATTTATACATTCACACGAAATAATAATTTATCACTGCACGTCCATTATGATTAATAATTTGATTATAAAAATGATTAAATCTCTATTTCGTATAAAATAATCAGTGCTGCGAGGAAGGGTTTATCTAAATCGTTTAATAGGATAAGGGCAGTTTTCCTATCGTTCATCTGCGACCATTAAGCTAATGAAGCCGGACTAATATGTTCTGGATGGTGGCAGGTATTTTCATTACCGGGATAAAACGGGGAAGCACACACTGCGCGGAGAACATGACAGTGAGATTATCCTGGATAATTACAGACATTACGAAGTGATTACATTAGAAGTATTACCGTGGAATTGTAGGTTATAGCGCAGCGCGTAGATCATTCGCAGGGCGATGTCAACCCTTAAAATAATTGAAACGCCCATCGCCTCGTTCGTGAACGACGTCAGAATTTATTAATCTATTCCCAAGTAATAAATTTACACCGCGCGCGTTGTACGAAACTCAAATCCGAGATGTAAAAGATTTAATTTCACAAAAAACTGCGGTCAACGCTCGTTGATTAGCGATATCAATTAGTCGAAGGGGGGAACATTAGCTGAGATTGTTCTAACAGGAGAATCGAAGAAAAGTTTTTTAATAAACTCCGCGTACGGTTTCATTATCCTCGTTTATCGCACGCGGTGTCCGCCCCCGCAGTTCGGTTTACATCGCAATTTGGAGGGTTGGCGCATTTGTGGCCAGGCGGAATTTCACAGTCATATTTTTGGCCCCGGCCGCAGCCCCGGTTCCGATCTGTCACCGGCCGTAGTCATTTCACGTACGGAGGGGGAGGATGTTCCACGCAGACTAGGGGGGGACTGATAGCCGCGCTGTTTTATTGGCGTCGCGACGCGCCTCTTTACGACAACGTTCCGCGGAATTGTACGGCGCAATTCGCCTCGCTCGTAGCTTTACGAGAATTCGTGTTAATGGTGTTTAGATTCCCGCAAGATGTTTGAACGTAATTTCATTAGGACGCGTTCGCGTCTCTTGATTGAGGATCTAAAGATTTTACGAATAGCGGCGAGAATCCAACCGAGTCTGTTGCCGTACGTACGGCTTGAAAATGTACATCATCTCGGTAAACGCGTAAACTGCGGCCAGTCGAAGGATTTAGCGGCGTACGATGTACTCGATGTATTTATTGAAAGGGATAGAGAGTAATTTTCGTAGGTGAAGCGAACGCGTTGTGCAATTGCTGCGTTGCATATTACATTTTCATCCGGCGCAGCGCAACGTAATCACATTTAGCCGTATCGCTGCATTTTCTTGTGTAAAATGAGACATTACGCGAGTTCGCTTCACAAACGAAACTAATATTTAGATCGGAAGATACCTTGTTTGTGTGTGTGTGTGTGTGTGTGTGCCTGCGGAGCGAGCGTACCGCTTCGAAGTTCACGATTTTATTTTCTGATTAAATTCCGCGTCTGGCGTGGGTTTACTCGCACTGAAAAAAGGATGTGCTGCATATTTCACGCGTTAATTTATCTCAAAGTACAACGCGGAAAAAGAAACAAAAAATAAAATCCAATATAGGAGAGATTAAAATAAGCGCTCGTTCCCCGGTCAATCATGCCCTTTCGATAATTACACTCTTTATTCTTTTCTGAATCAACATTGCAATTAGATTTCCGAAGTGAAAGCAAACCCAAAATTAAAGAGGTTTTGTTGAAAATCGGGATAAAATATGCAACGATTATTTGGTATCCTATCATAGGATTTTAAATGGATATTTTAATAGCCTGGCAATTATTTCAATTACCAACTCTTCGGTGTGCTCTCTGTCCTCTATATCTAGATCAATGTCACGGGTTAAACCGAATTTTCCAAGTTTAATTGCGGTCGAAGTAGAATTCGAAATTAGTTTTTTTTCCCGTAATACGCGGTTGATCACCGTGCGAGCCACCGCATTTCCTTTGAAATTTCACAAACATCGCGTGAATTATGGCCGGTTCGGAGCGAGCAATTATCGCCGTCGCGATACCTTTCTCGTTTTCGATGTTCGAGGTTGGTTTCCGAGTTTCAGGGGTTGAGTTCGCTGAATTATCGGGCGGAGGACTTCGCTAACTAGAAAACAGTCCGGTTAATTTCGCGGGACTGTGATCTTGTAGAATATATATCCTCTAATTCGAGCTACGAGACTAGCTTCTTTCCAATTTAAATAGAACGTAGCTTAAACGTAGGAAAGCGTCGATCTTATAAAAACAGTTTGATCCCATTTTTCTGTCGATACGTATACAGCGATATTTCAAGTGAAACACGATTCTATCCTCGATACGTACGATATAAAAGTTTCCTTTCTGCATTCAACCGCAAATTGAAATTTCTAACTATCAACCGAATCACGCAGCTCCGTTGCCGCGAATTTCCCGACTATTTCCTCTCGAGTGGAACGAAAATTTGTATAGTTCCCGTGCGTAAACTGGAATCGCGTTTAGAACGGTAGGCTAGAATATTTACAATCGCGATGATAAAGCTCTCACGGACAGAACTCGGACAGATATTATAACGCAGAAGCCCGGGATACGATAGCGAGAACGGTGAATAAAGCGAGGCAGGGCGTAACAGAAACGGATTTAATTTCACGTCTATCGCGTGCGCGGCGAACGAATTGCACGCAGCCGGAATGTTACGCGGTGCCGTTTTCCACTCAGCGTTCTCCAGCCCGTCCGGGTTCCGGTTGCACCTGTGGCAGGGGGGGTTTACAATCCAGAGATCATCCCTTGCTCGACATGGGGGGGTGGGAAATACCGGACATAGTGTCGTTGTTGCTTGATTTGTGGAATAAGGGTGGAGGAGCATACATGGACGCGGCAATAAAAAGAATTAAACCGCCTGTGTGCATACGTATTTATTCGAATAACATCCGGTTACGCTGTACATGAGAGATATAATGTACTTGCATCCCCGTTTGACTATCTGGTTTCATTGATAGATATTTCCAGGGTATAAAAATATCCAACAGGCAGCGGCGGCCGTGTTCCGTGGAGAGAGGGGTCGATTTCAGGGCTCTTTGTCTCGCGTAGAAAGAAACGGGGGAAAGCCCCGGGTCGCGCTCGGTGAGAAATAGCGGTGACAGCGGGAAATCGTTCGGAAATACTGTTTCCCTCCTCCATGTCCCAACACGGTGGAAAAAAAAAATCAACCGTTCCGTCAGACCAACAAATTTGTCAGTTCATTCATTGCTTGTCTCCCGTCGTTGAAATGATAAAATTTCTTTATACGCGAGCGAATGAACAGCGTGGCCACGCGTACGCTTCTTAAAGTCTGAATCGAATGAAGTCGGGAGGGAAAAAATTACACGAGGCAAATATATCCATATATTTGGTAATCTGAATTATTCATCGCGTCACGGTAATTCCGGGATCGCTTCCACCTCTTGGAACGTACGGGCGAGTCCGGGGGCCGTGGTGCTTAATTCAAGAGACACGTTTTGGCTCCCCGAGTGGGTCGTTAGTCGGATGCATCACGTGCGCGGATTTAAAGGGCGGATCCGCACGTATAGGTGCGCTGTGCGAGCCCCGGGTTAGATTGCGCCGCGAGACAGAAAGAGGGAAAGGTTGGGGACTGCTCGATCGCCGCGAAATGATTACGCGAGCTTCCCTGATTATTCCTCCGAATGGAGCCATCTTTCTTCCGGTCCGTACAGCCTCGACGAGGAGGGTGAGATGGGGGCGGGGTGCGAGAGGGATGGAAACGGGGCGGAAGGCGAAAACGTTCGTTTGTCTGGCTTGAGCGGAATCACGCGGATCCAATTTCATTCGGTGGAGACCCACGTTCGTTCGTCCTTCCACAAGCATATTTACAGGCACCTCGATGCACTCCAATGGCGTTTTAATCTTGCAAATGCATTCCGTACGCTGCTGGTACCTCTGCACACACATATACACACACGCGCACGCGATCCAGCACGTAGCCACACATACTTTCCTCCCTGCCATTTGCCTCGGATTTCCTCCTTTTTTTTAGTCGAGTTCATGCACGTACTTTTTCCGTCGAGAGCCATCCGTTGCCCGGTCGAAGTTGATTTGTATAGGGGGGAAAAAACGGTGTTTTTGGAAACGGAGCACCGCTCGAATAGACCCCGCCGATATTCGGGTGGATCCGGTGCCAGGATTCATTCAGAGCCAAATCATTGTGTTAGTTTATTAAAACTCGGTGATATCGCGTTATCACCAGACCGCAGGCTTTTTATATATTGTACAAGAATGCATTCGCGATAGTAACGATTTCTATGTCATGCACCCTTTGTATTTTCGACACGGCCATTCTTCATTCTCCGAAGACGTTGCTTCGTACGTCTTCTAATTAAATTCAACTATCTTTCCGCCGGGTAAAGGCGTCAGTATTCCTCGCCTGTTGGGTCGTGCCCCGTGGGACGCGCGAGGGACGATATTCTTCTTGAACCATCTTGATTCCCATCCACACCCTACGTCGGATCATTTTCAATTTATTTCCCAGATCTTTTTTTCTGCACGAATCGCTCCTCTGTCCTCCGGGGAGGAAGTTTAGAAGGGAACTCGCTTTGTAACGGTACAGAGATAGGGAACCCCTGGTCGCACAAAGGACTGCGCGGGGGATTGATTAATGGACTTCTTGCTGCGACCAGTGTACGAAAGGCGGTAAAAAATTAGGACGAAGGAGAGGGAGGGGCATCGTGGAATCGCAATGGCAAGTGTGATCGATTAATTGGAGTTGTCGAGTGTCCCTGATCATCCGCTTGTCCCTACTGTTGCTTAATCGTTTTTTGCTAACAGTTACACACTGTCCAGTCGCAGCCAATTTTTTTTAGTCTCTGTTTTATCATCTCGAAGGACAGTTTAATGGACAGAGCTTATTTTCGGTTTTAATATCGAGCTCCAAGCATGAGACCTTTTCAGAATTTATCATGCGAGAAAGGAATATCACGTATTAAGACGAACTTTATCGAACTATCTCTTACGAAGTTAGAAAGTTAACCGCGAATGGCGTGAGCGCAAGGGATTAAAGTCTAGTTTACAAATAACGACCGATTTTTCCGCACGCGAACGAAACAAAAGCGATGAGCAGCCACGTATATTTCTCACCGGCTCGTTCAATGAACATTCCACCGTTGACTGTTGCAGACTACCGTCTCGAGGCGAGGGAATCCAGAGGCGACGCTGCGTGAAACGAGATCGATACGACCGATAGGGGTAACGCTTTGAAAATCGTTCCAGCCAGGAAGCATCGCAGCTTTCCATCGTCTCTAATTGACAGCTGGAAGGGAGAAGAGGTCAGGGAAGAAAGAACGAGAGACGCAGAAGTCAAGAGGGAGAGACCGGGCGGTGTGGGGCGGGACGAAGGGTCGAAATTTACGAGTGAACAGGTTTGCTTGCGCTCGTCTAGGAGCTCTCTGCCATCTTGGGCCAGTCGTGAGCCATAACAAATGGTACGCCGGTAAAACCAGCTTAACCCTCCCGGCAAAACCGGAAACAAAATCTAGCGAAGGTTCTCCAACGTTGAAAAATTTCATCGCTTTAAACGGTTGTTTACGTAACGGTGATATGTCCCCGGAGCAGCTCCGAGGGAATCTGATTTTCCCGCGGGGTAACCGGTCAGAGGATGCGCAGCGTCTGTAAAATAGATTGTTAACGAGGCAGCGGGTGTAAATAGAGAATACAGAATCTATCGGCCAAATGGGTTAAAGGCGATCGCGCGATGGACGCGCGATGCTCGCAAAATGATCGCGTTGCCCCCGTGGAAACGCAACAAGTGGCGATCTTATCCGTGAACTATCATCGATGTCATCCGAAAGGCAGCCCGGTGGATTCGATCCAGGACCCCGTTCTTTCAATCTGAAGGAGTCCTCAAAATCCCTGTCGAAGAGTACCGAGAAACTTTCCTGATCGCAACAAAATTCCGCGCGTAGATAGGTCGTCGAAAATAATAGCTGGCGTTCAACAAAAGAAGCTCGGTGCTTTATTCGTATATTGATGATACACGGTGCTGCGAGATCGTTTGATGAGAGTCCGACGACTATGAGAGCCGATGTCCGGCGGCAGAGAGAAGAGGAAATCCTCGTTCCCGAAAGTGTGGAACGGTTGTGGCCGCGGCACTGTGGCAGGATTCACGGTCCGCGTTTTCACCGGGTGAGAAGGACGTAATCTGAGAGACACAACGGTGCCCGTTCGTCGGATGAGACGATGGTGATCAAGATTTCCGCGGTCGAGGCTGGCGTTCCCTTGTTAAGCGCCGTCGGTCCGCGTTGCGTCGTCAAACAGGCGACGGTGAAGCGATGCGTCGCGGCGTTACTCCTCGTCTCCGTCGCGAGCATATTCTACTACACCCACTACATCATCAGCAGCCCGCTGTCCAGGTAAGACACATCAGTTTTCCGTTCAATTGCGCTAATGATCGCTTTAAATCAAATCGGCGATCCCATTAGTAACTGATCATCGCACGAACCAGTGCGATATCGCGTATCGGCTAGATAATAGAATACCTCGAATGGACTATCGCACGCGTATATCGCGTTGAAATTTTGATCGAGGATCAGTGCTGAAATTCGACTATGAACGTCTCGTGACGATGAATGGATCACAATTATTATTGTTTCAATTTCGAGGATATGTTATTATAGTGTACGTAGCGTATACAAGTTCTTTAAAATATTTCTCTTTTTTGAAAAATAATTTGAATCGGAAAATTGGAATGCTGATATGTAAATGAAGTCGCGAACTTGAAGCGATGAGAAATGTCGTGTACCGGTTAACATGAATGCGGAATTTCATGAACTGAGGCAATAAATAGCGAGTATGCAACGCATGGAACGAGCTATTACGCTGAACTAATGGGAGACGTAACAAAGACTTTCGCTAATTGCCCGGGAACGATTTATATGCGCGATACGGAATCGGAAATCGCAGGCAACGATCAATGACCTACCCCTGCGTCCCCTTTGAACCGCTCGCGTGTTCCTTATCTGCGCGAAACATAATTTCGCATAAAAGTTAAAACGGTTAGATCGATGAGGTTAAATTAAAACCGAGTTGGAAGCTGACGTTATTAAGACAGATTTTGTTTTCAAAGTTATTCGCACACGTGCAGTCTATTACCCTTGGCGAAAAAGTTTTCGCGTCGCGTATAATACATAGCGTGCGATGAATAAAGCAAACAAACTTCCAAATAATTCATTATTTTATTTTATTTCTCAACGGTTCTTATTCAATGTCTAATGTCGCTACAACGTTATTGCACAGTGAGTTGTATCTTATCTGATTCTCATGATTTAGAGGTTGTTCGTTCCCAGTTTTCCTCAGTCTTGGCAACCAGTCTAGGTTGTTAGGCTACGGAGTTAATTCGAGAAGACGAATAACCCCACGGGCCAGACGCGTCTCGTCTCGATATGGACCCAATCTCGGTTTTGGGTAACTGGAAGTCGGGCCTCCGAGGCGATCGCAAAGCCCCTCGAGTGGTAGTCGCTCGGAAATCCGGCGTTATTTCGTGCCCGTCCGTAATTACGTAACGCCAAATTGTTGCTGGCAGTTGCTTGACTTCGTGGTTTCCTCCTCGAGGACCTATATCTTAATTGCGCACGTTAATATAGAAACGAGCCAGACGGTACTGGACACCCTTTGAAGTTAATTACGCGCCGCTTGCAAACGATCGTGTTGTCCTTTCAGTCTCCCAAGACTCAGCGAATTCAATTTCGCAAACGGAAGTTCTTCCTATACACTTTTTATCATCCGCATAATTTCACTAAAATTCTAATTGAATAATGACGCGCGATGGTGTTTCTATTCTTCGGGTAATTCTTCTTTCGAGATAGATTCGTTTGCAACGCAGGGATGTCTTAGTATCCGATTGGAAATCGAACCGAGGTAATAATTGATCACCGTGGTCGATCCAGGCCGGGGTGGTGGCCGCGTGCCTTTCGGTTAATTGATATAGTGCTTTGCCTCGACGCGGATCAATCTTAATAGATAACCTATGACCGTTCTGCAAGCAATTGTAGGTTCGGAGTAAACCGTCGTCAATCACGGAACCTAATACTCCCCCGTGGACATTGACATGTAATTTCGCATCGACGTGCCCCCAAAACTCTCTCCCTCTCTCTGTCTATCTTGCTTTCACTATCTGTATCTCCGTATTGCAGTCCCGTTTTGCATATATTCCGAATCACAGTTCCCTTCAAAATCGCCGACGTCTCGCGGTAAATTTTTGATTAATCACGAATTCTCCGATTATTTTATTTCGCATTTCTTCGATTA
>SHCU01000036.1:133871-144032 GCA_004307685.1 Ceratina australensis
CCCAACCCCACCGGCAAGGTACTAATGCAGTCTGCACCACGACACTCGTTACTCGTGACATCGACACGGGAGGGTGTCCGGGCGCAGAGGGTAAACGGCGCAGGGGTGGAAGCGGCGATCGACCCTCTCTTTTTTATTTTTCCACGCACGCATCGCATCCTCTCCTTTCGTTCGCTCTGCAATTTTTCTACTCCGCTATCCCGTGCCCTCTGGGGTTTCAAGAGATGGACGACGGTGTTCAAGATAGACGTACTATTCCGACTTCGATATTCTCTCGTAATATTTTTTTTATATACATATATATATATTTATGTTTAATGAAACTTATGCGAGATATCCGAAGCTCGCTGGTTATTATCATAAATTTTAATCTTCTGAATTAAGCGCAACGTTATTAACGGTGATAGTCGTCGCGTCGCGAACAAAGCGTGGTTCATAAATATACGCCACTTCGCGGCGCGTCTGCTCGTCGTTGACGGTCGTTCCTGCGCAACGGGAACATACATGACGTACGAGCGACAGTAGCCGGACTTCGCGGATTTCCGTTCGAAATAAATATGTATCTGTCGACGCGGCATCCGACGCAGCTCCTGGCAGGCCTATGGCCAACCCGTTCCACTCTCTTCTCTTTTTCTTTTTTTTTTTCTGTTTTTTTCTCTTTCAAATCTCAGTTTTGATATACGGGAATAATGAATATAAAGCGTGGAAGCGTTGGTTTTATCCCTTGGACCCGCGCCAAGGAAGTTCCCGAGTGGGGTTTCTTGAACGATATTTGCCTGGGGAAAGTGGATTTAGGGAGTTCGATGAAATCCCGTAACGAGCACCGTAAACAAGGATCGAGTACCGATACACATATAAGAAATCAGTTTGCGGTTTAGGCTTGTATGCACGTGCATACATACTTGCGCGTTCGCATCTTGGATCGATCGGAACGGTTCAATTTTAAGCACTCCGCTCGATTAATCGATTAAATCAGAAACCAGAAACAGATACCGCGCTACGCGACGGGTTAATCAGGATCGAAACAAATTACGGGGCAAACCGTCGGCCGGATCAAGCACCGCCCTTGCCAATTAGAGGCCGTATTTTAAACTAATTCCGAGGGCAACGGTCTGGCTAAATGCCCGGCCGCGGTTTTCACCTAATTATCTCGAACGAGCCCGAGACCGATCGGCTCCCGCTGAAAAAAAGTCTCTGATTACCTTTTCACTATTTTCGAGTCGCTTTGTAGATTTTAATTACAAAAGTGAACCTCGCTGTTGCAGCGCAATTTTCATTCAAAAATTGATACGAGCTTGGTAAATAATTTGAGTGGGTTTTCGATTCGATTCAGCGGGTATTTGATGCATCCATTATATTAACTCGAAAGCGTGGGGAAAGAGAGAGAGAGAGAGAGAGAGAGAGAGAGAGAGAGAGAGAGAGAGAGAGAAATGAAGGAAATTTATCCGTTCCTGCCTGAACAGATGTCGAGATTGATCAAATTGGCTCGAAGGGTTTCAATAATTATCGTCGTGCTCGATTGTGTCTCGATGCTCGCGTCAACTCGTTCGTAAAAATCCTGCCTCGCCAATCTCTCAAACCTTCGACCCGCTCTCCAGTTTTCCGGCACCCGTCGCATCGTCTATTATCTAATATCGTTTGCCTCTCGAAACGCTGATGCGATTAGTATGCAGCTGCTAGAACGATGGAAACGTTCGACATTGATAAAGAACCGGGGCGAAGCTTTTAGCCAGTCGGGACGCAAATTGTGCTCGAGACGTTTTTAGTACAGCAGGCTTCGGAAATTGAATTCCGACTCATTGATAAACTGCATATAATACCCAAGGCTCTGTTCTAAAAGACCTTCTAGATATTCACATATAAATTTTTCACGCATTCACGATGCATACGCAGTGGCTAATTCATGTAATTATTGAATGCTTTTCCGGGATTATCAATAATTAAACGCGTTGTAAACGGAACAATCGAATCTCTGCCTGAATTGTCACAAATAAGATCCTTTTAACAAGGACGTTTTAATTAAAAGTGAGAATCAATTAAGTCGCGAATTCCTATCCATTACAAATTTAAATTCATTCCATCCTCTTCCCGGTGAAATTATTTCCGTTGTTACGCATAAATATTTAATCACGCGCATTAATATCTTTCGGTCGAATTGAAACTCCGTCCACGAGCCGGACATTAATATTACCCATCCTCTCCTCTGTTCAAGATCCATTAACAAACGCTATCTTCAAACATTCGTTTTAATTCTGATCTGTTGTAATGGCCACGTGTAAAGCTTCTCGTTGCAGCGGTTAATTAATAATTATTAAACTTCGGTTCGAAAACCGAAGCTTGTTCTCGTAAGACCCGGAAGTGTGCGCATACATATATGTATCGGGGTAACATCAGGAAGCAATGGGTAGCCCCGAGGAGAAATAATTTACCCCTGGGGCGTGTTCCAAAGAAGTCTTACTCGCATCGTAAATTCGGTCCGACGCGCGCTGCCCCCGCCCTGTTTCCCCCGAGCCTGAAAAGCTCTAGTAGTAGTAGTTCGTCCTGGGAAAACAACTTCATAATTTTCGGGGACCTTCCTGATTTGGCATGCCTAACTTACGAGGAACAACGAGCGAGAAGAAATTCCTTCAGGCTCTCGTCGTCCCAGTTCCCTTTTCTCAGGTCCTTCAATCTCACCGTATCCAAAGAAACTTTCGAAACTAATACTGCTTATGCATTATTCCAACTTCTTTCGTAGTTCCAATTTTCTAAGAACAAGTAAACGTTATTTTGCAATAAATTCTTATCGAGTTTAAGGATCATTTTTAATCGTCAGTTTGCTCCCGTGCCAATTTGACGTGTGCAACGGAAACACTCGACGGATTCGACAAATAGATCGGGAGAAGTGAAAGGGAAAGAATCGGCATACGAATCGAAGTTAATCCGATTCGCGAGCGATTCCGGGGACTGACTCCGCGATTCCCATCACGCTGGTTGAATTTAGAACAAGGGATCGATCCACAGCCACACGAGTTCGGATTCCGCATGTTATTTCTGGCCTCTCCTGTTGTCCCTTCTTTGGGCAAAGTTTCTTCACCCTACGAAAATAAGGCTTCGACTCGGCTCTACTAAACCTCGCACGCGGCGATGGAGTTACTCGTAGCTACGAAAGAAGTTGGAATATCGAATCAGGCAACAAACTTTCCCCTCGTGTTTATCGAATTCGGTCGGGCACGATTTTTCACAAAACGAAGAGTATTTATGGCTAGTTTAGAAGGCTCGATAACGTGCGCTGGTTGCGCGTAGAGACACGTAAATATAGGAAATGCGGGGAGAAGATTCTTGATTAAACACGGCGGAGTCGTAATATTTCTCTGGTTAAACAACGACCGTAAACAACTCGGTGCATTCAATTATCAATACTCGTTTATGAAACTGTGCACGGATGAATATTTACCATGCTTTCTGTTAATAATTATGTATAAATAAAGTTCGATGCAGCGTACCAGTGTAAGAACGCTAATGAAGCTACTTCCCTCTAGTCCGGTATTTGAACTCCTCCGAGGAAAGGCAACAGTTTGTTCAATAGTTCCTCAGTGTCGTGTCGAACATTTTTAACGATCTTCGAAACAAATCGGATGAGAAGTTTCTCAGAAACCAGAGCTCTCGAATTCAGTCAACAAACTATTTCTACGATATTACCGAAGCGTATTTTAATTATCAGTCAAGCATATTTATTTCAACGTTTCCCAATTAATTAAAATATTACAAATATTTTTAGGGAACGAAGCTGAGTGCGAATATGCAATTTGACGTAATATCCAGTTTATAGGGGATTTCATTCGTTCCCTGGAGGACAGGTTCGTATTTTCTTATTCCATCGCGTCTGCCAGTTCACCCCTTAGCGCGATGCTCTCCCTGAAAATCCTCTTGACGAGGGAGTCCGCTCGTTTGCCACGTCCGGCTCATTCCTCCCGTGGATCCGTAGAAGGACACCAGCCCAAGGCCGGGGATGATAAGTCCTTTCCCGAGTGTTGAGAGTAAATCGTGTTTGCCCAACCCCCCGGTCCAGCGGAGGCTATGCCGACTCTTCAAAGGGTGTTCGTTCCGCGCCTGGAACCTCTCTTTTCATTCTTGTTTTCACATTCTTTTCCCGCCTCGTCCCTTGTTTTGACAAGTAGAGCGTATTACGGAAGTACGTCCTCCCTGCTTTCGTTAAGCTTGTAATGCGTCTCTAAATAACGCCGCCACTCTGTCTCTCTCTCTCTCTCATACTCTCTACTCACTTGTATAAAAATGTTTTTCAAACGTGAATCCGATTTATTGGTAAAAAAATGAGACTGATGGAAAGTGAACAAATTTTTTACGATATGAATTTCTTACAAATATTCGGATTCGAAAATATGTCGGCACCCATTTCGCTCGTTGAATAGACCATAACGCGTGTTACTCTAACCCCGGGAATTCGAAACATGAATGGTTCGCCAAAGGATAATCATCTTTAATTATTCCACAGTGCTCGCGTGCGAGTGATGTTACCCGAAAAAAGAAAACTGTCCGAGAGAATATAAAGTCCACGGCTGTTTTTTCTTTGGGGTGAACGGCCAAGGAACCCGATAAAGCCGGTTCGCTTATGCTTTTAGAGTTCTGCCCTTTTCCCGACCGTCCTCTTTTTGTTCCCGAGATACGGAAAAAATGGAAGCTGCACGGAGGAAAGATTAAAACCGGGGGATCGTCAACCGTGAACCGCAGAAAGAGAATTTCGACTAAGTTCTGGCTCCCCGCGCGCAATATAAGGATCAAAAGATATATCCCCTACGAAGACAATGTTGGTTCCCGTTCTTGCGATTCAGATAAAATTATTTCCGTCGCCGTGAGAAAATCCTTATACGATAAAAAATCACTGTTCAACCAAGTTTCACGCAAAGCCCCTCTGTTTTTCTTCCCCCGAGAGGCAAATAGGGTTTGCCTTTCCCAGCTCCTTCCAAATGGGTTCCCACCTAATCGTCAACAAAAACAACCGGCTCGAACTTTTTCGTAACTTCCCAAGTCCAACCGTGTTATTCGAGCCATATCAATTTTCAAATTCCCCGACGCAATCAACAGTTCCATTAATTCCAGCCGGTTAGGATATTAGCCGAATCACATCCTGCCGCGAATCTTATTTTCATCGTTTCTTCTTCGCGAGTCAGCTCGTCAAGTGAATTTCGCGCGAGACCTCAAAGACGGCTTAATTGTCTAGGCGTCTCGTGAAATTTACTCGCGGTTGCCTCCACTGTCTGCCGAGGATCCCGTGTAAGAAAATCGCGTAATTAATACGCCTCCGAAACGTCGCGTATCCGTCTAGCACGGTTCCGCGTTGCGAAACGTCGCCAGCCGTTCTTCCCGTAATGCGGAAGACAGGCAATTCGGAATTCGCTCCCGTTGTTCCCAGTCACTCCGGCAAGAGCGCTAATGGTGTATGATGCTTAGTTAGACGAAGCGATATCGATCCGTGTCCGAAATGGATGGTACAAACTTTTTCTCAACGGCTCACGAATTCTGTGCAGTTAACGAAAAATGCGTTCATATAAAATTTCGAAAATTGCATCAAGGTGCAACGTTTCCGATAGATACATTTTCCATCTTAATTAAGGAAATAATTTGATAAATTGATGGCAATAAATGAAGGGACAAGGGATAAAGGGAAACGGGAGCAGCTAGGATGAAATTTCGAACGCGACTCTAAGAGTAATTGTTACAACGTTAGCTGGAGCATTTTTAAAGGTTCTTCGCTCGTAAAATACCGGTGGAACGGGGTTATCGTGGAACAAAGGACAACGCGAAGCACTCGCTGGAATTCCTCTTCGTCGCTTGTTTCGCTAGATCAGGACTTCGTTTTCCATTCGCAAAAACCAAATAGTTCGTGTTCCTACACAATCGTAAACCATTGTAAAGAGTAACTGCAGTTCGCAAGTGGATCAAGATAAAAGCTCCGTGACAGGTGTACAGTACAATAGTAGATGGCACAACTTCTAATATCGCGTTGCTGTATTCGATACTGAAATGAATCTTACAAACATGAAGTCCAATAAGATTCTCCTTTAATCCTCGAAGCATATACATTTAAATATATGTATATTGTACATTGATACTCCGAGTATTTTTACTGATACGATAATGAATTGAAATCTTTCATGCTGTTTCTACATGTCTAAAGAGATTGTTTTTGTATTGTTTTAACACTTTGACGGCCGCACGTTTCGGAAGAAGAGTTGCGCTTGCCGCCGGCACGTTTTGTCAGTTTTGTGACAAATTGGCAGGCTTCATCTCTAATGATATTTCTTTTGATAGTTCGTAGACGACCCGAAATTTATATTGGACGCGGTCCGCGATGAGTTTAATCTTGTCCAATTGGTCTTGACAATTTTCGTTATCGTTGAAATGCCATTGTCTCCAAATTTTTGTCTCTTCCGAAAATTGGTGTGCACAATCTTTTCCTGACTTTTTTTTACTAATCCCATCGGAATTATTAAAACGAGAAGTTTTTTCATCTCCTCAACGTCTGTATCACTTCGTATCTTAACTTTCTTCAATATCAATTTGGCTCGTGAACTCACGTATAAGCGACTTCGCCCGTCAAAGTGTTAATATTTCACGTTTTTTTGTTTGATTAAATCAAAATATAATATGGAGAGGAAACGATGTTCGATCAATGGATTCTGCGATTTCGTGCAACTGACTCCACAGCGAGCCATCGCCTCGGGACACCAGTTCGTTGCGCGAACGAATTGCGGTGGTTCAAAGAAGCAACGAGATTAGAAGCTGTTACCCGGTCTGTCGTATAATCTACACCGCGGGCATTTGGACCACACCGGAGTGGCTCGGTGCGGCAAGTTTCTTCTACGGGCAGACCGATTCCCCGATGTCGATCGACCTCAAAGCCCATTTGCAACGAAGAGGGAACCGCGAGGATCGAGAGGCAAGCGTGTAAAGGGGATCGAGCCGATGAGAAGCACGAGAAATTCATAAAGCTGTTCTTAAGCCGGCGGCGCGGCGGAACGTCCGTCCGTCAGTCAGTCAGTGACCTTTCCACATCGGAACGATCCTCCCCGCCTTAGCCTCAAGAGGATTTCGAAGTTCGTTCAACGATACCTTGGTTTAGTTCAAAGCGCTTTGCCGGTCCACTTCGAATATTTTATCGGAACGCTATTCAAATTTGATGACCCGATCAATAATCTAATTCGATTTTTCCTTAACCCACATGCATCGTTATTATCTCATATCGATACAGTTTTTATCAATTTTATCCTGTATAACAGTTTCTGTTTGAAATTTTCCAAGAACAGTGGTTTGACTGCTTATCTATCGAAAAATCAATTCCATGTGGAAAATCGCTAACTGCGCTAACGGTTCGACCGATACTTATTCAAGAAGCGGAGAAAGCTATCCCCGCTGAGAAATTCCGGAGCCGGATATCGCGCTCGGGGTTTTTGTTTAATCACGCTTCTTGGGAAAGTTGCGCGCAGCTAATTAGAAAGTCAAACAATAACGCCAGTAGGTAGAAGCCGCTGCGAGCCGGTCAAAATAATTAGGGAATAGTCGGCTTAAGTGTTTTAATGTTGGAAAAAGTGGCAGCTTCTGGAATGGAGAAGTCCAGCTTTTAAGCACAAAGTGAAAAGATAACGCATGCTTTTATTTAAAGGTTTCAGATTATGCTTTTCGCGATGCACGATTTAGCTCCGGTCCGAAAGGGCATTAGTAATTTCGTTTAACATGTAAAAGGGTAATTAACTAAACGGGAGTATCAATCGAAACCGTATTATCTCCGCGCGGCCAAAAAAATTTTAATAACGCACGTAAAACTGAAGAGAAAATGAAAAGCATCGAAAATATAAAACGCTGCAGGATGTCTTTTGATCCTCCCCCTCGATATTTTGCTTTGCGTATGAAGCGTATAAAATTCGGGTCGGCGGAGCTTTCATCCCGGCGACAGGTTTTATTCCCAACTTTCCGTCTCGCCATAAAATTGAGATTTCAATCGAACTCCGTTCGCTTCCAAAATAATTGATAAATACGAGTGATAAAATACAGTGAAAAACGAGGCGCGTTGAAGCATTGCCAAACAACAAAAAAAATAGAAAGGAATAGAAGCTAGACATTAATTGAAACGAAACGCTTTTGGAGAGATCTGTTAATAAAACGCGGTATAATCATTCGTACGAAATTTTGCAACTTTTCCCGCGGGGCGACAAACGTCCAATTAGTAAGCCAAGTCTCCTAGCCGGTGAATTTCTCCTCCGCGGGGTGTGCAGCCGCCGTAATGCGGGCTAACGCTAATTTAAGGGCGATATTTCAATTCTCAGGTGACACCGAGAAATTACTTTCTTCGCGGAAGCTGGTTAGATGGAAATTAAGTTTCACGCAAGTGGGACATAGCGTTCTCCCTCGTAAACGCGAACGAATTTGCTTCCTGTTTCTCTCTCGCCCTCTATTTTTCTTCCCTCTTCTCGCTTCCTGCTGCTTTATTGCGAGCCATCCCGGCGCGGAACCAAGGAACGCCGGCAAACATTTACAAAAATCAACGTCGATGTTATCGCGGTCCCTCTCTCTTAGCTTAGATATTAACAAGGCCGAACCTAGTATTCCTGGAATTTTTTCAAAGAACCTTTACCCACCTCGAGGGGAGGCATTCTCATCTGAAATCCGCAGTATTTAACTTGGTCGTTGAAAGAATTTTAATTGTTAATTTCTTAACGATCGTCTTAAGTTCTGAAAAAGGCGACGGAGCAGCAGGCGAAAGGGTTGAAACGGAAACACCTGATCGTCTCCCCGTAATCCCTGAATCCGTTCGATTCTCCTCTCTGTCAGCGACTGACATTCAACCGGGAAGGTATTCAACCCTCGTGACGCACCCTCGAAAGCCTCTTCAAAGGCTCGAGCAGACGGCGGGGGTGACGGGATAATAAGGTCTCACTGCGATCACATCCCGGCACGAGAGCAGCGGTTTCAACCCTGACCGTGAGCTTCGCTGCTGCAATTATCCTGCGTGTCCGAGCACGAACAACGCCTCATTGTTTCGCCCCCATATCTGTTTGAAACAAGACTGGAGCCAACGCATCCATTCACCATTTCAACAACATTGCGAGCTTCTCCCTCGCGATTTTGTTGCTAACTTTGTTTCCTCTCGATCGCGTTATTCCGACGTCCTCGCGATAAGCATAGTAAGCTGGCAAACTCGTCGAAGGGGTTGCGGAACTCCTGCACCCGATGGCTATGTTCTCCTTGACAGTGACATGATTTATTCAGAAGTTGCCACTAGATACAAGGTTCCACGAACGATGTTAGAAGACGGAAACGATAGAGCCGAAAGATATATGGAAAATCCTTCTTCTTTGATGACAAAGCACGGGAGATGGTTCGATCCTTTTTCTTTTACCTTTCACCGAGACAGCTAACGTTCTCTTTGTAAAAGAAAACAGCCGAAACCTCGGACACTCTTGCGAGCAAACTACAGGCAATTGAGTCTTTGCAGTTATCTGAGATAAGCGATTATAAGTTAGACGAGACATAGAAATTCTTTGTATTGATTCGAGTCATCGTTGCATACGAAGAACCGCGTTGCGTCGAGATGATTCATCATTTTATCGAGAATCTTATGTATCCGATTCTCGCGGAAGGAAGCGACAATATCATCGGTGGCTCGTCTATTCTTACAATTCGCATAATTGTTACCTCACGTCTCATTTCGCGAATTTCCCAAATACTCCGAGAAATTGCTGGCCGCCTGAATATTACAGATACGCGAACAGCACCGGATAAAGGGTAGAGGGGCGAGGGAATGGGAATACGAAACAGGAACACCCAGTGCTCCCGGTGGAGACGCCGGGACGGAATTTTCCTTCATGAATAATTCCCGATGTCCCTTCGTGCATTCGTTTCCCGCGGAATGCGTTTCAGAAATCTAGAAGCCGGGTTACAGGTACCTGAACCCCTCCTAAGGATACGCGAGCGTCGATCATCCGTTTCGTTTTCGCGCGACTTGCTTTCTCATCGAAATTCGCTCTACGTACATTTCCTATCCCTCGGCTGGGACGCTGCGACGGTGTAAATGAGCCTTAACAGGGTTCATAACGCCTCGTCGTCGTGCGCTGAAACATTCACGCGGTCCCCGTCTCTCTCTCTGTCCCGCGCGCGAGCGCG
>SHCU01000036.1:145756-156296 GCA_004307685.1 Ceratina australensis
TTCCTTTGTGCTCGTACAAACACAATTAACGAACGTAAGTTGACGGTTGATGTAACGGTGTAAAACGGAAGTCATTAACCCGATTGTGTTTCTCATCCGAAAACGAACGGAATGGAGTTAAGCCGCGACCGGTTATTATTTTCTGAAGGGACAATTCAAATATCGACGAGCAGGCCGTGTCGCAGTAATGGGGCGTAAATCAAAACTGGAGCACGGGACCGGAATAAATAATCGAACGATAAATCGGATGTTCATTCTTATGCGTAACAAATTCATATTTCACGACAAATTAATCGCAGCAATTAGTTTATCGCTGTGAATAAAACAACGTGTTGCCTCGAGGACGTGCAGACGCGGACCGAGCGAACGGTAATGTCTGGAATACCGCGATATGTAAACTACAAATTCATCGGAAAAATATCTCGTTTCGATTAAACGCGATCGGTGGCCCCCATCTCGTCCCGTAATTAACTCGGACGATGTATTTTAGAGTACGTCTAAAAGCCTCTGATAAAACGAAGTGCTCAATTTAAATGGCCCGTGTCATTGTCCTGCTTCGAGTAATAATTCATGCGATCTTTTATACGATGACTGATACGGTAAATAAAATATCACGTTGTTAAATATCTGACACGATAAGTGTCTTAACACTTCACACTTCTAGTTAGCAATATAGCTGGATCCATTAACCAACACAGTGTAACGTTCGATACCCGAAGATTCCTCTCTCTTCGGATCTATTCAGGCGTGCACTCCTCATTCTATCAGAGTCCCTCGGAACAATCGGTTCATCAGAAGTTACGTGACTCACGGTTCGCCAGAAGTTAGCCTAACTCACACCCCCCCGTCCCTAACTTCTATCTACCTGCGATGCTGGACGCGTCTCGATATACGTATATATCGCCGTCATTTACCGCATCCACGAACAAAGGAGAGCCTGAACAAAGGGGAGCCGTGCAAAAAATGTTCACCTCGCCCAGAGAGGAAAACGAAGAAATCATCGTAAATCCGCCCCGAATCGAAAATACGCGATTATCGATTACCTGTCCCTGGTCATCGGTTTCACCCATACCTCATAACCCCCGCCGTTACGTGATTTGCATCATCGATAAACGATTACGTCAACTTGGCCATTTCTATTCCAGTATATTATTCGTAGACTGGAAAAAATAAAACTGACCGGGTATCAATTTGAAAAATGAAATCTAGACTCAGAATATATTTCGATAGGTATTAAGAAGCTCGACGCGTTCTTTAGAATGAATATTTCATCTAACAAGTTAACATTTCGTTATTATTCGTAGACTGGAAAAAATAAAACTGACCGGGTATCAATTTGAAAAATGAAATCTAGACTCAGAATATATTTCGATAGGTATTAAGAAGCTCGACGCGTTCTTTAGAATGAATATTTCATCTAACAAGTTAACATTTCGTTATTATTCGTAGACTGGAAAAAATAAAACTGACCGGGTATCAATTTGAAAAATGAAATCTAGACTCAGAATATATTTCGATAGATATTAAGAAGCTCGACGCGTTCTTTAGAATGAATATTTCATCTAACAAGTTAACATTTCGTTATTATTCGTAGACTGGAAAAAATAAAACTGACCGGGTATCAATTTGAAAAATGAAATCTAGACTCAGAATATATTTCGATAGGTATTAAGAAGCTCGACGCGTTCTTTAGAATGAATATTTCATCTAACAAGTTAACATTTCGTTATTATTCGTAGACTGGAAAAAATAAAACTGACCGGGTATCAATTTGAAAAATGAAATCTAGACTCAGAATATATTTCGATAGATATTAAGAAGCTCGACGCGTTCTTTAGAATGAATATTTCATCTAACAAGTTAACATTTCGTTATTATTCGTAGACTGGAAAAAATAAAACTGACCGGGTATCAATTTGAAAAATGAAATCTAGACTCAGAATATATTTCGATAGGTATTAAGAAGCTCGACGCGTTCTTTAGAACGAATATCTCCCCTAACAAGTTAACAGTATCTGAAGAGTCCTTGTGACCGAAGGGATGCTATCAATTATTCCGGTCAGGATGCGATAACAAGTGGAAACCTAGCGAAGGATATAATCGTGGTCAATTGGGCAGCGAAACAAGCCTAATTAGGTATTTCCATAAGGGCGGGTCTATATCTTTGAAATGTTTTGCGGACGACGAGGACCGGCGGCAGGGTGCTTGCACACGCGTTGCGAGTGGCAATTGGCCGGTGCGACGCGTCGCGGCAATTGCCGGGCCAAGAACAAAAGGGCCCACGTCGCGGGGTTCGAGTTCGTTATGACAGTTCGTTAGCTCGGCAAATTGCCGGGCCGCCCCCGTTAATGGGTGGTTGCCAATTATCGAACCAATTACTCCGTTGAATTATCCGGCATTCGTTCATTCATTAGTTAACTGCAATTTTCTGCCGTGGATCCGTAAACTGTTGATAGCCGTTCGGTCACCCGTTTATCCGTTCGCGCGAAATTACGACGCTTCCCATCCCGATGGCTCTCCGATGGTCATTATTGAAACTGTTGCTCTCTCGGAAACCCTAATTGCTGGAACCATACTTGAAAACGATTTCGAGACGATCGAGTCGAGGATCGTTAACGCCGTCGCGTGAATTTTTCATGCTAATGACAATCGCCACCAATTAAAGTTACCATCGAAAATATTTGTAATTTCGTTCGGGTCATAACAGGAAAATCTGAGAAGCACTACCTTTTAATGAATGTCAAATAATTGTTTTAATGGACTGAAGTAATTCGGAATACTCTCTATACAAGAGGAGCATTTTGCTCCACCTGTATAATATAAATGGAGATGAGTGTATGGAGAGGTGTAATAAAAGGATCATCGATTAATCAACCGTGCAGCATAGGAAAAGCTATCTTCGTCACGCGGTTAGCTGTAGATATTAATTTGATTTTCGTATAAAATAAAATTGTTTCGTCGATACCGCTGATAGGTCCGTAGCCATCAGCAATAAATTCGAATACCTCTCGTGTTCTTGGTAAAAACACTTGGAAAAATCCCGTGCGTGGTTCGATCGGTTTATTTCAGTGATAAAGTCGGTTTATCGGGTGGAAGGGCGAATAAAAACGGCGGAATAAAAATGCTGATATCCCATCGGCGTTCGGTTTCGAGCGTTATTAAAAATCGAGGATAAAGGGAACCAGCGCCCAGCGGAGAAACCGCCGCGAAAATGCAAAGGTACATTATAGTGTAATTGCTTTATTATTCTCGAAACGTTTCAGATGCCGCGTAAATGGGATTTCGATAAAAACCTTCCTTGTTTTATCGTTTAACAATAACGATACCCCGGACCGGCGAACCGCCCGCTTCCTTCCATCGATATTCCATATTTTTTTTCTCCGCGCATTTATTATCCGCCCACCGTTTTAAATAACCGATACCCGGACGGATTGAAATTGCCGTAACCACTGTTGGTCGTGGCCGTTGCCCCGCGGAATCGACCCGTCGAAATATTCGCGAACAAAAAGAAAACGGAGGGAACAGAGTGGAACAAGCGTGGAGTCGAACGAAACGTTCATTCCAACCGATGATCCTTCTCTTCCTTTATCAAGGCTCTTAAATCGTGAAATTACCGTCAAGCTTCGATCATTTTTCGTTGCGTGTACGTAATTTACATTCTAATAAAGGGACACAATTTCTGACGCAGGTACAAACTGGAAGTGGCCGGTAAATCGCTGCCCGTGCTTACGAACCTGGACAAGGGTCGTTACGGGGTACTGATCTTCGAGAACCTGAACAAGTACCTGCAGATGGACAAATGGAACCGCGAATTGCTGGACAAATATTGCAGAGAGTATTCGGTGGGCATCGTCGGGTTCGCGCCATCAGGAGAAGAGAGCTTGGTCGGCGCACAACTCAAGGGTTTTCCTCTTTTCGTCCATACCAATCTTAGACTAAAGGTTACTGTCAGTAATTTTTCTTTTATCGAGCTGCGTATACCGAATCGATTGATATTCAAAGGAACTGACGTTCGAAAATGGGGATAGATCGAAACGCGTTCAGGATAGGTGTGCATAGTTTTTATTGGCCAGTGCAAAATAAATTTTACCGTGGCACTCGATAACGGTTCGAAGGGGTCGGACAGCGCGATTGGCAATCTCCGTTGCCGGTGACGGAACGACCTCGAGTTTATTTCGTAGAAAAATTGGAACGGTCGATGCCCAACTAGAGAAGAAAGGCTAACTATCGAAACAGTGTAATAAACGCTAACAATGCCCGACTGTCCCGATCGAGTTACCATTTTCAATAAAGTGTCGATACTGCAACTGCTGTCTATGATTAAATTATATAACAATCGTATCAGATCGATCGACGTATCCATATCTGCGAAGTAGAATTTTCCTTGTAAAATCTCAATACGTTTGAAAAATCTATTATAAACGAATTTTACTATTATTGAATCCGGGTAGGATAAACGACACGCGTCCTGAAGCGGACAAAATGAGATCGATTTCCTTTGCTTCCCTAGGATGCACAGTTGAACGCTGCGTCTCCTATCCTACGATTAACCAGATCCGGTGAAACAGCCTGGGGACCACTTCCTGGCGGTGACTGGACCATTTTTCAAGCGAATCACAGCACCTACGAGCCGCTGGCTTGGGCGCATCGGGACAGCCTGGATTATCCGGCCAACAAGAGCCCTTTGGCGACCGTCATTCAGGTGAGACATACGATTCCCGACATGCGTTCCCATACTCTCCCCCTCGAGTTTAACTGCGATTTCCCTTGGAATTATTCATATTTTCATCGTTTCTTCTTTATATCATTAACAACGTAAATTTGAATCTGGAAAAGTTGTTTTCACAGACCTTTCGCCTTGATGGAGAGATAAGGGATCCTCGAGGTCGCAACCCTTCTTAATTAGCAGATTAATTAACGGCGTCTCTTGTTTATCGCTTCTCTCTTCACGCAGTTGCCAAAGATCCTTCCTTTAAATTCATCGGGCTCCCTAACATAATTGCCAAAAATATTAATTAGGACCTGTATAGTATCTGCACGTTCCGACGCAACTCGAAAAGAATCAACGATACGCGTTTCTTTCTTTTTTTTTAAAGAATTATTTAATCCTTTGTCCGGCGCGTCGCGAGATACTGAAAAATTGTTCCACCTCGGATCATTAATTAATACGTGTCCTATAAACACGCGTCTCATTGTCTCGTCCACGGGAACCGGGAAAAATACCATTAACGAGAGGCTTTTAAAACAATTCATTGTCCGGCACGCTGTTGTTAATTAACTAACTTTTGTTCGTCGTCAATGGTTTCCCCGGTTCCATTTGACGCGGAGTCGGATGCCCATCGACGACTCCGATTTCCGAGATGAGAACACTGAACGTTCTGGCATCCGTTGCTATTGACCCCTGTGTATTGGTCGGTTTGCTCAGGCCACTGGTGGTGGTAGTCGATGGAATGACAGATAAACCGGTCAATAGCGGTTTGGTTTGTCGGTCACGAAACTCGTATTCGTGTGTCGCGTCGAATCGGCTATTGCTTTCTAAGGGAAAACAAACGATCGAAAAAAATTTTTAATCTTTAAGAGCAGGTAATCAAATTTTTTTAACGCGGCGCATTAAAATATCATGATTAACTCATTGGCGTTAATTAAACTAAGATTTTTCGACCCCGTAAATCCGGCTTACGAGCGTCTCTGCGAGAGTCTTATTTCCGAGACACGAGGAGAAACGAAAACAAATGTGAAATTTCCGCGAGCAACCCTGCTTTCTTGTCGCAAACGAAAGCCTGGAACCTCCCCAGAAATGAAGATGGAAAAGCGGGGGGAACTGGAATCGCGTGCGAGTAGGGGACCGAGTAATGCAGATAAGGAGCAGGGAGGTAGCGTTTTGATACGGGGCTGGATAAACGAGGCTTGAAATAATGAAACGGGAAATATACGATAATTGATGTGCAGAGAGAAAAAAAATGCTTCGTCGGGTAGTAAAATCAATTATAGATAATAAGCTTCATAAACATTCGAATATAAGCGATAAGAATATTATATGCTCGAAGAGGTGAAAGTAGAAAGGATTAGGAGCGGATGAGGGCAAAGCGTGAAATAATGCAAATGAAAACGGGTGAAGGAATATTAAGAAAAATGAGCAGACTATACCGGTTAAGGGAAATATAAAAAACAGAGGGAGGTAGGGAAGATACGTGGAGCATGGAAACAATCCGTAAAATTGTTCCAGCAGGCCGTTTACATCCGTGTAGGAATTCGAGATTGCGAGAGATTGCGCGACGCGACCGTGAAGACCCGAGCCGGAAGCGACTTCGGATGAGAAGAGCTGCGCCGGTGATCTATAGATCGCGAAGAAGAGAATCTTCCTCAGCGCGCCACGCAAACAGGAAGTATTCGTCTGATGTAACAAACGACCCGGACGTGATATCGTCTGCTTTTGCGCGAACTCCTTCCTGGCTGCGTACACGCTCGATGCATCAGGCAACATTTTTTTATTCGTTGCGTCGCGTCCTTTTTTACTTCCGTTTAAGTCATAGACTGCCGGTCATGCGTTACGATGAAAATCAATATATTCTTTTAGGTAATGATTCGTGTAATAGCAAATGTGTGAAAATCATCAAATACAAAGAATGAAAGCTTTTCGAACAATCCGGTTAACGAAAATCTGTTCTAACTTCAGCATCTGAAGAGACTTATGGATTAATTTCCTTAGGAATTTAGGTCGCGTTGGAGTATTTTGGAAACGGCACGCCGCCGCAAAGATCGGTACATCGTGCTCCCGCGTCCGATAAATTCTGCGGGCAGAAAGCGATATCGCGAGCACTTGCGTGCCACTTGAGCACTTAGATTTAGGGATCGTGCAACCCTAGTAGTGGGCGGGTGTAAGTAGATTTAGGGACCGCACAGCCCTACAAATGCGCGGACGGTGGGTAGATTTAAGGACTCTCTACAGCCGTAGAAATTCACCCACACCTGCGGATTCGCCAAAAACCGGTGCAAAACGTTTAGTACAACGGTAACTGCGCAATGCTTCCTGTGAATAATACAAAACCGATTTATGAGTAATTTTCGTTTCTATCTATAAATTGTAAACTTATACAATGACGTTCGTTAATAATTCAATGTCTCATTCAACTGTCTTACATTCTCGTCTTAATATTTTATTAGTGATTAAGCACCTGCTGCAGGCTTGGTCTCTGTAACGACGATAATGATATACGAGTCACGGAGCGTATCGACGTTTGAACGTCTCGGTGCGCGGGTCCATCGCCGATTCACGATTAATCCCGGACAGGCAATTTGTTAATTGCGTTACATCCCGGCAGGAATCCTCGACCGGGTTTTCAAATGGTCGCCATAAACAGAGCTTGTTAGCAGTAAACAACAATAATAATCTCGCTGATAACCCCATTACGTGGCCACGGCTGGTAGGCCGGGAGATTCACGGATCACAGGTAGCCGGGTAATTAAATCAGAAGCCAATCAGCCGTTGGTTCATTCGATTAATGAGCATTCGACGCAGAAGCTTGCTTCATTTGCCGCCATTCGAGCCAGCAAATTTATTTTGTTTCTAGGATCGTATTCGCAACAACTTCCTCGCGGTGATAGGCTCGCACGCCTATGAAATATCCGATCGATCATAAACCACTCATTAAAAAACCATGACAGTTTTCTTTCGACGTTTCGACAGTTCCTTTACAATCGCGCGGGGCAAACGAGCCCGAGACCCGATTGATAAAACGTCCTCTTTGTTTGGAAAGATTATTGATGGAAACGCTCGGTTTTCACGGGGTCAGAATAGAACAAGAATCGAACACGATCGGATTCTTCGTTTGAGAATTTCTCTGACCGTTCCGCAGCTATTCGATCCCTTCGCCCGCAGCTTAATATTCGAAGTGACTAGCGTCCATGGGTCGCTCGATAAACCTGTCTGTACCGGGGTCACGTTGAAAATTCCACGCGATACACCGCGAGAACTAAAACGTATGATGAAACGTAATTTAATTTAATGAAAAAAAAAAGAAAGAAAGAAAGAAATGCTCGCTATTTCTACTTTAACATTCTGGCCAGTGGTACCGCGGTAATCTGGCCAGACAAATGAAGTAATAGCGTTACTGCTCGAAGGAAAATTGCTTGAACGTTTTCTCTTTGCAGCGATAACGAAACAGCAAGTAATTATATTCTGTTGAGCAAGAGAGTTTGAAGAAAATAGAGCCGTTCGTACGCGTGATTATGCTTAACGTTAAACTAAAAGATCTTTAAAATTACCGAGACGTTACACACTATTGCGGGTCGCCCGGATCGATAGGCGTTGAACGCGCAGCCCATTAACGTTGCGTGCGTTCGTGTTCCCGATGAAAAATAAAGGGGGAACGCCGGATCACCGTAATTTCCCCCGCAGCCAATGAACAATTCCCTATTTTATATACGCGACGAGCCGATCGACTCGGTGATCGATAGGGCCGGCAATTTTTTCACGGCGTCGATGAACTACGGTCAAAGAAGGATACTTTGAAAAGTAACTCAAGAATATAATTTAATAACATCTTTTGATCGATGGCCGACGTTCGTGTACACCTCGTTCCACGCTGAGGCGACGTTTATAATTAGTAACTATGTACCTTTTCCGCGAGTAAAAAATTATACGCGATAAGATTCGAGACTTAATTGTCTCGTTAAAAAATTGCAGCTAATTCACGCTGTCCGAAGTTCGTAACGAGAGGCGTGTTCAACGATTTTATTTCTCATAATTAAACGGCAACGTAATTCGTTATCCGAATCGGTTGCGTCGTCGTTCGAACGGAGATTATAGCCGTTTAACTGTGAAATCTAGCTGGAAAAACGATCCTTAATTTCCACGGGAATCCAGTTTTTGTGTTCATCGCGCCCCTTTTACGACAAGGGATTATCCGCGGAATTTGATCGATATTAAATACCAGGCCACGCGTTATCACCCGCTCCCAACGGGTTTACTTTCTGTCCTTGCGATAAATAGGGAAGAACAGTAACATTCCACAAATTGGCTTTAAACCCTTCTGATAATAATTAGACCGCGGATTCTGCGTATTTACGAGGGAATTGAATCTACGGGAAATATAAGCGCTGCGCGTGCATCAAAAGCGAACTGAATATCGCGATGCGTAAACGATAAAAGAAATTTCCACGATTAATATTTCATTTCGTATAACCAGTTTATCGATATGATAGATCTTGATTGCGATCAATTTGACGCAGGATCACGGCAGGTTCGATGGGATACAAAGAGTGTTTTTCGGCGGCGGTCTGCGTTTCTGGCTGCATAATCTGTTACTCCTGGACTCGCTGTCGTATCTGTCGCACGGTCAGCTCAGTCTCAGCCTGAATCGCATGATCCTCGTGGACGTCGACGACATATTCGTGGGCGAGAAGGGAACCAGACTCAGGAAGGATGACGTGATGGCGTTGCTGGCTACCCAACAGAGGATACAGGCCCTGGTACCAGGTTTCAAGTTCAACTTGGGGTTTTCCGGGAAGTACTTCCATCACGGAACGGCCGAGGAAAATTTAGGGGACGATCTGCTTCTCGAGAACGTAGACAGGTGCGCAATTAACCTGATTATTTAATGGACGTATATAATATAATTGAAAGGTCCAATAGGTTTCGTGATAATTGTACTTAATATGTAATTAGTTTCGTAAAATGTTTAATGGATTCGATTTGAATGAAACTTGCTCCGAGCGAAATACACGATAAATAGACCGCGGAAAGGTAGACCCGTCGTGCAAATTGACGCATTGAGAGACTGGTGCACGTGTCGCGGTCGATCGGAAGTCGCACCTGTTCGCCAATTGTAGCAGTTTACTCGTGCAATCGGTTTACTATGGGCGATAATTAAACTGCCGATACGTGAAGAGCGAACATTTTCGAGCTCGCTTATAATGAAAAATTCGCGTGACGTTCGAAATTGCAGATTTATGTGGTTTTCCCACATGTGGAATCATCAACAACCCCACCTGTACGAGAATGTAACGCATCTGCAATTGGACATGGCTTTGAACAAGCAATTCGCGAAGGACCACGGGATACCGACGGGAAGCGGTTACAGCGTAAGTCCCCATCACTCCGGCGTTTATCCGGTTCACGAAGGGTTGTACGAGGCGTGGAAAAGGGTGTGGAACATCAAAGTCACCAGCACGGAAGAGTATCCTCATCTGCGGCCGGCACGATTAAGACGCGGTTTCATTCACCGTAACATAATGGTAAGTACTTTTTTAATGCTTGTTCTTCCCAAGAGAAAACAGTCCAAAAATGTATATATACAAACGTGCAATTTGTCGAATTCGTACGCGTTAAGCGTTAAAGCTGGAAAACATGTAAACAATACGTGTAAAAAAGTGGATTTTATAAAAGTTAACTGCCCGGAATAACTGATGGGTGCAATTTTTGGTCTCTACTTTTTCCACGGCAGGGTCAATAGACATTGTTCGACGGACGGCCGTTCCCCTGGGAACTATATGTATAAGACCGATAAGTGTGTACGCGATCAAACGAAATACTCGATGA
>SHCU01000036.1:156315-166761 GCA_004307685.1 Ceratina australensis
ACTGCCCGGAATAACTGATGGGTGCAATTTTTGGTCTCTACTTTTTCCACGGCAGCGTCAATAGACATTGTTCGACGGACGGCCGTTCCCCTGGAAACTATATGTATAAGACCGATAAGTGTGTACGCGATCAAACGAAATACTCGATGAGCGCATGGTCTTTTCAACTAACGAAACTGAATTATTGTTTAGCTAACAGCGCAGCAGTTAAATAGTAAAACATAACGCGTGACCAAAGTGCTCGGTTTTGTTTCAAGGTCCTGCCGAGGCAGACGTGTGGCCTTTTCACGCACACGATTTTCATCGACAGATATCCAGGTGGGAGGGAAAAACTGGACAAATCGATACAGGGTGGAGAACTGTTCCAGACCATCGTTCACAATCCTGTACGTATAATTTGAATAGCCGAGCATAAATTCTTTTCGCAGGACTAATTAGCTCCTTTGCAGATCAATATTTTTATGACGCACATGTCGAATTACGGGAACGATCGTCTGGCGCTGTACACATTCGAATCGGTAATTAAATTCATTCAATGTTGGACGAATTTGAGATTATCCAGCGCCCCGCCTCTGCAGCTCGCCGAAAGGTATTTTCAACTGTATCCCGAGGAAGCCGATCCCGTGTGGGGTGTAAGTTCTGGAACTATTCCGAATATACTACGGCTCGTCATCGAGCAACGTGTGTGCTAAAACTTTTCGTCCGGCACAGAACCCGTGCGACGATCAAAGGCATCAGAAAATTTGGTCAAGGAACAAAACCTGCGATCAGCTGCCCAGGTTCCTGGTAATCGGCCCTCAAAAGACCGGCACCACCGCTCTCTACACTTTCCTGTCCATTCATCCCGCGATAAGCAGCAATCTACCTAGCCCTGACACGTTCGAAGAGATTCAGTTCTTCAACGGCAAGAATTATTACAAAGGACTCGACTGGTGAGTAAGAAACATTGTATCGCGCTGCGACAACTATCGTGATTCATAATATTACTCTGTTCAATTCTTAGGTACATGAGCTTTTTCCCGGCGTCGAAGAACGAGAGCTCGCGGTACCTGTTCGAAAAATCTGCCACGTACTTCGATGGGGAATTGGTACCCCGGAGAGCACACGCGCTCTTGCCCAAAGCGAAACTGATCACCATACTGCTCTCGCCGGCAAGGCGCGCGTACTCGTGGTACCAGCACACTCGAGTTCACGGAGACGCCGTTGCTAACAATTACTCCTTTCACTCGGTTATCACCGCGAGCGATACCGCACCGAAACCATTACGCGATCTCAGAAACAGGTAAGTTGCGCTGCAGAACTATATCCCGTTTATTCCCGGGGCGCACGTGTTCGTTGAAACTTCTTGAGTAGTTGAATACGAATAAACATTAACCAGCTGCAATAGCCGGAAATCTAAATTGGTAATTCGCCGGAATATTAACCAGCGGCGTGTAAATATCATTGTTCCCCGACCCGTTACAGATGCTTAAATCCGGGGAAATACGCGCAACATCTAGAGAGATGGCTTTCCTATTACCCGCCGCAGCAGCTGCACATCATAGACGGCGAGCAGTTACGTCAAAATCCTGTCGAGACGTTGCACGAGTTACAGAGGTTCCTCAAAATCACTCCTGCTTTTAATTATTCGTCCCACTTGAGGTACGACCCGAAAAAAGGATTCTTCTGTCAAGTTACTAACGAGGATCGGACCAAGTGTCTCGGCAAGAGCAAGGGCCGTCAGTATCCTCCGATGGAGGACAAATCTTATAAATTGTTACAGGTACATACACGATAGTTTTCCAAGACTCGTGGTATTCCTTTGATAGATCTGTAGAATCGTATGAATGTAATCGTATCAAAATGTTTCAGAGATATTATTTGTCGCATAACACGGCTCTAGTGAAATTGTTGAAAAGACTGGGACTGAGGACGATCCCTCAATGGCTGAAGGAAGATCTCACCGACACGGTGATGACCTAGCAAACGGCGATCACGTGAAACGACACCGTTTCCGAGCTGTTCATCTCGACGGTGAACGAGATTCACCGATTGCTAGCCGAGGACCTGTAAAATAAATTGTACATTCGCTGTGTGTACATGTACATATTCCGCTGGACTCCGGAAGGAGCATTGGCCGGCCTATCCCGTGGCCTACGAGATCAGTGTGGAACGAAACTAGTCACTGTCGCGGTTTTACGGTGACCACCGTAGCTGTCGATCATTGTTAAGCCGATAGCGCTATTATTAACGTTATAATTATTATCGTCATCGTTGTTGGGTCGTAGAAGACATGGATTATTAAAATTACTGTCCGCTCGCTGGTGCCATCGTCCGTCTATTAGACGTATTTCGTTCTGATCTTTACTGCTAAAGACGTAAACGTAATTTGTGAAAATGGGATCTACATCGCGTGAAGAACAAAGTTGAGAATATTTTATTAATGATACGCACATCTCGATGCTTGAGTAGTAAAGGGAAGAAGGAGCAAGAGAATCGATGCTTTATCGAGCGAATTAAAAGCGACCAAAATAAGAGAAGTATTTTGGGGAAAGAAAATGCTTGACGTCTGTGAGATGAGTTCTGTCCAAAATCGTGTTACTATGTTTGAAGAGATTTATTTACGCGCGAAGAGTGTCGATAGATGGATTTCACATGTGTCGATGTTTAGATCGACGAGTCCTTCGTTACTGGCACTAACATTTTTTGGGGACGACTCCGAGCTTCTCTCCCGCCCACTTACCCTCTCAGCAGAGACGCATGTACATTAATTCTTGTTGTGTAATCGTATTTAAAAAAGAAAAACGCAAAGAAAAAGTATAATGATGATCGTGTGTATATTTTGACAATACTATTCTTGGTACCGCCGATTGAAGGGTCGATAAGGATCGCATCCATTTGTACATTTATGTATCGTACTGTTTCGATGTGATCGTAGATGTACCATACCGACTTAATAAGATAAAAGATACTATTTCGGAAATGATCCGGGGCGATCACCTTTTTAGTGAAAGATGATCTTAAATGAAGAAGTGATGACTGCCTATTCGCAATAAGCCACACGGACTCTCGTTTAATGATAATCCTAAGTTCCGGGAACGAAGTAATTCGTTGTTGAATGGAAAGAGAAGAGTGATTTTCGGAAACTTTAATACCTGATGTATTATACTTAGCAGCATGAATCATGAAAAAGAGAATGCAATACTGTGTATGTGATCGTGTTATTCGCGAGATAGTTTAATGATGAGAATCGTTTGTTAAACGCATATCATTTACAATTGTCTTTGTTAATCATGTATACGAAGTAAGACTTATCCCTTACCCCCCTAAAATCATTTGACTTCTAATCGAACTGTCCCTGATGCGCTAATTTTTTATTGAAAAATTCTCGTTACTTAAACAAACTGTAGCACAACTGTAAATATTTTTTTATAATCGATACGAAAGAAAGATTAATTTAGAAATTAAAACGTTCCTCGCGTTTAAGAAGAAAGAACCTCCCATAGCGTTTTATATTTAGATACGTCCTCGCGGATCGTTTTGTTACTCCTTGTACATTTTGTTTTCATTTTTATACTGCCGTTAAACCGTGTCCGAAGACATTTAACGAAACGTGTACAAAGTTTATTGTTAATATACGAATAGTTAACGGTAACATTGAAGCACTAAGCGATTGATCTGTCTCGAATCGTGCCATTTTACCAATATTGTATATAAAATTGTATCATTGTACCAATCGCGGCGTCGGGTCTCTAGAGTCAATATTAATCGATTTTGCTCGGATATGGCGGTAGCAAACTCTTGCTGCCAGCTGACAATAATGACGAACCGAAATCGCAAAAAGATTTAATATACGAATACAGAAATTTGAAAGACGTGAATGCCATTACATTTCATCGTTGGTTATAAATACTTTTCTGTCGGATTCTTTCTGCTTGAATAATTTCATCGATTATCCAACGATGAAATTCTGCTAATTTGCATTTGGAATAAAATTTTATAGATTTTCCAACAGACCAGTTACGCAAAAGATAAACGGAAATTGAACGGTCTTGTTGTTGTACGATTAAAGAATGACGCGTGTAGAATATGTGTACGACTTGAATAGGAACCTTTAATTATTTAACTTAAAATAATTCTATTGTAAAATACTGTAATAACTGTATGAATAGTCCGTAAGTTCTAATAAAATGAAACTTAAAAATCTACAATATCAAATGAATAGGCGGTTTCAAACAAATTCCATCAGTTTCTGTTCTCATCGATCAGTATAATTAATCAATATCAAAATACAATACATTTTTATTAAGCCCTCCTGATAGCCGGCTCGCCGGTGCTCGTGCCTGGTTGAAGATATGTACTGTTATTATCAAGGCGAAACAATCTTTCCAAAAACGTTCTCCTGTGCGCAGCTCTCTCTTCGGCGATCGTGGCCCTCAAATGATTCAAATGTTCCGATCTGTTCCTTAATAAACCCGTGCATTGCAAAATAGCAAAAGCAGCGAACATTATGATCGAGACGGAGCAAAGAATTGTACCCACGCAGATCAGGTGCCATAGGAGATTCATTAAAATAATGGAAAGGTCACCGTTATCGCGTATAATAAACAGTGGCACCAGTAGAGATCCCAGAATGGAACAGACCAAGTGAATGGCTACCATGTTGCAGTAATCTTCGAGAGCGCTTCGGAACATCTGTCTCGACGTTAAATAAAACAATATGCTCGCGGTTGCACCTAGACATGTAGCAGCTAGCGGCGAATAGATATCAGCTCCTGCGGATATCATTACAAGCCCTGCTACCGTCGCTTGCACGCATCTCATTACCGTCCAGTGATTGAATTCTTCTCTAGGTAGCAAGAAGTGATAGAGAACAACGAGTAAGCTGCACGTAGAGGCTGCCAATAAGTTATTGAGGATGACATTATAGTGTAATCGTTTCTTCTCTTGGTAACACGGCATGTACGAAGCCTAAGGAATGAAAATAAATCATTTTCATAGAATACGCGAAGCAACAAACTATTTTACCTGCAAACCAATAAAGATCATCAATTGACCGGCGTAAACAGTTCCCGAAGAACCGACAGCGATACTCGCTTCATCTATAGAATCCAAACGTAGTATCCTTCTTCCAAGTATCATGCAACCTATCAATCCTGACATCCCACCGACGAGATGGATCACCGTGGATCCGGCGTAATCGTGGAAATGTACGTGCTCGTCGTTCAACTCGTTGGAACGCATCCATCCTTTAGGCGTCCAGATCCAGTGAATCAAAAACGGCTGCACCAGCCCAGCCAGTAGAAATCCTATGATAAGGTAACCGACGGTGTGCGTCCTGCCTACGATTCCGCAAGTGCAAATCGCAGCGGCGATT
The DNA here is from genome assembly GCA_004307685.1 of Ceratina australensis. Classification (NCBI taxonomy): domain Eukaryota; kingdom Metazoa; phylum Arthropoda; class Insecta; order Hymenoptera; family Apidae; genus Ceratina; species Ceratina australensis. Next base: position 161,672 of record SHCU01000036.1, read on the forward strand.
ACCACCGCCGCCCATCCCACTATCACCTCGTCCTTATCGACGATATCATCGCCGATCCAGTACCCTTCGCCTATCACGCCTTGCGTATCACCAGTGTACGCGATGAGGCTCCCGACCAGCAGGTAAACGAACGTTACCCAGCAAAAGTCGATTATATTTTGCAACAGGATCAAGTTTACGTTGTTCACCGGCACGCTGCCGACGTGCACGAGAGCGAAACCGATCCTCAACAATACCACGAGCGAGATTCTCGCGAAACTCGGAGAGGTGATGACCGTCGCAGTGCTGTTGCTGTCCGAACGGATCGTCTGATAGTAAAGGTAATCGTAAACCTGCACGTTAGGCATTCCCACGAAAAATATTAAAAAAACATATACCTCTGCGATAGTACCATCGCCGATAAAAAGGTTAACAAAAATCTGTCTGCTCTTCGTTGCCCAACGATGCTGCAACCGCTACGCAGTTCATGTCGATTTAATCAAACCGTCGAAAACCCGATAGCCTAACAGAAGAAAATAGGAGAACTGTAAAACTGTTTCGAGAAGCTGAATGGATAATACTTTTCCACCGGTGATTATATATTCCACGTTCATTTCGATTAAGGCGGAGGACTGCGCGAAACTATGCTCAAATATTTAACATATATTGGCGCGTGCGGAAGCGCGAACCTCCGAATGGTCCTGGATGAACGGACCAATCGTGAGCGAGGAAACGCGGTCCGCGCATGTCACTTCATTGGCCGCCGCAAGGTCGGGGTCTCGAGACGCAGGAACGAGCCGGCAAGCGATGCGGTCCGTCGTTGACGTAGTAGGTAGTCGCTCCAGTTCGGCCGCTCCGCCCGTGTTTGGTGTTAAGTGGCTCGCGAACACGCTCCGAAAGTGATCGTACTACGTGTCCTCCGTTTCTGACGGGGAAACGCCAGAATGGCCACAGTGTGCTGCCGCGCTCTCTACGTCGTCAAATGGTTCGAGGTGTCCCGCGTGCTGAGTGTCTCCTCCACCCTCACAACGAAAACCTACCGGAACGTGAGTGTTTGTATACATTATTTACTCGTTTCGCATGTACGCAGGGTTGTAACGGTGTTCGTATTAAGCGGAAAGTGTCTTGCTTTTTCGTGTTGTTTGGTTAAGGGGCATCGTTACGCTCGGCGGTTTAAGATTATGCGAACGTAAAATCCCCACCTTTCTCCCGTGCGTTCCCTACCTATTACACTTTTTCGCGTCCCGTATGCATCTCATTTGCGGCACAACATTTTTTAAAGCACTGCCACATATCCGCTGGAATGCCAAACGTCAAAACATATGCGACGGTCTTAAAGTTTTTATTAGCGAAATTTACTACTCAGAAGTTTCAGTTGATGTTTCTATTTTTTCGATAAGATACAAGTACATTTCAATAAGCAGCGTACAATAGTATTCTAGTTTAATTTAACTATATAAAATTCATCAGTAATATTCATGTATTATGCATAGACGATAAGTATTCTCTTGTACTCTAACAAGCATATATCGACACCATGTGGTAGGTGCACGCGTTAGTCTCAAAACCTTCACGAAACCCCGGATATTATCATCACATTCGATTATTCCAATGAAAGCTGACGTAGCATATACGTAAGCAATTATTTTCTCTAAACGATTACTCGTAATCGTAAATATTCGACGGTACTTATCGTTTTACGATGAATGAAACCTAATTTAATCATGCATCATCGTTATTTATTACACTTTCGTTAATTGACTCATAGCATCGTTGATATGGGGATTGCCACGCAATAAATCAAACCACAGTCAAGGCTCTGATAAGAGCTTATTATTTACATACACTGTAATACGTACATATTTACATATTTTCCTGTCCACGCGCCACCTACTTGCGCAGATCCCGTCTGCAATACGCTGACATTAATTACTGTAACCAACGCTAATTACCATTGCCGGTCACGATATCCTCAAGTCCACGATATATCCTCTTTATCGAGACGTGAAATATCTATGTACCGCTGTCTTATACTTATTAATAACACACTGATCATTATGTTCTTACAGATAAGATTAAGCTTTACTAATTGAATAATTGTTACCGTTAAATGCTGAGATTTGATCTTTATATTGTACTATTTCTGTGTCCAACCGCAGATTATTAATGTAACCACATTGTGCCTTTCCTTTAGTCGTATTGTTAGCAATGGTCTGGACGATATTTGATAATCGACCATTAGCAGGGTCTCGTGTGAATACGAGATCACGAAGCGGTGGCTTTTAGATTAATGAATGTTTCGTGCGAAGGGTAAAAAGAAGAGCATTTGTTATCTTGAGTACAATATCATAAACGCCGTCGAAAAGTCTCCGGTGTTCCATTTGCCATATGTTTCCGTACGAAATTGCTGCGTTCCTTTGGGACAATAGAAAATATACTAGCAGCGAACATTTAATCAACGTAACGGCATCTCAATCTGTGATTGGTAATAAAAGTTAGGATATTGGAGGACGGGGGTCTGTTAACTTTTAATTAGCGAGGTTGATTAAGAGCCGTTGATAGGTAAAGTACATTGGATTACGTGATCAGCGTGCGCAGCTTCGGATCATTAGTTATCTGAATAATCAATAGTTCACACCGTTCGTCAAGCGTTAATTAATGGAACGCGTACTGATTAGCCGTTACAAGTTAGCGATAAGTTTTTATAGCCGGTAATAACCCTAAATGGGATATTAAAGTTTAAGTAATGATTCATTTTATAATTCTGTTACCCATGGTCCTATTTTACGTTCACCTATTCCTGTCGGCGGACTAGTTATCTCGGTCTTATGTCGTGCAAACCATAAGCAGGATCAAAGGAATGATAATAACGTCAGAATGCACGTTATGTAATGCTTAGTAAATCCGATGACGACACGAATTCGTCATTTGTGATTAACGGTAATAGATTACATTTTTCAAGAATTTATTGACTCTGATTCACTGATCAAGGATGGTACGAGTACCGAAGTTTTTATCGAATTGATTAAACCTTTTTGCAAGATTACAAGATTAAACATTTTCCCTAGAAAATATTTACTCGTCGACTTCATGTTTTTAGAACCTTGTCTGCCGTAACGCAAACGTTTGTTGTAAATATCTTTGCGAAGTAACGCAAGTTACACACCGCCTGTTCACATGACTGATCGTCGGACAGTGTATTCTCGTCACAGACCCTGAGGTCGTCACACGGAGCTCTTAATGTATTCGCGTTGGAATCCACTCGTTGAATGTACGTAATTTACCGACGTTGCTGTATCTGTGTCATCTCACGTGATTCATCTCGCGTAATAAGATCTCCGGAATCCTCTTTCGGTTCCGGTCGCACAAATTATTGGAAAACCGACGCGATACAATAAATATTAATGCGATTGCTGAATCGAGTCAAGATTAAGATGAAAGCATTTATCGTCCTTCGCGGACTAGAATTTATGATACCATTTACTACAGAGTGTACGAGAGTTGATTAGCAGTTAACATTTTGGTTAACTCGATCCCCTTTCTGGTTAAGATAAGAAATGGATTCGTACTCCATTCGAAGTTTGATTTTAGCGAAACAGGCTTGGGTTTAATCAGAAATTTCCGGGAGTCGCCGTTCCCTCGGCTCAGCCCCATCCTGGTAACTGTGCAACTACATTAATGGGAATTTGCCGAATAACATTTGAGAGCCCGGGGCGTGAAAGGTCGAGTACTCTCGAGAGGGATACCATAAATTGCTTTTCTATGTAACCGAAAGAAAAAGAGGACGTAACGGTTATTGGGTAATCGTCGGTCATTACTCTGAAATGAATTAGCATAAAATCGTTGACTCGGTCAAGCGTTCGTGACTCCGCGGCCTCCACGTATACACCGTTGAACTCGTGCGATACGTTCAATCATTTCATTTACAAGGCCCTGGTGCTTTTCTCAAAAATCTATTTCTCTCTCGACGTGAGGTAGCAGGAAGTTGAGCTCAATTTCTGCCCCATCGTATAACGGTGGTAGTAGGTCAGAAAGTATGTGACTCGATTCTTAATTCCTCCTTTGGGAGTCAAAGTTCGCTTCAGTCCTAATCGAGCTTTAACAAGCTTAATAAACCGTATAAGTGAACGCGATTCTGTTGCAGATACGTGGACCTTGGTAGTATTTTTATCACAATGTCATTTATCTGTCCCATAAAACGGGAATTAAAAACAGCATTGTGCAAGAAAAATATACACTTGCACCGAAAAGCTTAATTTAATTAATAAAAAGCTTCTTTAAAAAACGGACACACATTTGCGCTGATCTCTCGGATTTAACTTACATCGCGTTAATTACTACAACGTAATCCGTCGTGATTGAGCGTAGAAAATACTTGGAGCGATTAAATTCGAGGAGCGACGGCGAAGTGACTCGGCCCTTAAAAGCCGGTTCGTTAACACTACTCTTTGAGACGGAATAAATGCTCTCGCCCCTCGAAAACGGTGTCAAGTGAACGTTTTGCTTGCCGAAAAAGAGCTATGCAGATGCGAAGTGGTCTCGCGATGATTAGGCTGTAAACAAAACTTTTGACTGGAGGGTAGTTACGATTCTGTGGCAAAGATGAGAATTTTTTAAGACTGGCTATTGCTTTCGTTTCCTGCTTTCTGTTGTTTTATTGGAAATCTCGTCAGAGACGATCTGTAAATCGATGAGCAGCGCAGCGGCGCAGCAAATTACAGTCTTGGCATGCATTTTATTGAAAAAGTTTGCCAACTAGGTGCTCCATATCCCATAACGATTTATGTACCGTGGCGGAATCAGGGTGGGCTCCAAGATATCTTGGCATGATAACGATTTGCAAGGTTAACTCAATCATTTGTTGGATTACCAACGCATTTTAACTTAGGATAGGTTTAGTTACTTTAGATTAAGAACGGAATCATAGTCATATTTACATATTTCATGTCTATTTCTATAACATAGTCATATTTCATGTTAGTAGAAACCTTCCTTACTCATCTTGACCGTTGTCCTTACCTACTCATTCCATTCCCAAATATTCCCACTCCTACTTGTTTTCCACCATTTCAACCCCACTTTTTAGCCATTTTTCCTGGTAGATATAAGAC
>SHCU01000036.1:170524-189153 GCA_004307685.1 Ceratina australensis
AAACGCTAACTGGTTCCCGGAGCAGACATTGCTAGGAGGCTTCCAGTAGCTTTAAAGAATTTATAACTCGCGAGTAAAAAGTTTCATGCGAAAAATGGGCAGCTCTCCGAGATGGTATTATCCCACAGTTTTTTTAATACAATGGTTTATGCGGTTTTAGTTGGCGAAATCACTCCGCCTCATAAATTATTGTAGGATCTTCTATTTAAAGTTACCTGATATATCTTCACTCTTCGAAGCTTCAAAGGAAAGGTAGATTTATTTATCGAAATCTTACTTCCAATATTTATTTTTCATCTTACGTTTGCTGAGCCAGAAATCACACAACTGGGCTACGCGTTTAAGTTGACTTTAAGTTTTCTGCGCAACACATTATCCCATTTCCCGTGTTTGATCGCAAAAAGCTTGCCGACTCCAATACAAGCTTTACGGAAATTTCATTATTTCTAATTGGATTCTATCAGATAAATTCTTTTTCATTGTCATTTGATCTTCAAGATTTTCCATGTTGAATTCTATGGCGTAGAGACAATGGATTTCAACTCTATATCTTTTGTATCTCAAGTAATAGGACTCTCGTGGTGCCTCGAGTGTATATTAGATTTGCTATCGATACTCGTGTGGGAAACGATATCAAAGAGTTTGAGAAATTTACAGCAAATCCACTTAAGTTTGAAAAGCTACTCGGTTGGATAGCAAAATTCACTTTAACGAGCGTCGAATACGTTCTGACAAAAAACAAATGAGATAAAGCAAGAGGGAATCAATAATTCATGAGAACTGGCGGTCAAGCACTAGATCACTGAGCCTCGTTATTTCTACTTGACACCTCGTTGGCATTAAACTATGTCTCCGCTGTACATATTTTCTCTTAAATTTCCGCAGTTTATTATTATGTTAAGGTGAATAATAAATCGAGATTCATATCTTACCTTTTTTTTTGTTGCGAATTAAACGGTGAGAAAATACCGATGGAAATATAAAGCAGTGTACAGTATTGAGAAAGAACTGGAAGAAGATTTGAATAAGCGGAAGGGTTAAACCTGTATCGCGTTAATTACCTTTGCAGACGTGTTTAAAATTCAACATTTTTCTGTGTTTCCATTTACTTCCCTCGCAACCACAGAATATCGCATGATATGCGAGTGAAGTCACAAATGAATATCCTTGTCCTCGTTCCTTTGAGAAGTTTATTTTCACAGAAAATCCAGCGATTACATATAACAATTTTTATGGATTCATTAGAAATTCGTGGCACGTGTAAAAACATAAAATTGCAGATGCTTCGGTTCGCTTCGGGTGCAAACATAGTGACATGAATAACATAGAGGTTCCTTTCGAATGGCATCGATTCGCAATTCCCGTAGGAGCCGGTTTCTGGTGTGAAATTCAATTTAATCGCGACGCGATCCTACCACGAGCATCCCGAACAAGCCTCGAGGACTTGGCGATGTTACACCGACGAATAAGCCGAAACTTCGAAGACAGTTGGAGAGGTTCGGGTTCCCGACACATATTTGTCGAACAAAGTGATTCCCTCTTCGGAACTTCTGCTGAACCTTCCGAGCACCTATTGTACGAGAAGAGTTGAATGCGTTAAAAAAGCAAAGAGGAGCAAGACTAATAACGAAACTTTGAAGGCTGCATCATGAATCTAAATTAAAACCCTTCCCTAGTCTATCAATCTCTTGAAATTGGTTTCCATAGTAGCACCTACTTAGGATTAAAGTTTGCACGAAGCACAGCTTGAAAATTAGACCTATCCTGGGTGCAAACGATTTAGTCAATTTTCGTAGGCTAGATAAATAATCGTTGGACTGCTACCGAACGCGTTATACATTAGATTATGTTCTACATGAATATACAAGTTCTCTAGATGATGTATGATGTATAATTCAGCTTTTCACTCGGGAATATCCTATATTTTTGTTCCACGGTATTTTTGCAGAATTCGTTTTTTAAATTCTTCCTGTGAAATGGAAATAAATTGTACAATCTAGTTTTGTAGTAATTCAATTGCATATCGTTACTCTTGATCAAGAGATTTAATCAACGAATAAATTCTACGAAAACCGTTTATTATTTTTCGAATAAGTCAGCATCCGATGGACCTTTTATTATATTTGATCTGGGAGGAATTCTCGTTATGGTGGATGTCTCGTGGAAGTAGATGTACGTTTCCAATCAAACTTAAACTTCAGGATCAGGTCCGTTATCCCGCTAAATAAAAAATATAGAAATCGACGCTGGAAGGATTATTTGTACAAAGTAATGAAACTCTATCGGGACGGATCGCTTATGAAATTGCAGAGAAAATCACGAACTGTACCTGGAAACCTTATTCGTTTCATTAGGAAACGTTCATTCCTCGCCTCGTTTCCTATTACATTAATTCAGTCGTTTAAACCTCAGATCCCAGCTGCCAGATCTCAGTTAGTATTTAATCTGGCATTTATGTATATATATATATATATATATTTCGCTCGCGGGAATTGCAGAACGAGTGGAAAGCGCCAGGAGTTAGAAGAAATTATTTTTACATCGACTCCCACGCAGCGTCTGTATCTTCAATGATTTTCGAAATCGTTTTTGATCAGTCGCCAGAAATTATTTTTGGATCTTCGACTTGTATGAACAATAAAACATTCAACATCAGTTTCTCTCTTTAACACTTCCACAACCGTATGTTTGTGCCGTGAAGCGTCGCCGGGAATATTTTTGAAGAAACTCTTTGCTGTCGATACTATCAATGACACTATATATAAGTGTCATCGGCAACCAACATATGGCCTGGCACCACGTATGTGTCAACGGTTGAAAATGTTAATATGTATTCAATTCTTCATATTCAACGTTAGAATACATAGAACTTGAAGTACACGTATAAAATCTTGTATATCTCAATATAACACTGCATCGTGCGTAAACTTCGAACACGATTTCTTGAAAGCGGCAGACGACACAGTGTACAGATTTGGTGTGAATTACGATGACCGATCGACGGTGACCCATTTAAAAAAAAATGTTTAAAGGAAGCAGAGAGGTTCGCTTCCGCGTGTATCCTATCGATTGACCTCGTTTATTCGGAAAATCCATTTAGACGAGTGTGGTTTGTGTAAGTTTTTCCCTGTGCAGAAAGTTCAGGCAGGGGACCTTTCCAGATCCTTGGAAATATTAAACGAGGTCATCTTTGAAATACAATGCTTCGTGATCCGGGGGCTTTTGTGAATATACGATGCTTCACGATAATGTTAGCTCGCGCCTTTATTTGTTCGGAGTATCGATTTTGAAAGACGGGGGTTCTGATAGTCGCGTCAAGTTTTAACGAATCTAATCAGGCTATCTATAGACGTAATGGGGTACCAGGTGAATAACGTCGACCAACATCGCTCCGAATAGCTTTGCATAGTAACCGCGTACACGCGTTTCCATGAAACGCGATTATTACCGAATTGAAATTTATGCGAACTGCGCTCGAGAATATTTAGTCAAATGCCAGTTTTATTTCATTTTTGTAATTAATATCGTCGAATTTATATCTTGTAGATAGAAAAATTTGTAGAGAAAATCCTGGTATACGTGCTATATCCTTCCGTTTGATTGATACAGCCGATTACCCCGGGAAACTATCTTTCTGCGTAATCAGGCTTTCCGAGCCAATTTCAGGAAAATCCGTATCGGCGTAAAATCCTCAAATTAAGTGCTCTCACCGAAATTAAGTGGCAACGTTTCAGTAATGATAAGGTTCCAGTGTAAATGTTTGAATGGTATGAATATACGTCGGATTGCTAAAATAAACTCAACGAGCTTGAAACGAAAGTTGTTAATATGCACACGTCGCTGTACGAAATTGTTTTAATTTGTTTAAACTAAACGTGATGAATAGATCGGAGTACATTTTTCTGACGGCGGCTGTTCTCGCGGAAAGTTACTACCGCGAACTGCATGGTAGTTTCACGAGTTCGGGGGCCTCTAAATGGGCAGCTCTATCCATTCCTCCGCCGGGACGCCTAGTGAAGTAAAGTAGCCTGTGTATGATAAAACATGCAAATGACGGGCTTAGAGCACGTCGAAACGGAAAGCGGTATTTATCTTGCACCTCGCGTTGCCGGATTAAAATCGCAATGAGGTGAATATGTTAATTTATAGGAGTACTAATAATTCTGAGCTCTAAAGAGCTTGTCAAATTCTTATCTTCACCGTTACCACTTGCCATTAACTATTGCCTAGTTGATGTATCAATTGTAGATTAATTAGACAATTAATCATAAAGGATTACCTGTTTAACTCTAACAAACAAACTCTTCATTAATCTTCTCAAGGATGGTAGTTTATCTTCTGAATAGAAAGTACCTTGGATATGATCTGCTAATTGAATGGATTACTAATATGTTGCCTTCCCAGTTAGATTGGAAAACCTTTTACCCACTTCGACTTGTCTATCTTACTTTCCACGCTGTTTAGTTAAGGCGGAACGACCCTTGAAGAAACTCTTTCCCGAAGAAAAATATCGATTCGTATTTGCGAGCACGACTTCATCTCCCCTGCTTATGGGTGAGATTTATTCAGTGTTTGACTTTGATGGTTTCCTTCTATCGTTTGGACTTGAAATACAAATGAAAGGAAAACGATTCAAAGGGAATTTTCATTTTTCTTGTGATCAAAAATCTTTTGTCGTCTCGAGGCAAAGCAAACGGAAAATAACGCGTGAAAACTACGGCACAATCTAAATGAAGATTCATAAAGCGTTTTGATAAAACATAGCACACGGAGACGAGGTCGATGAATATGCATGGGTCTTCGGGTAGGTTCTTGCTGAACACGCGAGGGGCTTCAAGCGCTTTATAATTGAAAGATAAATGTACAAGACACAGTAACTAGTTTCGAAAGATAATAAAAACGGGTCGTTTATTCTAGCGCGAAGATATTCCCTGAGGTTATTCCATGTATCAACTATCATAGATAAGGGATATCTGTTACCTCAATTTGTTGGAGAGTGAACCCTCCACGTATGACCGACATGTTGCCTTTTAAAACAAATGTGGGAACTACACTTTTCAGTAAAAATTACGTTATGTAATTACAGTGACGTTTGGTTGATACATATGAAGTCGTTTATCATGTTATCATAAATATTGACGAAAATGAAATATTTTTATTGTCAGGAATTCTATACGATTTACATATGCTCGAAGAAAATGCACTGAACTAATAGCTCACGTGATGAGTATCAGATCATTGAACTTGGATCAGAATTATTTATTTCACGACAGCTGTTCACACGAACTTTTTTCTGGCTTGGCTAGCTACCAAAATTCTAACCGAATTGAATATAATCCACAGTCGCGTGTTTTACCCCAAGGATCTGATCGTGAAGAGAATGATAAGCGTAGCTTTCAACATCTACTCACCCGAACTTTGTTATTCCATTAAAGTAACAATGAAATTATTCATGTCACTAGAATTGATTCAGCGTGTAAAAGCAATGGCTCGTTTCATATTTATCAAGCGTATTTAAATCTAGCTTTCTCCCAACGTAATTTATTGTACGTGCTATTATTTGATACAAATTCCTGCAGACGAAATGGAGCAGTTCGTGAAAATCCATCAGTTTTAAACGATCCCGTTGCTAGGACATTTTTGCCTTGATTAATCGATTCGCTTGTGTTCCGCATCCGTCACACATTTATAGTACTACATGAAATAGCACGCGTGCGTTTCGTTCCATTTAAATATTCGCTAAGAGTTCCCATGTGTTTCAATTAATTTAAAAAATGTATCTTACTCGGAAACTTATCCGTGGTATTTATAAATCAAGTTCAAAGTCATATTCGTGTATTCATTTCTTTTGCTTTAAATTTGAATAGAAATCATATTACAACGTATATTGTAGGATTATCATATTTGCAATTCCAGCAGATTGTATAATTGTTGCATACCCGAGAAAAATAGTACACAAGCGTGGTAACATGCTCAAACCTAATTTTCGACGCAAAGTGGGAAGTTGGGAATGCTTTTCGTACCATCTGAATAATTCTAATTTCCCTGCGATTACCGAGTTCCTGGAGAGGCTGTACAAAAGTTAGACACTGCTTGATAACCCCGGGATGGAAAAATCCTCTAATCGGGAGAATCCGTTCCAACGCAAAAATAACTTGGAAAAAACATGCGTCTATCGATTGGCAAGCCACGGGATGTTGAGGAAAACAGTGGGCTGTCATTAAAAAATATGTAATTCAGTTGGTATTTATTATTGGATATGTATCTCTCAGCCACGAGTTTCATTTTAATGAAATATTCATTGATCAAACGTAACATCGTTCGCCAGGAGATGATAATATTAAACCGTCGGAAATAAAAATACCAAATAGGAAATATGAAATCTCCTCTGAAGCACGAATCATGATGTAGAGATCAAATTTCCACGATAATTATCGTATCTGGAATTCAGAATTCGTTTAGGGATTAACGAGGGTAAAGAGATAACGAGGACCGTTTTAATATATCGTTGAAAAGGGGAGAGTCGGTCGAAGGAACGTCTTTCGTATTTGCCGAACCTCACCGACAAGTCAATCTGATACACCTTTTCCTCCGTTATTTCCAGTATTGACCTGGTGACGGAACGAATGCGCTATGCATCGAATATAGTTAGCTGCGATAAAAGTACCGCGGATGACTTTCCGTCGATTGACTTGTTCCTTGAAATGCGCGTAGATATTGCACGGGCAATAGCGACCTGACCCTGGCCGAACTCCAGTTTCGACGCGACCCCACGGTGACCCCTTAATCTGGATACATGCCAGTTTATCTTCTCAAATATCGTGGCTTATGACGAGTTTATTCGTGCGAGACAAATCTTCTGTTCTCTGGCAGCCTTTGAGAGATACCAGCAACAAAAATCGTATAATCAATATCGTATCGTCAGACATAGTGCAGGTTCGAAAACTGTTAACAATTTCCCGTTGCCGAATGAAGCAACGTGAAACACGTGGTGATCGAGAAACTCGAAAATTGGATAGCTGATTCGAATGCGATTACGATGTTTCGCGCTGAATTGGGAGTGATTCGCGATTAATTTGCAGCTCTAGAAACAACCTCTGGTTTCGATGCAAGCACGCGTTAATTCAACGCAAATAGACATCGGCCAAGAAAAACAAACGAGCTGAAATTCGTATTTGTGTAATTGCGTTCCATGTTAGCTTCCGTAGAAGCTCTAATGCGGGAAGAGGAAAAATATGAGAATTCTCTGATGATAGATGATGAGCTTGAATATTTTCTTGTTATAGGAAACATGGTGCAAAAGGTGGTGGCACATGTCTCAGAGGAACCTATCCCTGACGACGAGCTTTCTCGCTCCGAGCTTGACTCCCATTCTGGCGATGGGAATGGAGGATCCAAAAGCGAAGGAAAAGAAGACAAGATTAATGAAAGACGATAAGGCTGAGAAGAGCGCGGTTCCCGAGTGCGCCCAGGGTGAGTCAATCGAAGCTAACAAAAGTATTTTTACCTACGAGCGCTTTTCAAAGCACGTTACAGACTTTAACGCAACTCTCTGTACGGTTCCGCAAATAGATTTATATATTTAGGCTTTTGCCAGTTCCACGAACGTCCGACGCTCGGAATAAATTACTTTTTATGATGACACGGTATGTCTGTAAAGAACATTTTAATTAATGTTGGAAACATATGCTCCTCGACGCTGCGATAATAAAAATGAAAGTTTCATGAGAATGGAAATTAAAATTGTTGTCTGTTACTAGATATTTATTTCGTGGCGTAAATAACAATCTTTGCAGCTTCGTTATGTACAAATTGTTCGACTACAACGATTCGTTAAAATTCCATCGGTCGGTATCATTGGAATTGACATCTGCATTTACGCTTAACTGAATCTGGCTCGTTGCTAAGAAACCTTGGATAACAACTGTACATCTCTCTACTTCGGTATTCTCAAACGAATCAGAAATCGTTTCAAAAAACCAGAGCATAATTGGATCACGGTCCTGCGAATTGTCCCAAACGTCGTTCGGGAATCCCACAAGAGTATCTCTATTGGCATACTACTGGAACTCCTCTGGCATTCTCCCATGCTGTTCCAAAAAAAAAAATCAAATACATAGCGAGAACGATTTATCCCTTCAAGAAGTCTCTAAACGTTGGCCCTCGGTCCCATTTAGACTATCTTCGAGTACCTCGAACTCTTCGAACTCCATCTTGCCAAAATCGTCGCCAGTCCTCCAATTATTCTCGTTCACTTGCCATCTAGTCAACGCACTGCCTATAAACCGACTGGGGTAATTCGACTTGGCGTCCTCCAAGCTGCCCAGCTTGAAATCCACCTTGAAATCCTTTCCCTCCTTACTCTCATCTTTCTTCGGTTCCAACCCTATCACCACAGGTGGTTCCCTCCTAGCTTCAATATTTTCCTCCTCCGCCTCCTCTTTAACTTCTCCCTTCTCTTGCTTATCAAGAGTGGTTATCTCGATACTGGGAGTCTCCGCTATAGTATACTGACTTAAATCAGCTTGATTCTCTCGATTGCGATGCCTCAGATGATTTTCAACAAGTCTGCCAGTTAGCTCCAATCTACTATCGCATGAATTACTCTTAACCAATCGAAATTTCACATAATCATTTGTTCCGTCGATGCACTTGAATCTGTTTTCAACGACCGGTGATATCAATGGTCCGTTGCTAGAATTTACAACCTTGCCCCCGTAATAAGTAACCGATGTCCCATATTCGCGAATCTTCTTCAATACATCCTGCGACACATAGTGGCTCGGACCGCAGCTCTCGTTCACCTCTTCCTCGTGACAGTCGACGTCCTCGTCCTCAGAAGATGTGCACTGTACTCCGCTACCGGGATCAGTGTCCGGATAATCGCTGGACACCCCAGAGCTCACGCTCCCCGCGTCCCAATTGTGATGATGGTGGTGGTGGTGGTAGCGATTCATCTTGTTTTTAGAAGAAGTCGAATCACTCGGCGACGTGTGACCGCTCCTCGCTTCAAAGCTTTGTGCGAGGATCCTAGTTTTGGATTCGCAGCGAGGGCTGTCCAACTCATCCTTGCCGCCTACCATGGACGCGTTCGAGGACGTCGATTTCTCCATGTTCTCGAACAGCTTTGTAAGATCTTTAGCCCTACTTGAACATCTAGACCTGTTAAAATAATCTCTGTTAAATGGAACTCAAATCTTGCAATTGAATGTTACAAAATAAGAATATATATGTTACCTGGTTCTCTCGTGCGCCTTGTCAGACATCTCATCATAGTGACTATCAATAGTGCTAAGATCTTTCATGCTGACGCTTTTCCTATTATTCTTGCAATCGCTCGACAGTTCCGAATTGTTCTTCAACTTAAGCGTGTTCTCGAACATACGCCGTACATTCCTTACTGTATCTGGATCAGGCAGTTCCTCGTCTATCAACTCCCGATTCACTCTGATGGGGTGGTAGAAGAAGTGCTTTTTGATGGACGACTGCTTCGGACTCTTTGGTTCAGCGCTCTCGCAGTTCCTCTCATGTTCCGCATCAGTTTTCTTCTGTATTGCACCGGCGATTTTACAGCTGGGTTCTGACCTCGCTTTCCCAACGGTGCTTGATTTCCTTTCTATGGTCTCGGCGCGCACCGGCTCAATGATCACTACATTGTTGTCCAAGAGTAACTCCTGAAACGAATACTCTCGGAGATAATGCATCAGACCTTCGTACGTAACGTCGCCACGCGCGCTGTTATATATATTTTTCCCGAACATATTGGACTTGACGATTTTGTAACGGACGTGGTCAAACTCCTGTCCATCCTCCTGGCATTCGATGGAATCGACACAGCTTTTAGATCTAGTCAAATTGCTGTGCTTTTTATTATCATCGTCCTTCGATTCTTTATCCGTGTACGAAGGATCCTCGTCGATTCCATCATCCACGGATCTTCTTCGGGTGTCACTTCCGGATTCGGAGCCAAGGCCTAAATCAGAACTCTCGGATCTGGCTTCGAAACCTAAGCTCCCTTTCACGGCGCTACAAGCCTTTCCGATGATGTTCGATGTTTCTTTCACGATCCTCTCGAATCTACCTTCATTCGGTTTCTCCTTGGTTTGCGTGCTCTTCAGCTCGACGAAGCTTTTCGTGTTTTCCGCACTCGCATTTACTTCTTCCCGCTTTACAAGTGGAAAAAATAGATAAAAAACAGTTATAGACGTTGCGTTCTGCTGGATTTAGGATTTAGTAACATGTTACGTGCTTACTATCTTATCGACTTACCTATTACATTTACATTTAACGAAATTAATATAGCTCATGCTGAAGATGAAGATTAACGCTTACCTCCTGATTTTTCATGCTCGCATCGACGTTATCGATTTTCCCATTCGACTTTCCTGAATTATGGTCACCGGACTCTTGGCCATCCGGCTGAAACTTGTCCCTCGGTTCAACTTCCATAGATAGTCGCTGGTGACACCTCTTGGTTACGTCGTTGTCGACGATTTTTAGCACCTGTGGTCTGCGCGACATATCTTCCTGTTCCTCGCTATCAGAGATCCAAATCGACTTATAATCTTCCGCTTCCTCCACTTTCCGAGGCACAGTTACCTCCTCATCGAGGTCAACTCTTTCAACGGATTGTCTTTTCGCAGACGAGTTCCGATGACAAATCGTCAGTTTCCCTTTACTCTCTGAATTTCCCGGATCCTTCGGATAAGATTCTCGATTCGCTCGCTGTTGGGACGAATCCTCTCTGGATTCCTGCGAGGAGTCAGCTTCCTTCTGTTGATAGTTCTCTTCCGAAGTCTTTTGCGAATCGATTTCTTCTTTGGTAGTGCTCCCTTTTTTACATTTTTCCTCGTCCGTAGCGTTGCTTCTTGTAGAGCTCCTCTCCTCCACGACACGTGACGCTAGATACTCAATAGGCTTTAACTTGCTCCTCTCCGGGATGGTCTCGGTGCGTGGAGAAAAATTATTCTTACGCGCGTCCTCCGCGTCGAACTCTAATCGCACGTTCGATAGTGGTAACAGATTTAAAACGTCGAAGTATTCTAATTCCCCGTCGTCTTCGAAGAGGATGCTGTCCAGACTCCGATGTTCCTTCCGTTTACGTTTTACCTAAAATCAATTAAAATCAATGCTATTATAAATCATCCACGGATTCAATTGCAATAAGGCAATAGGAATGTATTTTAATCTGCTCAAAAATTAACAACGAAAAAGTGCGCAACGCGTATACTATCCTTGTTGATCAACACCTGTACCTTTGCATAAGATACACCTCGCGTACCATACAATTTATCGTTCCACTGAATCGATATTCCGTCACTCTGGAGATAAGCACGGTTAACTCCGGTTTCTCGTACAATACCATAAGAGATAAGGCTTCAATTTATCTCTTGGGGTTAACCCGACGCGAACTTGCGCCTCAACTATTATAAATGCATTTTATGGAGAGAGAACAGAACGCTTCACATTTACGATATGTAAACTATCCTTGATCTCAACACAATGCTCGCGGGTATATTACTCTGTTCTCTACCGCAAGTCTACTAAATACGTGCTTTTACGTGCTATGTAACCCGCGCTGAAGCGACGGATCGGAAGAAACGTAACAGCGGGTAACCCGACAACGATGCGTTAAGATAATCGTAAAGGGTTGAACGAACATAGTTTACCTGAGTGTAAATGCAATCGATGCTGCGATTGCCTTCGACGGGCCAGCAGTCCTCCACGATGTCAACCAGCCCGCTAACGGTGTCCAACCCCTGGACGCTGCGATACCGTCTGGGCGACTCCGGCCAATCGAGGATGTTCAATCGGTCAGGATCGGTCCGATTGCCTCGTGGATAGTGCAACGGATCCGGGAATGCGGCTAGGTCCGCTGGGATCGAGTGAAGACCACAGGCGGATCGAGATTGATAGGATTTAGTCTCGTTGAATCGTTCGTACGAGTCCGAGAGGTGCTGCTGGCTCTTGTACAACCTGAGTCGAAAAATTGGATCGAAATTAGAATGACAGTATTGTTCCTGGAGCATGATTTATGAGTATCCTACGATACACTCGCACGCAGTTTCGTGGAATGAAATTCTGATCGATTGTTGTTCCCGTTAGAACCGGCAGTTGCATTATTAAAAATGATGCCCGATGTTACGAATTGTTCGTAAAATCTTCTGTGAAAGGAGGAAACCCCGGAAACCATTCGATCGTTAAAATGTAGATGTGGTGAATCATAAATTTGATTTTTGAAAAACAATCGTATTTCCTGTTGTTCAATAAACGCGTAGAACAAACGGTACCCGTAATTACCGTTTGCAATTCGATATTTGCACAGTATCTGGATCTCAATTAAGTTGGCCGTGCGCGTGGTGTGCTGATTGGAAACGTAATTGCACGGGGCAGGTATTATACTCAGTGAGAACGTGCGAAGAATCCGTCTGCCGCGAAAAACGATGCAAACAGAGCTGTTACTGCAATTAAAAGCCTCGAACGAGGCTCGTTACGCTAACGCATTCTCTATGCTAATTATCGTTTCCTAACGCAACAGTTTTTCTCGCCAACCGTGGATCTGTTGTTACACTCTCCAGTAATCGAGCCAAACATTCCTCGATAATTCGGAGCGTACGTTTTTACTTCGTTTTTTAAACTTACTACGTATTTAATTGTGTGAATAAAAAATTCGGAAAACAGATTCTCACCTCTACCGCGTTATGATAGCGCGTGGAATAATTATCATCCTGAGCTCACCTATCCTTCAGGGAGTTGCGATCGATCAGCTTGGCTCGCGGGATCAATTGATGCTGCCTGGGTAAATCAAAGGTCGATTGACCGAGCCTGAAGTGGCGGTGCGCCTCTCGATCGTGTCGGGATTCGTCCTCGGATATCACTGCGAGGCTCCTCGTACGCTTCAACAGCTTTCTGCGGTCTTGCGTCGACTGGCCCTCGTGTCGAACCTCTCTATGATCAAAACAAAATTTCATTCAACCACCTCTCAATATTCCTCGAATGCTTCTCTTGTGCGCTTATGTTGAAAAAACTTCATTTCGTTCTACTCAAAGATTCTATCCGATGTATAGAAATGAGAGCTGCTGAATGACGTTTATTATTAAAGATTTTATTCTACTAAACTTTATATAAGTTTTACAGTTTATAAGGCAAGACGCTTGGAATTGCAGCTTCTAGAAGTAGGAAGTAGGAAATTGGAACGATACGATTGTGATTTCGGACCTGGTCTGCTTTATAAAAGTTCGGCAACTTGTCCGAAATGGAATAAGGATTGGAACTATTAAGAGTTCTTCGATATGACATCCTAAGATTAAGAGACTCGAGCTACAGTTCAATATTAACTCGAAATTTAAAGATCATATACGTAATTGTGCATAGAAGATAAGATAAATGAATAGAGGATTCATAGAGTAGGCTCATTAGAGCAAGCAGTCAAATGCCTAATCCTAAACTCATCTAAGAGAATGTTCTCTTATTGATAGTGTAGTGAAACGATAATAGTACATCATTCATATCTGCCCTCTCAAAGGAAGTAGGAAATGGCATTGCCACTGTACACGCTACTGGGACTTTACTATATCTCCAGTCAATAGTAGATTTCAATAATGAATGAAACCGTCTACATTGGAGTAACGCTGACGTGCTCAAAATTCTCATGGGATTGAATAATCAAAATAATTGCAAGCGCAAAGGCGAACGAAATTGTCCATTAGAAAAAAGAACCTACATTCACATATTAGAAGATTAAACACCAGAAGTGGAATGAAGGATGCGAGGACACTGCACGTGTTTTCCATCGCGTCAGCGCGAGAAGTGGCAATTTAAAATCCGTGCAAGTAGTTTATTCCTTGCACGAGTCGCGATGAAAAATCGGCTCGAGGCACCGGTGCATATTTCACTTTACGTAATCCTTGACGAGGTAGCCGGCGACTATTCGGTGCCAGACCGAACGCCTGACATGGCTAACGCCGTCGACGAGATAAATTATGCGGCGTGACATTCTCTCGAACAACGAAATTTCATATCGCGTAAATCTGGGTTTCATTTCTTCGAGGAAATAAAAGTAACGCTGCATTCTTCTCTGCGCATCGGGGTCACGTTCACGCGTATCATAACTTTTACAACAATTAAAATGAAAACCGTGAAACGTTAACTGCGAAAGGGGAACACCGAACACCGAGTTAAATAGAAGTCCCGGAATGGAAATGAGTTCTGTTATGCGCACGCGATTCAGATCGTGAATGAGGCTCGCGAACAGGTTGAAATTCGCGACTGCGTTAATTAAATTCTGTATTTGATTAGCGAACGAGTGGTTCCGACAATCGTTCGAAGACTTCTTATCGATGATTACACTTTTACCGGGTAATAGCGGCGCATAAACTATATTGTAATCAAGCGAAGTGGTCACGCGAGCTTGGTTTATTCGAAACGTGAACCACGCCTTCGCGGCAGCAGGACTACTTGCTCGGCGAGCGTTGACAGAAATTAGAATCTGTTGCGAGCAACTCCTTAATAAAAGTAAAATCTCCAAGATTTATAACGATAGGTAAGGGGCGATATGCTAGTCAGGAGGTGAAACGCGTTCGGAGAGAGTAATTAGACCAATCCACTGGGCGACACTTCGCGACGCCTTCGCGAAATTCGTGTCAAGATTGCTTTCATGACGAAATGCACGAACTCGGCGCTTGCCATTCGCATACAAACGAGATTTGTATGATACAGCTGTTTCAACTGCTCTGATCATAAATCTCGAGCATACAATATGCACGTACGGGATAACGATAAAAATGATCTCTGTTTCCCGTATTGAATTTTTAATCTGTCCCGACGAAATACTCTTACATCCTTTTTCCTGTCTCGTTCAATTTAACTCCGCGAACGCCTATCGAAAAGTAATTTACCTCTTTCCCCACAGAAATTGCTTCGAAATTTAATATTAAACTTTCTCCATTGATTCGACTTTAATGGATCATCGGAAAATTGGTATTATTTACAAAATACGGGACAGATACGCTTTAAGCAGTCAAACGAAAAATAAAATATGATTTGACAATATTTTTATAGATGATCGTGGTCGGATTTATAATTCGCTCGTTTGCTAAGTTTCGTTCGATCGAGCGGTATCGAGAGCCAATAATGTATGACGCGTCCGGGAGGCAAAAAAGGAATCGCGATTGTTTTTTTGTGAGCGTGGCTAATAGCCGACTCAAGATCGCTGGTTTTTCCACTCGAGCAGCCAGAAACTGCAAGTCAAACGTCCTTTCGAACACGGATCCTTGAGAATAGGATGCAAATGGCGTATCGTCTCATTGTGTTCGGCTGACCACGGCGAGGTATCGTTACGTAACTTTTTTTGCCGAGTTATCTCGCCTTTTACGGCCCGCCCTCGCCTCTTTTCCGTTTTCGATTCTGTTGGAAAATGTTACAGACTTCACAACGTTCCGTTTCATGACAGGGCCGTGTGTATACAAGAGCTTTTGCTCGGGGTAACTGTTGCATCGATTCCTCGCGGGACGGTAGTCAAACGAAATTGAAATAAAAAATCGATATATCTCTCAATTTGTTCGTTCAAAGGAAAAATCGAACGTGTTCGTGTTTGCCCCAGAATTGCGACCTCAACGAGCTTTACCTTTATTTCATATCACAGAGGTTTCGAGGCTTGAACCGAGACGTACGTCGCACGCGAAAAGAAAAACTTTTCCTTCGCAATCGCCATTGGCATCGACAAATCCTTCAAGGGGAATCGACCCATTTTCCCTCACGCGAAACCGTGAGCTAAGAAAATACAACAGCTTCTCACTCTGCTACATTTTCCTGCAGAAAATAAGAAAAACTTGGGACTTACTCTATCCATCATAGATTTTATACCGAGATAAGCGGCTTTGGTTTATTATCATTCAATTTTTAAATTAAACACCGACGGGTGGGGTTAGATTGTTCGAGGAGCTTAAGTTTAAGCTTCAAATTTCACTTCGGTAAGCTTTAATACTTCGGACGAAGTTCTATGCGTGCGCGAAAGCAATTTTCTTAAATCAAAGATCGAGCTTTACGACGAAGCATCCAACCAAACATGGAATCACTGTAGGTTTATGAACCGTTAAGAAGGAGCGAGTACGAACAATCCTAAACAAGTTCGTTTATTTCTCTACGTATTTTTATTTAGCACCGTGCGCTATGCACGACGATATTGATACGGTCTTCCGGTTGATCGGACGCAGATCATTGTACTCGTGTAGCCACAAAGGAAAGGCTGGAGTACTGTAATACGTACGAGAGAAACGCGGCAGGAATATCCTATGACACAAACCGGAAGAAGTTCCGCGGCCTGAACAGTCGATGGTTCGCATTTGCAGTCAATAGAAAACGGCACTGTTCACGGGTCAAAGAAGTTTCAGATCATCTTTGATCGCGAATCAGTACACATTGGGCAAGCTTCATTGTTAAAGCTAAATAGAAAAAATTTAGTCACATCGATGATATTATCGTTGTTCTGGAGCTTAAAGATATTTGATAAGGACGTCAAATTTTCCAGTTCAAAAGCTACGATCTCCAACCCTTGATAACGCAATAAAATCAACCGATCTTTAAATCGGATTCGTTCAACCTTGAATAAGCAGTTCTAAGTGCACGGAACAACAGGAACAACGTTTACTATCGAGACTATATTTAATGTGTACACCGTTAACGAGAATTAGCAGCGAAGTGCGAACCGTTTTTAGCGAAGATAATCCCGATAACTACTAACATCTGACGTCAATTTCTTGTTCACCTGTACCAATTGACTTACTGACCTTCATTCAGAAAGATCCGGTATTGAGATGCGACATAATTATCGAATTAGAAAACTGTCAAGCAATGTGAAAGATTTCATGGTGGAAGATTCGAAGTTGGAATTATCTAATAGAACCGAGTTGCAACGAAACTGATTAAAATTCACCTGTACAGCATTGAAATCCACTCTACGTATGAACTGATAAAATCTCAAAGTTCCGAACTACGGAATGACATCTTACCTTGCTAATTAATTAAACTCTTTGCTCCGGTTTCCCGATGTAACAGAGAAGCTGCGAATTCACTTGCGGAAGCTTTCGACGCGTTAGCAGATTACCGATGAGTAAGTGCCTAGTTCGAAATTGTCCAGGACTGATGACGATTTATCGACACCCCGGCTTTTCACTTTCTCGTTCGCGCATCGACTGCGCGGATATCTGCCCCGTGAGCCGATCGCCACCGTGTGCACCTGTTCCCTCGACAGGACAACGTGTCTCCGCTCGGATTGTCCATCCGTAGTGGGAGTACCGTACACCTTAGCCTTAGAGCGTGACGTCACTTCATGGTAAAAAACAACCGACTCGACGAAATCCTTGACGAAAATCGAGAGTATATAAAACTCGTCGGATTAAAATTTGATACGAGTCGAAAGATGTACGATTAGAGGCAATGAAGAAAAATTTCTATCGCGAAGCGATGCGACAATTACTAGTCTGACAATGGGTTTTAAAAATATTTTGCGTTTAGCATATAATGGGTTTAACGATTGGTGAAAAAAAATTAACGCCCCCCACGGGAGGACGATTATTATTCTGAGCATCGAGGATGACGTGTCAGGGGCGTCTCTTCAACAATGCTCAATGGCGAAGGACTCCTGCTAGATACGATCGAAATCGTAAAAGTCGAGGGTCAAGTGGCAACGACCGTGTGCCATATTCACATAAGATTTAACAAGGTTCCCTTTCATTTCCAAACGAGAAACGAATTGTCGGGGGACCCTCGAAGAAAATCTTCCCGTTAACGCGATTCATAGTAATAATCATAAAGGAGTATGAACTGAATAAAGAAATTATTTTGCAAATGTTCGGACGCGAGGCGTTATCGCGTTTACGAGCATGAAACTGGTTGGACGGTGTTTAAACCCCGATTTGTCATAGTCCGTGACTTTATAACTCGCGTGAGGAAACGAGTTCTGCTATGAAAAATATAGCCGCGCGCGTAATGTTTAAGAAAAAAAGGTGTAAGGTGCACAAGATTTTCCGAGATGCATGCTAATTACGTTAAATCGCAAGTCAACCGCGGCCAGACGCAAAAATTCACCGCGTGACGCGCGGCGTGTATTTTCAGAATTGATCGTTTCGCATAAATAGCTGCTGCCCGAGGCTGCAAATTGATTTATGCCAGCAGACGCTATCACCGATACACATGTAATGTCATACATCACGGAGTTTCCTATCTTAGCCTGCAGAAAACTTCTTCCTCTAAATCGCCGCTGCGATCGTTATTTATATCTGCCGGTTAAATTTCCCGAACTTCGCCACCGAGACCTGACAATATCCGAAGTTGAGATAGATTCATCGCGAGCCTTCGAAAATCTAATTTTCGATCAAATCTGTCCAATTTTCTTCCTAACTGCAGATTCTCATAAATAAAATCGGATTTAACACTAAACCTACCAGGGTCAAATGACCCTTCTTAAATTCGTCGATAAAAATAAAGCACAAATGGTTTTATCATGTTGCTAAAATTGTAACTATAACTTAATTTGATGTCGAACTAAAATATCAATGCCAATATTGAATAGCATTCAAATGTAAAGAATGTGAATATAGTATACTTGTCTGTGAAATCTGACGGTAGGT
>SHCU01000036.1:203629-218420 GCA_004307685.1 Ceratina australensis
AGAGAGAGAGAGAGAGAAAAGCGTCGGAGAATTGAGTCGATACCTGGGATAGCTAACCAGAGGCAGAACATTTAATTATCTATCCCAACGGAGCAAGATAATCTTGTCTCTTTATTTAGCAGAGTATCCGGGATGTTAAAGGAAGATAATTAAACGGTCTACTTCTAGTGAATTATCCTTACACCTGCGTGTATATTGTACTGTTACACTTGTGATAAGTTGATATTTTCTTAGTTAGAATTCAATTATCTCCGAGTCCGCACAAGTAGCCGCGCGATACATTTTAAGACAAACAAACGCTCAAACATTTTTATTTAAATATTCATTTCTTCTCTCGTTGCGTAACGTTACTTCATACAAATGACGATATATTAACAGCACTGTTAATGTAAATACATAGGTATATAATTCCTTCTTTTCTACCGGATCGTAAAGAAATTTTATCGTAACGGACGCAGTACAGCGTACTTAAGTTTTCATCGACTGCTCTTCATCATCGTTCCAAGGGAGGGTCGATGAAATACTCAACGAGAGTGCTGTTCATGGAATTGATCATTTTTAATCATACATTTTCGTATAATCGTATTTTATTGAAAGACTACTACATGTTCGATCATTTTCAAGTGTCCTGTCTAAAATTTTTTAAACTCTTTCAATCGCTTGTAAGATTGCACGTTCGCTTAAAGTAGCGTCCGATGACCACAGTTTATCCAATAAACCTTTTCCACGCAAAGGTAGTAATAAAACAGTTAATGAATTTCATGCACCTGCCTATAAGCACACTGTAAAAGTTAAACTAAAGAGATTCGCGTATTACTAATACTACTATGCTTTAGATTATCGTTCACGAAAGTATCTTACATAGGATTAACATAGATTACTACTATTTCTAGAATTTCTTTAAGAAACTCTTTCTCGCTTTCCTAAAAATCCCTTATCCGTCCGCTCGAATAACTCACCATTCTATTTAATAATAATTTCATTCGCATTTTACATTTACGACCATCGTTACATCGTTGAATCTGTTCAATCCATTTACATTGCAAATGATTAATGGGATAGTTTCAAAGAAGATTTAAATCGTTATATGTTCATGACATAAACTGGAATGTATATATGCCGACTAGTCAACGATAAACCATAGAGAAAACGCGTTTACGAGAAATACGTATACTTACAATAGTTTACTAGGTCGCCAGCAAGTTAAGTGTTATAAGAACAATTTCAAAGCGTTACTTTCGTTACGGGCACAAGAATAATTGTAAAACGCATATTTCATCCTGTTTACGTACTGTTTGACAATCGCTTCAGCAAAAGGATCTAGTGCCAATTGTTATCTCTATTATTCGCGTTGAAATCGTCGTAAATCCGTTCGAGATGGAAGGATACGTAAACTGTCTCGAGGCAAAATGCACGATCGAAACACACTCTGTACATTGAAAGCCGACTGTTGCAGGGGGTTGTACGTGATACTTGTGACTAAGTATATATGTCAGCTTCCGGTCCTCGCTAAAGCTATTCCTTCTAACATATTTTTTACGACCTTTAGGAAACGATTTCGTATACAAGTTTTTGTACATATGAAAGATATATCCTATACACTAATGTACATGTATGATTATTTTGTGAATGTTCTCGTTGCGCCGTTACAAACGAAACGCCTAACTAAATGATGAATGATGATGGCTTGAACTTATATGTGTTTCCAAGTTGATTTGCGTAATTCGTTTCAACACACGAGATTAAATCGATTAAACGAAACACGAAAGTAGGTACTTACACTTGTCCCAATTTTGAACTATACTTAGGGTAATGCGTAGGATTATACTACATCGGGAACTCTCATTACTAACATCTCAAAGACTACTTCGTCTCTTGATTAATTAGTGGTCTTCAACATTTTACAATTTACAAACGCGTTATTTTCACACGGATTGTCTTTAAGCTAATTACGAGTAATTAATAGCTATAGATTCTAAACTATTGATGTTTCAAATTTCAATTGACTTCGTGTAAAATAGGTATGTTTAGTTGGGAGTTCAGCTGCATCGAAAATTGTCACGTTAATTATGAGACTTGTATATATAAAGAACAAATCCTTACGAATGCATAAAAGTATTTATACGATGTTCAGTTGTGCTGTGATTTACGTCCATGTATATCTAGTTATACATAAGACAGGATGATTGAAAATAAACTACAATATCGAAGGAACAGAATCCTTTCCCTGTCATTTATTACATTTCTACAAATTTCATTTTCTCAATCGCGAGTTATTATCACAGGAGAATTGAGATTCCTCGTACGCCTAGGCTTTTGGTGTGCCAGATTGGTATTTATAATGGTACTCATTTGTATAATGGTACGATTTGTATAATGGTAAAAATTTGTATTTGTGATTGGTATTGGCATTTGTAATACCTTTTGCAAAGATTAGATTTTGCAAAAGATACCATCCCAGGTAAAATAAAAATATTAAGATTTGTTTTCATCCATTTATTGATCAAAAAACTTTTCATGAAAACTTTCCGAGATTTAATCTGAATCACCATCGTCAAATGCAAAATTAATTCATCAGCTATATCTTGAAAGATCTACATATAATTTAAGATGCATAGGTTCTTAAATTAAATTCTAACACTAAGTTTGGACATTTGGTGAAGGATCAGAAAATAAAAATATTAAGATTTCTTTTTAATCCATTTATTAATCGAAATCAAATTAGATACTTTTCCTTAACTCTATACACGTTTCTTTGCGTACATATTATATTATTACAGTTTAACATACAATTTCAGAGTTTTATACATTTACAAGATATTAAGTTTCTTAGACTAAGTAGTAGTTCTTCGCCTGGTAGCGTTTGCAAAGATTAGACTTTGCAAACGCTACCAGGCGAAGAACTACTACTTAGTCTAAGAATTTCTGTATTTAAAATTGTATGTTACATTGTAATAATGAAATCGAATTCAACTTGGATTAATAAATGAATGAAAATAAATCTCTGTATTTTTATTTTGCGATCCTTCCTTTCATTTATCATTTGCATTTCTTCGTTTGAAAATTTCGGATGCATTGCCAAGAGGAGAAGTGGAATTGATCATTCGGTTAAGGACCGTAAAAATGAATTTCTTTCCATTAATCGTTCTCACTTCATTTATTAATCAGATTGTATCAATCATACAATTACATATGTATAGATACTAATCTTCTAAAATCTTGTTCGAGTTCGAGTTGCTGTGCAAATTATGTTAGTAAATTATTTTGATTCATAATTATTTTTGTATTTTTCAGAAGATGAGCCAAGGAAAGAGGAAGTACAGTTCGAAGATACAAATCTATTTGAAAAAACGTAGGAAAGCATTAGATTTCTTCCTACGTTATTTTAAATAATTTTCTACGTCTTCGAACTGTACCCGCTCTTTCCTTGGCTTATTTTCTCTTTAGAGCACATGGTTAGGGACATGCATGTTTACACTCACACAACCAACCGTTCATACATTCACACAGTTTAGTTCATACAACAATTGTAGGAGGCACTAGAAACTTTGCTTCAACTCGATACATGTAGGTTTGGCCCCCCAGGTTGTCACTGTCTCCGTGAAGTAACGGTGATACAGGCAGCTGGTAGATTTCGGTTCTAAGTGATCAAAGAATTATAGAAAACAATGGGGAGAACCGCGTATGCAGAGGAACGTCTTCACAATTATTTGATGTCGTTAGCGAAGCCTGACGAGTACACGATTGGACTTATTTTGGGACAGGTTCGATTTTTGTATGTTTCTCATCATCTCTACTGTTCTTTTCCATTCTAATACATACAGTTGTTAATTGACATATTTCTAAGCTATCGAATTTTTGTATTGATAAAAATTTATCTTACGTCTCTTATATTTCTTTAATTAAAGGTTAGCATGTTTCTCCCACAAATATTGAATATTCTGTGCTGTTACTTTCATGTTACAGAGCACTGGTCAGAAGGATTATATCGTACATTTAGCGAAAACTCCGCCACCGCTTGGTAAAAATGTTGTGGAAGAGTCAGTGCTTAGTTCTCCAGTAGACTCTGAACAAAACACTGATGAAAGTCATATTAAATCAGTAAAAGATATACCTGAGAGTTGGGTCGCAGACCATGCAAAGCACGTATGTCTATTTTACTGTCAGACAGTTCGAATAAACGTCGTTGATTTTAATAAAATAACATTCTTAGGTAACCAGAATGCTACCTGGCGGTATGCGTGTACTTGGCACATTTATTGTTGGTCCAGAAGATGCTATAAATGATACGACTAATGTACAAAAATTTCGATCTGTCCTGGTAGCAATGCATAAAAATTTGTCTCATAACAAGTATCTATGTGGAGACAATAACGAGGAGCATCTTATATTAAATCTAAACAGCATCACACAAAAGTAAAATTTATACGATATTGCTTAATTTATTCTTTACAGAGATGTAAAGTTTTACCTGTTTTAGATATACGTGCAGATCTGTTGAAACGCATAAAACTGGTATGCTGAAACCAGCAGATTGGAAGTTCCAAACTAAAGCCACGAAATGGCATCAATTAGAAACGCTTATAGACTTTGATCGTTTATTTCTTATTTCCGTGGATAAGAATCCAGAAACTCTCAGGAGACAACTACAAGATATCTTAAAAGGTGTATCAGAAACTATTGAATCCTCCCTCATTGTTATAGAAGGGGAGGTTCGATCACCAAATGATACACTAGAAGTAATTAGTAAAAATAAAAAAAATGAGAAAAACTGTAAAGACAGCGAAAAAAATAATAATAATAAATCGATTCAAATTAACTTATACATTCCATGTGTAAGTAATCGAAAATATATAAGAATTATTGATTACATTTTCTAATAATGAATATAGATACTCATTAAATTATTTCATGAATTCTTAGCAAGAAAATAATACTAGTTCGGATGTAAGAATAACACCATGTAGCGCATCAATACGTTTAGTTGGTCAATTGGTAAGCAGGACTTTTGTACATCACAAAGCAAACATCGAAGAAGCAAACACTGCAATAAAACAAGATATAATAAGGTCATTAGCAAGTAGATTAGAAATGCATTGGGACAGTTTAATTGAGGAAGAGACTGGATCACCTGAAGGTACATATTCCGATAAAAAATCATGCAATACTTACAAAGTTATTAATCATGTTTTTTCAACTCAGAGAACATAACATTACACGAGCCTCCGAGGAGAGTACTGATAGCGTTGCCAGATAGTAAGGTAACATTATCGGATTATCTGTTTCCTGGTGAAGGACCTCAAGAAGCACTTTTATCGCTGCAGGAGCTTTTAGACTTAGAAGTCCAAGAAAGTAATGTCCAAAAGGACATAGAGTTACAAGCTGGTATGTAAGGATCATGTACACAAATTTAATGCAAAATGAATATAAAAATGAATATAAATTACATCTCTTAAACAGATCCTGGAGAATTTTACGCGCAAAATGAAATAGATGTGAAAGCTGTTAATCTCGGTGTAGATACCTCGGAAAATCGACAAATGAAAGTATATATCGCAGGCCTCGGCATTGCGATTTTTATTGTGATTCTTGCTATTATAGTACAGAAACTTTATTGAACCCTCGTGTTTATAAGAGAACAAATCTATATTTTACTACAATTTGTAAAATACGAAGTCTGTATATTTTAACAAATCATTCTAACGGTGGATGCGAACAGAATTAATATGTTGTAAATTATTGTGTAAAGATATTAAATTATTGATATATGAAATATATATATATATATACTTCAAAGATATTCATGATGATGAACCGAATTAAATATTTTTTATACAATCTAACAAAAAATAAAAATAATTTTAATTATCAAGGACTGTGTTCAACCCTGTATTTTACATCCGTTTATAAATCGATAAAAAGGTTCAATATGACATAACGTACTGGTATTATTTTTAACTTGTAGTATATTATTATAACATCTACACAGTATGTACATGTAATATCATACATTCGTAATATGTACAAAAAACAATGCTCTTAAAGTCAGTACGCGATGGCAACTTGTAAAAGATAGAATGACGACCGTTAGTAGTGTCACTCTTTCGTTACTCCGTTGTATAAATAATATGTATCTTCCGATTACATCAAATTAAATATTTAACATGCAATCTCAATGCACGAATTATTTATAAACTAGGCAGTGGTAAATACTCCTATTATTTTTTAAATGCTGCATCAATTCACATTGCTTTAACAAATTGGAGAAACGCTTGCAAAACTATACTAACATTTATGAAAATGTTTATATATACAAAATTCTCTTTACACTGTACAACGTTACAGGTTGAATAAAGAAGATAATACTTATTTACCAATGCGCAAAATTAATGTTAAACAATAGTTCATGTCCTCCCCGTAAATGATCTAGAATAAAATTATATTTTCCAATTTCTTTAACACTTGTAAATTTCCTGATTTTTTTAAAGTACAGTTTCAACCGTATTTAAATGCGCA
Organism: Ceratina australensis; assembly: GCA_004307685.1. Lineage (NCBI taxonomy): Eukaryota > Metazoa > Arthropoda > Insecta > Hymenoptera > Apidae > Ceratina > Ceratina australensis. The sequence goes on from SHCU01000036.1 coordinate 210,146, forward strand.
TAAATATTTATAATATAAATGTGCTCACGTACACACATATACATTAACTACACACCTTTTGCTTCTATTGTCAAATCGATATTTAACGACGAATCCTTATAATGCCTGCGAACGCCAACATTATTTCAGTTAAGAGAAAAAGATTTATCATTCGCTCGGACACGAAGAAAAATAAGATAAATTTATATTAACATCATTAAGTAGTATATTTTCCTCATCCCACGTGTCATCCGTTTAGTATTAAGAATATCGTAATATGTTAAATCGTCACATATTTTTATAATCTTCCATTTATACATAACTACTATATATATGTCGAATAGAGAACTATTTATATTTAGAAAGATGTGAATGGCTGGAATGGAATTAACAATGGTAGATGTAACAAACGAATAGTGCAGATTAAACAAAACATGTACGCTATTATTACATCGCAACTTTTACTTGTCGAAGTAAAATCATTCGAATTTTTACATCGATTTGTGCGTCTACAAACATACAATCAGACCTTAAAAAAAAAAGAAAGTAGGAACAAATATGCTATGAGAATTCAATCTGCACTATCCTTCAGTTGACGGCTTCGAACACCTATCGATCTAATCGAAATAATGTCCTGTTTACTAGACGCGAAATTATCTTAGCCAATAGTCAATAGTTTTGAGGCAGCGTCATTAAGAGAATAATGACAAAACTATAAGTTTATTTATACAGCTCCCAATTTGATAAGACCCGCTTGACTTCCTCTGCCGACGCTGGCGTCTTCCAGTGAATCTAAGTCTAAGGCAGACTCTATCATGGTAGTGTCTTGTAACAATCGAAGTCTGGACGCAGACAGTGGTGTTGTCACAGTTACCGAAGGTATAGAAGACGTGTCCAACGCGGAAGAGACCACGATACTCTGACGGGAAGGCAGCGGAGCAATTTCGTCGATATCAATAGGAGCTATGTTAAGTGATGCTAGTGGAACCTCATTCGTAACAAGTTGACTCACACTGTTCGTAGTGCTACCTAAAAACAAAATGTACAATCGGTGATTAACGAGAAACAATACATTGCACCAACTTGTACAAAAAATATTAAAGTTCCAGCGATTGCCATTCAATTCCAATAAGCCATTATCGATGCTTATTAGCAACATAAATTTTTTAAAATGTGCGGCGTTATGCATAAAATAAAATCGGACTTTGACAATAACGTGACACGTAATGATAAATCTAGTTAAAACCGAAGACTACATCAAGTATATCTACAGAATATTTTCTATACATGAAATTATGTGCAGTTTATTTTATAGACAGACACATATCTATATACACAGCACTTTGATAATCCCAGTGACCGTTTTTTAATATAAAACCTGAATTAATTAGTCACAATTCATAGAATCTTTGGGATAGATTTCGAAATTAGTCTTCCAACAGTGTAAAAAAATATGCATTGTGTGTAAGGTAGTGTAAATACATCATGTGTATTAACAACTATTAATAGAAACTCATTCGTATTAAACATACACACAATGATGAATAGGATAAGAAAAAATTAACTTACCAAATGGTATATGCTCTGAGCCCTCGATAACAGGACGTAATATTTAAGCAACAAACAAATACAATTTATTGAATTATGCAAAAAATATAGCTAAACGGTAAAGAACTTAAATTTATCTATATTATAAATTTGTATTCTTATCAACATCTTTAATCTTAAAGATTAACACGATAAGATAATATCAAATCACGTAAAAGTAGTATAAAAGCAAATGATTGTTCTTCTATTTTCGTAACTTATTTCAATATAAAATGCAGAAGATTGCAATGAAACTGTTGTTTCAGCCCTCTTTTCAGTCAATGTATATGCAACATCATAACAAGAATACTCACTTGATACACTTGATACCAAATTGAAGAATAAAAAAATAAATAAATCTATTTCAACAACAATTAAATTCAACTTGACTTATTTTTACTCCCTACGATCATTTATATGCTCTAACATCTAGTAGAAGAAAACATGAACAATCATCATAATAATAGTTTTGCATTCCGTGGTATTGTTAATACCACTCGTATATCATTATTAATCTTATTAATACTTATATACAATACATATTAGAATCTTGCTTATTAAGTTAATGAATAGAACTTAGATTATTTTGATTTTAGGACACTAAAAGAGGCTTCGCTAACTAGTATGCTATGGCCGTTTAATTTTATGATATTACTCGATAAAGAATAAGATACACTGTGACGAATAGCATTAAATATCATCGTTATCGCTCATTGAACTCATAATAAATCTACGATTCAAGAGATCCTCCTCAGTACCGTCGGTTGTACACAAAGAATTGTCCGCGTAAGAGAACGTATTGGTTAAAGGTCCCGAGCCGAATCTGTTCACCGCGAGTCCTATCGCGTGTTGACCGATAATCGGCATTCCCCCCGCGCCTAATATTCGCGACATTACGACGGTTGACAAGAGATTCTTCGATATCGGATACTTTAAGCTGTGAACGGCGCACCTCAAATTATTATATTTAAGCGTGTGCTGAGACTGAGAGAATCGCGAGGGATCTTCGGAATAGCTCTGCGGGAACTTTTGAAGGTCGGTATAATCGCGCAAATCGTCAATTTTGTATCGTATAGGATCCTCGGAGTATCTTTGCGGATATTTTTGAAGATCGATACCGTATTTTCGATCGCCGACACATTGATCGTACATTAAGTTATTATCAGAACATCTATGATACTCCTCCCGGCATCTGTGAGGATATTTGTTCAAATTCTCCTCACACCTACACGGGTATTTTTGAAGATCTGGATTCACTCTTTCAACGTCGTATTTAATATGTTTCACAGAATCTTGAAAACAATGCTGGGGGGGATATGCCGGGACGTAAGTATCGTTAATGTACTGATGTGGGTATTTTGGAATATCTTCAGGATAATGAGGAGCGTGCCTTAAGAGGCTCAACTCACCGTTTATCGATTCGATCGGCGGCGAATGCTGGCCTGTAACGAGATTGTTCATGGAGCCTGTGAGATCTGGACTAGGATTCGTTTGCACGATTGTACCATTAGACTACAACACGAAAAGTTAATACGTAAAGAACTAGCATAAATAAAGTGTAAAGTAAATAGTGAATCGTATAGTACCTGCGGCTGTACAATTTTCACGGTACCATATGTTTTATTGTTGGTGATCACACTTTCATCACCAGCTCTTCCCTGTTCCGCTCGATATTCAGGTGTTACGATACCTCTTCGATCTATACATATGAAAATAAATTACACATAGGAACATTGAAACAATGCTCAAATCGCAGAAGAATGAATTACCAATTAAACTAGGTGGTGACGGTCCGCATAATACATAAAAACAATTCCTACATATATTTCCTTGACTATATGGGTTAAAACCTCCTTGCCCTCTTTTCATGGAAAACGATTCCTTTATCTGTGTCAATTATTTTTTATCGATTAATAATTCCAGTAATATATAACTAACTTGAACGATCAAAGTGCTTACGTCTTCATTGGTCGTCTGATTACTAGTAGTTAAATATGTATGAAAGCCAGCAAGACCGAGAATACTCCAAACTGAGAAGAAACATATCACTCCAACTACAACACTTGCAGGTGATAGTCTTACTGCTTCTAAAAATGGTCTCTCATCTTTTGTGACTGTGAATCAATTGAATACTTACAACACCCTTAATAAACTTTCACCTTTTTTTTTATTGATAGATACTTACGCATTATTAAATGCGTGACAGCACATGCAAATATAAAGACGCAGAGAAACGTTAAAGACACAAGGAAGGCATAAAAATATCTATAATTCCTCCTGCCAACACAGTTTCCCACCCAAGGACAATGATGATCAAACCTCTCTAAAAAAAAAAAAATGATTGTGTGCAATTAAATTTTCATAGAAATTATTTTATTATTATTAACTATTAAATAAAAATATATTACTGAAAACTGTACGTACCTACACAATTGTCGCACAAGCTACAATGCGAAGCTCTAGGTGGTCGAAATATTTTGCAAGTAAAACAATACTTCAATTTTACTGGTTGCCCTTTTACCAATATTTCTTTAGTCCTAGGTGGTGGTCTATACATTTTCGAATTACCATTATTTGGTACTTCTTTATAAAACATGGAACAAAATTTAAATCAATTACATGTAATTATCCAATTAGCATGATATCTTCTAAAAAATATAATTCTATATACCAATTTGTTTTTCAATATAGGCAGCTTCGTCAGGTGTTGCTCTTGGAATAACTCCAGGATCGCTAAAACTTGTTCTAAATAAAGTAGACATTACAAAAATAAATAGTAACCCGCCGACAACTGGTATAGCAGGTGTTATGTGAACTGCTAAGAACGGGCAACTATAAAAAGAAATAGGAAAAGCTATTAGAACCATATTTAACTACGTTTACATGTCCATTTAAGAATGGCCTTACTCAAAAGCAAAGAATAATCCACTTGTTCCAGGGATGAGGCATACGGTCATATAAAACATCCCAGTTTGCGGTGCCATCATTATCCTGCCATCACAACAGAACTGATTTCTGCCTGGGAAAAGTTCCCATTTCCTCGTTATATGCGGCATTTTTCAGTCGATTTACACACTGCTCATATGTACAAATACATAATGCCCAATTTGCAGTAGACAATTGATCAGGGGCATGCAGTATTTGTTTAATGTCACTGTAGAAGAACTTGAAAAGTCATGTTTCATCTTGGCCCACTGTTCTCTTTCACCGAACTGTAATTACAGACTAAGTTGACTCACGTTCGTTCACAAGCCATTATTATTATTATAAATATAAGATCCTCATACCACAGACTTGGAGATCGTTCTTTTAAAACACTTGCGGAGTGCGTATGCTTAACCTTATCGCTTCGTCTAGAGAACCGATGACAGTCATATCTCACAGTAATTCGCATTCCAGGATATTCAAACGCAGTCATTCGTTTACTCTGCTAACAAGCATAAAGTCACTTTTGAGGAAGCATCGTTGCTGTCTCGCGGAGACCACCAACATCGGGAAACACTCACTGTGGGATCATAGTTGAAGAAAATCGTCGAAGAAAATTTATTTCTAAACTAGGTCACTCAAAATTGACATACAAACAACACTTGTACGCTCTCGTCGCGGCCTTCGGGTTCGCGTAGTGCATCACGTCCTGAAAAGCCGTTGCATCGTTTCGGTCAATCGACCTTAGTTCGACGACAATAATACAATATACCCTGTAGTATGTATGTAGTACCTATGTAATAGGAATGTAAGTATTTACGGGAAAAGGAGGATTGTTAGCCTCGCTCCTCAAGATCACTTATGCTGCCCTCTAACGGCGTATGCGTAAACGCCACGTGAGCCTGTTGCCACGTGACCTCAAGCTAAACCTGATTTCGGATTTCAAGAGTATAAGCGCTTTTATCGAGAAATCGATAATGATACACTATGTAGTCACAGTCATCATATATCTTTGCCAACAGGTCATGTCTTATCAATAAGAAATGCGGAAGTAACATCCGAATGATTTGCTTCAACAATATATTGTTTGCTCTTCATTTCAAAGATCTTAGGAAATGAAAAAAGAGGATCCGCCAGGAAAGATCTACCAAGAAACAGTACAATTCAGCCTAAAAATGGATGAATGGAGAAGTAGCGATTTATTTGAAAGCATAGAATTGATTATTTAAGGGTAAGAGGGCGTGCAACTTATCACTGCTATTGCAAAATGAAAATAGGTCGTCGACGCAATGCAGTACATCGCCACACGTATGCGGGCACACAGTCAAACGGAATCGTGAAAATCGAAGAATTGTAGCAAATGCACTATATTTCGGTCGGTTCAATGAGAATAAAGTAGACTTATTTAAAGGACAATTTCTTTACTACATTTGATATCACAAACACGCCCGTTTCGGATCGAGTACAGAAAACAAGTAAGGATAACAAGGAAAATTAGAAATATTAGAAATTATTATAACAAGGTTACTATAGTTACGGTACATGCGTTTTGGGACTTACAGCTAACTTCAGGTCGTACTCGCGTATTCATACATGCTTATACAACCGCTACAATTTAATTCATACAACGCCATCTGGTTCCGTTGAATACTTAGCTTCGGTTTTATTCGTTCTACTTCGTTATGAGAGAAATTGTCATGACTAATACCTGTGTAATCTTCGAAGAGAACAAACATTCTCTCCGTGTTGGAAATTCTTGTCCGCGTACAAACGGAGAATCCGCGAAATTTTATACGACTGCCCGATTTCAATGGGTGCTTTTTATATGTATTTTATAAGTAGTACTTATCGAATAGCTGTGATACGACATTAACCGATCTGCGTCACTGGTTGCGTTTTTGATTACATTATAGAATTCGTTTTAAATCGTGATACGGCTGCAATGAAACAAAAATTATATTAGATCAGTAAGTGTAAGAAGAACCCTTTGTTACGATTCATACTCTACGAGTTTTAGCGTACTGTAAACATCTTGAATGTTGTTATTAAGAATTAACATGTACAACGTTGACATTTACTCGATTGGATCATTCGTAATTATGTTTTTGTTACAATATGTACGGGTGGAACTGAGTTTTGAAACTGGTGAAAATCTTTGTTGACGTTACGTTCAGCTTTGAAATCATGTACACGTATGTTTCGAATTCGTAAAGAATAAATGTACTGCTGTCAAAACGCTTGCAATTATTATTTTCTTGCTTGTCGATACGTTTCGTATGTCAATCTGATCAGGTCACGTTAATTTGAATTTTTTATTTTATATTTATATTTGTCTCCTATACATGACCTATACTTTTGGATTTCAAGAAATTAAATATGTCTGTGTATGTATTTAATTAAGTGATCATGAAAAGTATGTTAGAAAGTACAAGACGTCATACTAGAATAATTTTAGGGATGGTAGCTGCTGGAGCCACAGTTTTAATGGCAACCAGTGAAGAAAGTTCTTCGAACAGAACGCAAAACAATTCTACGCATTATTCCCATTACAATGAAACAAATCATAATCAACAGAATATACCATGCTCGCTTAAGAAGAATATAACATCGTCTACTGCGAACAGTAAGTGTGTTTTAAGAAACATGTGCTCTGCAATTAAAATTTTTGCGATGTCCAAAGAAACGAATGTCAAGAAATGCTCTTTAAGATGTATGAAGTATACTTAAATGTTTCATGTAACAGAGAATAAAAGTCGCAGCTCCATGTTGGAAAGGAATAGTCGATTGATTTCAAGATCTGAAAATAAGGAAGGTAACAAGAGTTTTACGTTACACAAAGCGGCACCCATTCGTGAAACTAAGGCTTCTAGATTACGTGCTGCATCAATTATATCGCCTAATGGTAAACTATATTGACAGTTACTCAAGAAAAATTAGTCTTCATTCTGTTTACAATTAATTTTCCTGCTTGTACAGGTGGTACAGTGCTGTCAAGAAGATTAGGTATGTCAGAAAATTCTACACCTTTGGGTCTCCAACCTAGTACTAGTTTGTCAGTGAGAGATGTAAGCAGTTATATTTAGTATGACTATGGTAATATATGCGTTGGCATTACATAATGTATGGAACGATGTTATGCAGGAACATTCGGTTTTGAGCAATAGCAGTATTACGAATTCGGTGCGAGAGAGGGATAAGAGCTATAAGCGAAAATCGTATCTGAATCGTTCGCTTAATATGGAAACGGCAGTGGATCGTTCGAATCAGTGTGAGTAATCAAAGATTACCACCGTCTATGTTCGCGATCTGCTTATTTTGTTAACATTGTCCATGAATTTTAGCTGAAAGTAACGTCAGACACACCAAAAGACAATCAAATAAACAAAGCTACATATCTGATACAATATCTACTTCAAATTCTAGTAATCAGGCAAATAATTTAGGTAAAAAGACGTTTGTGGGATCGAAAGTTGCTGGCCAGAGAATTAAAGAAAGTTATTCGAAAGCCTATGCATTGCCTTTGGTAAATTCCCCTGTTACCGCTAAACAGTCAACCACTCAACGAATTAACAGGTAATTCTATGTCTTGATATTTCTTTTATATCTCTGATATACGAAACTACTTTTCCTTGTGATTTTTCGATAGTGGCGGGCACAGTGATTCCGAGGTTTCACGCAGAGTAGATGCGTTGACGGCGTTAACGAAGTCAGCGATAGAACGTGTAGAGAGACTTAAATCGCACGCGAATCAACCTAAAAACTATGGACCACGATTGGAGAATCA
>SHCU01000036.1:226876-245616 GCA_004307685.1 Ceratina australensis
CGATCTGCTAAATGAACATTAAGTACTGATTTTCATGGATTTCTATTTCCGCAGATTGGTTCAGAAACGGACTGTGCGCTTAAAACGACGACGGTTCGCATCTAGGAATCCTCTTAAAACGCTTGCGGCACGCACCGACTTGAAGTCGGAGTATACCGAAGTGCGTACTGGTATCGCAGAAAGAGTAATGAAGCAATTAAACGTTGAGAAATGTAAGTTTCGGCTGATCATTGTTTATTCGTTCGAATGAAAAAATGATTTATTTTTGCAGTGGCGAAAAATTCGTCGTTAGCTATGGAAGCTCTAGCTGGCCTAGCTTCTACCGAAGATTTTAGTAATATAACGCTAAGAAACACAGCAGAAACGAATACATCAACGAATAGGCTACAGCCGTACAAAGATTTAATGCTGATCTTGATCAAGGGCAGGAGGCACGTGCAAGTGAGGTTGGTCGAACCAATCGCAGAAAGTATGAATAGCGGAGATAATTTTGTCCTAGTAACGAAATCAGAGGTAAGTGATTTCACGTCAATAACTATTAATATAGATATTAGATTATCATATTTTTTAATCCAGGTGTATAATTACATTGGAAAGTATTGTAATGTTATTGAAAAAGCTCGTGGTGCTGAAATTGCACTGAGTATTCAACAGAATAAAGATCTTGGTTGTCAAGCGTCTCAGGTTATTACTATTAACGAAGATAAGATAACTTGTACGAAAAGTGAATTGGAGAAATTCTGGAATTATCTTGGCGTCGAGAGTGAAAACGTAGATGGTAAAATATAACTTCTATTGTACATCGAAATGAAATTAAACAATAATTTAATACCATCATGTTAACGATAGTTATAGACGGTGGGCATCCTGACGAGGATGAGCTTTACGAAACATTTATGATAGATACAAACATGGTGTATGAAGTGAAGGGGGAGGAACTAGTACCTCTCGAGAAATATTGGGGTGGTATACCAAAAATTGAAATGTTGGACCCAAACAAAGTGAGTTGTTATATGATATAAACATCTTTTAAATGAATTCAATATTCGATATAAATGTTCGCATTTTTTTTATAAGGTGCTAGTATTTGATTTTGGTAGTGAGATGTATATATGGAGTGGTAAAGGAGCTTCGGCTGATAAAAAGAGACTAGCGACGCAGCTCGCCACAGAACTGTGGAAAGAAGGATACGATTATTCGGAGTGCGCTGTATGTCCGATTACCGCCGCGTCTATGATCGGTAGACGCGTGGCGACGAAAACGGATTTGAAAGCTGCCGAGGTCAGGCCCAACTGGTGCATTCTTGCCAAATTGACCCAACACGTCGAAACGATACTTTTTAGAGAGAAATTCCTCGACTGGCCGAACGTTTCTGGTATAATACGAGTCCGAGGTAGACCAGAGAGCAAAGAGCAAGTCGACGGCAGTATAACTATCGAAGTGTGCAGTGTCGATAATTTGTTAGAAGCAAATAATAGTCCCGTTGATCTGATACTTGAGGGAAGTCATTTAGGTCGAGGCACTGGTTGGTATGACGATGAGGTAATAGCGTGGTATTATTCTGTGTAGCAAGTTTTATACATTGCAACTAAATAACACTAAGGAATGCATCGTGACATTTCAGTTAATGAAACAGACTATCGTCACGACTACGGGTATAAAGGTCTGGCATATCGATGAATTCTCGCACACTCTTCTAGATGATTCTTCTATTGGGCAATTTTATTCTGGAGATAGTTATATCGTGCATTGGATGTATTCTATTACGATCACTGGTAAATACGAACTGAGCTAAGTGTTGTATCTCCATTTGAAACAATTCTTTATAAGACTTTCTTATGTCTTCAGGTCGCGAACTGAGTGGATTACCATCGAAACATTCTGCGAAAGGACGCGATCGTTCGGTCTACTTTATCTGGCAAGGGCAGAATGCATCTTTGAATGAACAAGGTGCCGCAGCATTACTGACTATAGAATTAGATAATGATCAAGCACCTCAGGTAATTACCCTGTACTAAAACTATTTGCTATCCGAATACTTCGGATTTCTAAGTATATTCATTGCAGCTTCGCGTAGTCCAAGGGCATGAACCAGCAGCATTTTTAAATCTGTTTTCTGGGAAAATGATTGTACATAGTGGGAAGAAATCGAATTCGAGAAGTGACGATCGATGGCGATTGTATATATGTCGTGGTACCTTAGAGTCTGAGGTGTCTTTAACAGAGATCCCTTGTAGCACTCGTCAATTACGGAGCAGAGGTTGTTTATTACTGTTAGATATAAAGGATGGTAAAATTTATGTGTGGCATGGATCTAATGCTTTGCCGCATATTCGGAAGGTATTTTCCCTCTTATTTTATTCGCATCTCAAGGCGTAGAAAGTTGAAGATGATGATCTACCAGTTAAACATGATTCACTTCTAGAATGCAGTCAATACAGCTACGAAATTGAAAGAAAATCGGCCTCAAGAAACAGGTTTATCCTCTAAAGAAGACATAGAAGTAATTAAAATTGAAGAAGGATTAGAACCAGACAAATTCATTAATGGTACTGTTGTAAAAATATAAATGTCTGTTCGATATTTGATTGTAAAGTATATTTATAAGGTGCTTTATTGTTCAGCATTGGGACGCATGAACAAGAAGTTGTACGTATCGTTAGAGAAGGACCAACTACAGGAATACACACCAAGACTGTTTCACTTGTCAAGCGTTTCTAAAGAGTTTAAATCTGTAGAGATATTGTGTCCTCATCGTGCTTCTCTGCCGACTCCGTTCCCTTTCCTGCAGGAGGATCTATATCAGGTTCATCAACCAGGTAACGCACGGGATATTCTCGCGAACAGTTTTCTTTTTAATTAGCAATGGTATATAAAAGCGCATTAAATATTACGAATCGTAGCATTATTTTTGTTGGACAACAAAAATGAGTTGTGGATATGGCAAGGTTGGTGGCCGAATACCGGCGCGGAAGATCAATCCGGTAGCAAGGCTGTCAGATGGCAAGCCGAAAGAAGAGCAGCCATGACAATGGCGATGCAGTATTGGCAGAAGATTCATCCAGGAACCAATAAATTTCCAATTTATCTAGTCTGGGCTGGCCTCGAGCCTCTGCGATTTATAAATTTATTTCCTACGTGGACGTACCGCGACGATATCGCTGAATTAAATATTGAGGTATATCCTGATTCGTCAACATCGTTACGATAGCGAAAATGAAACGAATAATTTCTTAACAGGATGGACGAAATTCCGGAGAAATATTGACTGTGGAGAGCGAGCTGGTTCGCTTGACGCAGAGTACGTATCCTCCGGCTCAATTATTACAACGACCACTACCAGAAGGTGTTGACCCTACACACTTGGAACTGTATTTATCTCAACAACACTTTCAAGTAAGTCCTATGCTCACTTTTTTATAAGAAGAAAACGATTGACATCTTGAATGCTTGGAAACAGGAACTCTTAGGCATGACCCAAGAAGAATTTCAAGAACTTCCCGTTTGGAAACAAGTGAACCTTAAAAAAGAAATAGGGCTTTTCTGATGAAATATATCCAGACTGCCGACTCCTACCAGAACTAGCTGCCCTTGTAAAGCGATTAATAAAGTTTTTGTTAATTGTTTTATGATGTTTATAACTTGAAAAACTTTTTAACTTCTCGGTGTATGTGAATTCGCGTTTATAAAGATACGCCTAAAGTTGCCTATCGATAAAAAAAGAGATACTAATATTATTATAATGCAGTTATAAAGATGTTTTACTACTATTTCAAAATATAATATATACTACATAAATATTATCGTGCGCCAGCGCACGCAATGAACACGAATAGGTGATCATATATTTTTAATACATACTAAACGTGAAATTGGCTTGTGAATATTTCCTTTATATTTGTATATGGGCTTTATATTCAATGATAATACAATATGTTTTAGAATGGCTTATTCTTACATGTGTAACATTTGTACAAGAGCGACTGTATTCTTTACAACGTACTCCATGTTTTTGAACAGTATTCAATGAAATTTCTCAATGTTGCCTCGAGTCTTATTTCATGGCCCTTTTCTATGGTCCTTAAAGGCTCACAGCTTACCTCGATGCATTTTACTATCCTATCATAAGCATGCATCCTTTTAAAATAGCTTCATACCTTCTTAATCACGATTCATGCAATGCTCAATTAAAATATGTATCATATACATTCTAATCTCATTAAAATATATCCAATGTAAATGCACGATTAAATTTAAAATTCTGTACATATAACACACTTAATCATAAAGTTTCGTTATTCCAAGTACATACACGAATGGTACTACGAATAATCCGAATGTAGAGACTATTCTGTTAAACGAGTTACGATGATGCGCACATGCGTTTGTATCAACGAAAAGATTGTAGAATTAGCTGAAAACAATTTGGCATATCTTAATTTTAATCAATCAGTCAATTATTCTTGTACTTTTCTCAGCGTGTAATTATACAAATATTTTCTCCGCTACGCCTATTTGCACTTATCTTCCTTTTTCGTTTTATAAATTGACCAAGGCACAAATTCGCATTTAAGTGTATAAAATAATCGTAGATCAATTTCGAGATTGTAATCGAAATAATCACGTCCTGTTCAAAGTTTCCTGACATCTGTGCAAAGAACACAAATCCACTCCAATGTTTACAATGGTCGACTCTTTATTGTACTCTATACAGTTATGGTATGCTATGGAAAGTTTATATTTATATACACGCGAGACGAGATGCGGGGGCGTGGATACTCCTTCAAATAATGCAATTATGCCGTGATTTAAAACGGCCTGCCAGCCGTTTATTTCCTTTGCCTCGATTCTTTATCAAATTACACATATATAAATACTATATATTTTTATATAAAGCACAATTTAAGAATTATTTAAAACAATAACGCGAGACATCTCGCCTCGCGCGGTCGTGCGCGCACGTACTTATATCTATACATCTAAATAGTTCACCTAATATTAAAATAGTCCATCTGAACAATTCTGATCCTACGAATTATTTGAAAATAGTCGTGCGTTGATTGATGTAAAACGGTACACCAAAATTGTGAATTCTTTTTTTTTTTTACGTACCTCATACATTAATTATTATTAATCCACACATCCAATTTACGATACAGACAGTTGCGTCGGAACACGTTGTTAGTACTCCGATTCTAATCAGTTTGGGTATCTGTAGCACATACATATTATAATTGTATTTTTAATATCATGTTGATATGCGGCAAATGTGAGAGCTAACTTTCGAAAATGATGTGTTCTTTTTCTCAAAACTCGCGATGCATTGTACAACACTCTAATATACAAATTATATGTAACAAACGACAAATATGTATTTACAATTTGCATATTGTTATGTCTATTAAAAGGATTAATATCATTGGTTCTAATATTTCATCGAAAAGACTTTCATGCTCGATACTCTTGTTTGTATTCCCACTATAGTGTTAGTACAGAAAATGAAAACGTAGTTATTACCGTTTTTGTATTTTTACTGGATCTTTCCGTCGATGTAAGCCTTTATAGCGGTCTGACACTCCGCGGAACACCAATGCTGGATCAACAGATACGTTTCCGACTCCAATGCCGCGTCCAATTTCTTACGTAGGCTGTGGCGCAGCAACGTCTTTGTCGCTTCCATGGACTGAAAATTGAATAAATGAAACGTTAAATACGACGATTCGGAATATGTATGTAAATGAACAAAATTCAGGATGCATGATATAAATATTCATCGATCCGGCGCAAGCGAGGCAATGCGAGCACAATAATAGAATGTTTTAGTATCATTATTCTAACGCTGGTGTAGTAAGGTCTATAAAAATGTTGGTTTTAGCTTGCTTCTTATTGTTCGTGGCAAGTGAATGTTCTTACGTTATCATCAACAGCAAATCAAGTAACGTTACATTCCGATACTTTGATGGAGTACGTAAAATTAATTATAAAAAAGTTAGAGCTAAGGCTGAGTATTTAACAAGTACATGTTAACATAGATCGACGGAGAAAGTGATTTGCACGAATGTGAAGTTAACGAAGTGTGCAACGTGATTCACAATCGATTTTGGATGTCCAGTTTAACAGAAAGACTTTGTCGCTGTCCTGATGGAATAGAATGTCCCTGGCAGTGGGCAGAAGAACTTAAGAATACCTCTGTTTCACTGAATAACAGATCGCACATCGAGGTACCCAAAGGTGTACGAGTTTCAAAAAGATGCTCAAACATCAGTTCATTTTTCTTTCAGTTCTGCACTTCGACGGCAGAATTGGATGTATGTACAAACACGCAAGAAGCGATAACAATTTATGGGAAGAGCGATAGAGATAATTCTTATTTGGTACCGCGAAACTCAACTTTAAATTGTATTTGCCCGGAATCGCATTACTGGCGACTTCAAAAATATACATACGGAAATAACGATCTTATCACACAGACATACAAATGTGTGAAGGTACTCTTTGCATGATAAACATTTTATCAAAAGTAGTAATTTAGATAATACGTAAAATTCATATTTTTATGCGTGTGCAGAAAAGGATGTGCTATTCTTATGAATTTTGCGGACACATACGATCTGACTTGTACTCAACATATTATAAATGCACTTGCCCGGAAAATCACTTATGCATTTTCAAGGACAGGGAGAAAGAAAATGTTCAAGAATTATTTTATTCCGGTCCTGCTTACAAGGGTTATTGCCTACCGTTTTAAGATAAATAATATAGGGTTCATACATACCTGCGAGGACTGTTCGCTCATAGCTTTTAGACTGGGTAACAGGTCGACTTGAAATCTGTCGGGCCAAAGAACTCGAGTAACGAGGCCAGCTCTCAATGCTTCGCTGGCTGTTAAGGTCCTCCCACCTATCAGTAATTCACTCGTCTGCAATTTAAACCATTTAGTATAATTAGTTTTCTGAAAGAAATTGTGAAAGATGCATTTAATTCACATTCTACTTACAATTGCGCTTCCCAATATATGCGACAAAGTGAAAACAGCAGCCCCCTCAGCGATTTGTCCTAGCTTCCCGTAAGGCGTATTAAACGTGGCCTTGTCGCTAGCTATCACAAGATCGAACAGAGGTAGCATCGTTACTCCGAGCCCGACCGCAGAGCCCTGTACACCGGCGACGATGGGTTTGTTGAACGACGCCAAACATTTAATAAAATCTCTGTATGCAGAAAAGACAAGCGTTTATGCCAGATAAATATAAAGAGATCGTAATGATACGCACTTGACCGCATCCGCCAATTGCTCTGCTTGATTCCTTCGTTCTTCCTTGTTAGTCTGTAGCAACGGAGATAGTTCGAGACCCTCACAGAAACTGCTGCCCGTCGACGTTAGCAGAACCACCCTGCAATCGTCGTCTTTCTTCAAGATTGACAACGCCTCACGAAATTCTTGCATCACCTAAATAGCATCACGTTTATTTAAATAAACAGCGAAAGAAATTAAACGATATATTATTCTGATCATTTCTCTCACCGGAAGTGTGAGAGCATTTCTTGTCTTCGTCGTGGATGACGGTGTTAATATTAATTGTACAAGATTCCCGTGTCGGCGCACATTTATTTCCTTATTACTGAATTGACTTCGAGAGTCCGGTTTCGCTTTGCCGTTATCCGATTCTAGCGTCTTAAAAATGTTCGCTGAAAAATCGTCTCATTAAATTTCACGTTTCAAATAACTGTTCGATCAGTATCACGATTTGCTAAGAAAATGCTAGACACTATGGGAACGTAAAAGGCTGTCAATTTCTTTCTTAATGCATTGCCTTCACCTTTATTCTTACGGTTTCCCGCTGAATTTGCAGACCGACTCCCTGAGTTAATTACTGACAGGGCATTTGCGGCTGCTGCAAGGCAGGCAGAAAGTTCATCTTCTCCTTTAGAAAAGACTTCAATGTTATATGATTCGCTCGGGCTTAGCAAACATAACATTGCGGTTCGCAGTAGTTTTTGTATTGGACGTTATCTTACCTGTGGCTGCGCCGTTCGACCGCGTGACAACTTTTCCAAAACTGGCGCTAGACTCATCTGTCCCGGCCTGTCTAGAATTCTTCTCCGGTTTCTTCGAATTCAACTTTTTATTAGGGCGTGCAGAAGCCACTTTGTCTTTTCCAGCGTCGTTAACATCTAGCGGATCGTTCTTCTGTACAGGCTTCTTTTTACTTTTTTTCGCGTTCGGCTTTTCCTCCTGCGAAATTCGTCTCTTCGTGGATCTCAAACTATGAGTCCCACCTTCCTCGGCTTTGGCAACCTCCATTTTCTCCGGTGTGTCTATACTGACTCTAGGACTTCCAGACGCACTGGAAAACGAACTAGAAGAATGCCTCCTAATTATAACAGACGCATCCGCCGCGTTTCTTATCTTCGCCGGTAAAATAAACTCTTGCGATGGTAAATTTGTCGGCGGCTTCGGTAACGAACCTTGATCACCGATCTTCTTCTCCGCTGACCCATCGCTTACGTACATCGCAGTTCTTTTCGATCGTGGAGATTTCACTGCATCGGTCGATGACGTACGCAATCTTAAAACCGCGTTACGTACCAGCTTCTTCCTGAGCTTAAGCTCGCGTTGCACTTTTTGTAAGTCCATATAGTTCTGTTTCGTTTGGGATTTATAAGGTAATTTCTTCTTGTCGGATTGCTCCACCTCGTACAGTAAATTGACAACACCCTCGTCCAGAAGTAATTTGTCTATTTCCTTTAACTTTTTCTTCGGTTTGCTCTCCCCGCTGCTATTTTCCGTAGCTTTCTTGGACTTCGAGGCAGTTTTCGACCCTGATTTCTTCTGCGAGGAATTCAATTTCGATTTCAAGGCAGCGGTCTTTTTGTTCGACGGCATGTTTTGCCTTAATATTTTTTTTACCACCATATTTCGTTTTGGTACAGAAGGGCTTCTTTTATTCAGATTTTGCTTTGGGCTTTTCGTAGGTGAATCCTCGGCCTTGTCGTTGTCCAACGACGTGTCCATTTTGTTATTATTATTTGTGATCTGTTTGTCTGCCTTCGTATCATCAATCTCTTTTTCATTTACTGGTAAATTAGCCTCCTTAGGTACGTGATTCTCGGTTGCTGAATCATTGTCAACCTGCGCTTCGTTTGTTTGTGGAGACAGCTTTTTAGCCAGCGATACTTTGTTTTTGTACACTTTCTGCCGTTTCACAATACTCTGTTGTTCTTCATGTTCTCTGGCTTTCTCTGTGGGTTTTCGTTTTCTACCCGATCTCGATTCGTCTAACCGCGCATCTTGCGCCTCTGTGACTACGACTTTAGTGGGATGTTCAACAGTTGCTGGTACCTGATCAGAACTTGAATCTTCCAGAGATTCGTTGGAGTCGTTTACCATATCAGCCTCAACTTCCTTCTCAGGGTCCTTCTCTGCGTTAGGAGTTGGTTTTGTTTTTACTTCTTTGGCCACTTTGGTAGGCGTAGGTTTAACGGGTTTCTTCTTTTTAGCATTTTTACCTGAAGCAACAGGTAATTCCAGAAGTTGTTTTAAGGCCAGTTCCCTTTCGACCAAGGGGTCGAGCTTTGGAGGTGTATTGTAACCACTCGGATCAACTTTCACCGGGCGTTTCCCTTCTTCCGTCAATGTTGGCGGTTTCAAATTGGACCAGTCTGGATCAACATCGCCTTCCAATATCGCCAGCAATTCCTTATTGTCCGCGTTACTCTCTTTACCGGTGTCCGTCTCGCTTACATCATCGGGCGATTTCTTATCACAGTTAACAGATTGCGACAACGGTATCAGCGCCGGCAAGACACTTCCCGAGCCACCAGTTAATTTACTCGACAATCTTTGCGTCAGTTTCTTAACAAAAAATATATCGGGCTGCAGAGGTTCCATCTTTTGTTTCTCGCGAAGTCGTTCTTTCAACGCTTCTGTTACTTCTGCCGACGACGCTATTTGACTGGTTAAATTACGGCCACGACTGACCGGCGTGTCGTGCTTCGGGGACTTCCCGACAGCTTGCGCCATAGATAGATTAACTTGGTCCTTGAGTGACTTTATTATACTACTTTGACTATGTTGCTTTTTCACGCTTTGGCTGTCATCCGATTCGTCTTTTGGTATTATTAATTCATTGTCTGTTTTGATAGCTTCAAAAACGATTTCCTCTTCCTCGACCGGTTCCTTCCCGACACACGTGACTTCTTCTTCTACTAATACAACCGTGCCCTCCTCGACTGTCTGCGATCTCGTCTCATTCAGCAGACTTTTTAATTCTATCTCCACGGTGTCCGGTGCCTTTGACACAGAGTGAGAATCATCTTCCGTATTCTCATCGCCCCAGTCATCAAAGATATCCTGAATCACGCTTCTCTTCTTGATCGGGCTCACTTTGTTCGTTTCGTTTGTAAATAAATTCCCTTCTTTCGCATTATCTTTAGGTGCAGGCGAGATAATTTTGTTATAAGTAATTTCCTTTTTTGTTATTTTATGTACTTTATCACAAACTTCAGTCTTGACTTTCTTATTCTTTTGCGACTCTTCTTCATACCCTTCTTTACAGTTCTCTTGCACACTCTCATCTTTAATACTAGTATCATCTATATCCTCTGTATTTTTAATTACTTCTGACGTAGTAGAAATTACAGAATCCTTTTCAGGAGCAGCATGATTTATGTCTTCCCTTTTCTCCCGAGTATGAGCTTCGGGAATTTCCACGTCTACAATCTCTGTTGCAATCACTTCTATTATGGTTCCATCATTCTCCTGAGTATAGTTTATTAAATTATATTCTTCTTTAACCACATCAGTTTCTTTAATTTCCTTATGTTTTGCAGATGCAACACTTTCATTACTTTTTTCCATGGGATCCTCTTCATGAACAGTCACAACAATATTTTGTTCCGTGGATTCATTCGAATCATTGATAGTTTCCACAGTCAACACCATCACTTCTGAATTGCCATCAACCAGCTTTGACAGATCTGTGTCTGTGGGTTGTAATGATTGGTCCTTTTTTTCAAAAGTCTGGCTAAGCGATTTAATTAATGCTTGACACTGCGCATTGGTTTCATCAGCATTTGTATTTACTACCGTAGTATCATTTCGTTTTGTAGTATTTTGTTCCTCAACTGCCTCAACATTGTTGGGCACAGTTTTACCATCATCATCTGAGTTTGCATCTGATATACATTCTGAATTTTTTTCAACACTTGATTCTTCTAATTGATTTGCTTCTTCTATTTGATTTTCTTCGTTTGCTTCGGTGTTGATGCATGTATCATTGTTATCTGCTTCATTAATCACGACATTGTCTGTGGTTTCTGTCACTTTATCATCTTCTTTCACCAGGCTTGTTATATCACATTTCTTTAACGCCAAAGGATCCTCATCGATATTGTCTGTACCATCTTGCGGAACATCTTTTGCATTATCTGTATTTGATTCTTTATCAATGTCTTTCGCTATTAACGAGTTCGCTTTATTAATATCACTTTGCACTTCATCTATTTGTTCCATGGTAAAACATCAAGATTGTCCCAATTATTTAATGAACCATGGATTGTCCTGTTAAGAGATAACAGTGATTATCATAAGAGAACTTCGCAAATAGGAATAGAATTATTAAGATTTTTCAGATTGCATTTTTTTTTAATAAGTTCAACAATATTTAATAAATACTAAGTCCATACGAGTTTACTTAGAAAAAATGTTGCTCGAAATACCATAACCTTATCCAAATTCTTAAATCGTGCAAAACTGAGATTTTCATGTTCTCCCTACACTACGCGAAATTTACGGATCACTCCAAGCTTAATTTAAATAAAACTTAAATGCGTATCTGTAGTTTAAAAGTATAAAAGTATACTATAATAATTTTGCATTTCGATAACTATCAGAATAACAAAAATGATTGGTCCTAAGATCATACTGAAGACGAGTTCCATCGATTACATGGGACTACATCGACTTATCAGAGAATTTTCTAATTTATAGGATTTATATTTACGTTGTAGCATTATATCGAAACAGTACTTTTATCAAATATGTAAAATAATCCTAATGGCAGAAAGTAAAACGTACCAGCCAGGACTGTCGTGTCCATACTATACAGGTTCCAATGAAAGATACGCATTATTCGAGCTTTGTCATATTCTGCGACGCCTGGTTAACGGAATATCTCGCGTGAAATAGACCTGAATAGATTGCACGCAAAAACAGTACTATATTAGTATATTGGTTTCTTGAAATCCAAACACAATGTTTACAAGAATGAAGTCGGAGGTCTCTACAACTGTAATCAATTTAGATACTCTTTCCTAAATCTTCTTTAACGAAGCCAGTAAAAATCGCACAAAATACGAAATCTTCGTTTACAATTAAAACAAATAATGCATTCTCTACTATTTAATTGTAATGCATGTTCTGTAAAATCATAATCAGTTACTAGGAAGCGTCATAAGTAAATCTGAAATTTAAAAATGGAGGAAACATGTGTTGTATGCAAAGCCAATGAAGCCCAATTAACGATATTGTTAACGGTACATTAAATGCCGCGAAACTAATATTAAACATTCGGAAAAAATATAAATTATTATACTGTAACGGAGTTATCCATGGAAAGTGTCCACTATCCACGGAAAGGAGTGCCATGGTCCGTAGAAAAGTGATAGTGCTCAGCAAAGAATGAGGAGATGGTAAGACATAATCGATTTGTTATTATAAACGCTTAAAAATAATGAAAAAAGTAATTTCAGAACTTCGTGTGATATTTAAATTAATTTATGTTAACGTAGGGACGCTGAAGGTAATCTTCATTTAGCGCAGCAGAGTTAGTACAAGAAGTGCCGTTAGAATGCACCACTCAAGGTGTGCAGCCACGAAAGAGAATTTCTTGAGTCCAGGACAGTCGGAAAAATAAGTAAATAACTGTCCAAACAACATATGGATATTAAAAATTTGTCTTAAATAGTATTTATTGTTACTTATTTTAAATAATTTCAATTTAATCAACGAATTTCGTATAGCAATTCAAAAATGGTGCCATTCTCGTTCTATTAATGGCGGGTATAGCAGTTCTGCCACACTGATTCACTCTCTGATTCACGTCCGTCACAGTTGACTCTCGATTTACAAAAAGTAGTATCAAAATTTTTGAATTGCCAATTTCCTGTTTAGCTGTTATCAATTTGTTAATATCTACAATGAAAAATGTGATAACAAGAGATAGAGCGTGAAGATTGTTAATCTGTTTCAATCAGGATTGTAATCTATCAGGATCTGTACTAATGAACGATAACGCTATGTGATATAATAAAAGTGTATTTTTTATGACAATAAAATTTGTATTTCCGCCATTAATATTATATTTGTATTATACTATCTCTGAACCAAAGGTTATCCTCGCTCCTTGTTGCAGACATATATTTCGTTACTCGTTTATATAGTAGGTTATGTGTTCGGTGGTAAACGTTTATCAATCAAATGGTTCGTGTGATAATTGTGATATTACAAGATAGGAAGCTCGGCTCGTTTATATGAACACTGTCTTTCGCGTTTTCTCGTTAAAAGTACAGTGTTCACGCGCGGCTGCTACTTACATAATCCAACAATATTTTGCCGTTTTATAACCCTAGCGACCAAGCGAATAAAAAACGAAATGTCTTCAAAGGTTGTTGTTGTCGGCTCATGTATGATCGATTTCACTAGGTAAGTGATTATTATTATCTACTACGGATGCACAGTTATTATGCATTGCTCTCGGAAAATTTAATAGCGTAATTAAACAAATATACACGGACATATAATAATAACAATAATAATATGACAATTAATCGAACTGAGAATTTATACAATAATCTACTTTAGAAATACTTATATTAATTTCATTTTTACGCGCCACACGTGGCAACCATTTTAATTGAATTAAAATGCTCTTATAATTAGCAAATTGATTATTTAAATTAATTGATCCAATCGATAGACTTCAGACACGTTATAGCGAAGCGGAAATGAAAAAAAAATTGATCGTTTATCAGGCCTTTTATCATAGCTGGAATACATTTATGTTGTAGCTTTTCGCCCCGCTTACCAAGATCTGGCGAAACGATAATCGGTAGAAAGTTCGAAATAAAGTACGGTGGAAAAGGTGCTAATCAGTGCATACAAGCTGCCAAACTTGGTGCCTC
The DNA here is from genome assembly GCA_004307685.1 of Ceratina australensis. Classification (NCBI taxonomy): domain Eukaryota; kingdom Metazoa; phylum Arthropoda; class Insecta; order Hymenoptera; family Apidae; genus Ceratina; species Ceratina australensis. The sequence goes on from SHCU01000036.1 coordinate 241,058, forward strand.
CGCGACGATCGTTGCTTGCGTATGATATAAAAAGTTTTGTTGGATAATTCCACGAGATAGATATACGGGCTACAAAAAATATTGATACATTACTATTCTTATCTATCTCGGGATTTAAATATTGCGCAAAGTTGATCAGAGAGCAGTTCGTTTGTAAATATGGTCAACATTTTTCGTAGCCGCGATAACGCTCGTATTTACTGAACCGATGCGATTAATATTGAAATTTAATGATTAGATTAATATTCGTCTAAAATGAAATATTTTTTATGCAGTTGGGTTCAGATATTTACGCCCAGGAGTACTTAAAAATATTTAAGACACTAAACATAGATACGGCAAACATTTCTATAGTAGGGGACCAGCACAGTGGGGTTGCACATATTATAGTTGCTGACAATGGTAAGCTGTAATTTAAAGCCTAAAAATGCAGGGCTAGATATATGCTTGAATATATCTCCTTCTCTCGCGGGTCACGTAATATTACAACGGATCAGATTTTCCAACACTCTGGGTTGGGGATTAAAAAATATGTCGCGTGAACATTTTAGGAGAGAACAGCATAGTTACGATACTCGGAGCGAACGAGTCGCTAAGTATCAAGCACGTAGACTCGGCAGCCGATACGATAAAAAGTGCCTCCGTTTTACTATGCCAGTTCGAGACAACCTTAGATGCTACTTTACACGCGTTGAAGCTTTACAAGGGCCACGGTTAGTTACACGTTACATCGCGCTTTTACGGAATTAGCATATTTAGTTAGAAAAATTGTTGTACGTTAGGTTTTTCGATTGTGAACGGGGCGCCTGCCAGGAAGAAAGTTGATCCAGAACTGCTGAGCCTCTGCGACTTATTCTGTGTCAACGAGACCGAGGTACTTCCGAATTATGAAGAAACCGAAGAACTTGTATATTCCGAGGAATGTATATATTAAAAAGCGTAATTTATAGGCGGAAGTCATGACAGGGGTGCTGCCTCAAGAATTATCGAGTATTCAGCAAGCCGTTGGCCGGCTGCTGGATATGGGTTGCAACGCCGTGATCCTTACCCTTGGAGAACGGGGAGCAGCTTACGCTTCTCGGGAGGATAGAACTGTTAAGCTGATTCCTACAACACCTGTTCAGCCTGTTGATACGACAGTACGTTGGACATCGTTGACTTTCCCCGTTTAATGCATAGCACGAGCTTCTTTTATGATCACTCGGCCTTTTCCTTAATCTACTTTTAACACAAAAGCTTTTTTTTATAGAATATCCGAATGATTCATTCGAATGGTACGATTGAGACTAAAAAAGTGTATCTGTTTCCTGTTAAGCCTTTCTCTTTCGTGGAATTTAAATTTCTTAATTAATTTCGTGGAAATTATCTTTCTTAATCAGATTTGGACCTCTTTTAGTCATCCTATCACATTCTCCGTTAATTAATATTCGTCCATCTCTGCGCAGGGAGCTGGAGATGCGTTTCTGGGCGCTCTTGCATATTTGAAAGCATATCATCCGGAGCTTGCGTTGGAAGACTGCGTGCGAAGGTCTTGCGTAGTGGCGACGCAGTCCGTGTTGAAATTCGGCACGCACTCGAGTTTCGCGACTAAAAGCAGCTTACCGTCGGACTTATTCTGTTGAATTATGAGAAATGCTTGCATAGTTCATTCCTTCTATTTGTAGTTCCAACAGTTTTCCTCCTTTTTATATTCTGATTGGTTGCTCCAATATTTTAATCCTGTCGTGCCTGTTTTTTCTTGTCTACGAATTTTATGCAAATAAAATGTTACTGAAAACAAGTGATTCACTAATGAATTTTGAGTTTTACTTTCCTTTGATTTTGGAAACTGATTGTGTGTGACCTATGATTCAAGATCAAAAACTCCTATTAGTATGCAGGTAGATATAATTCATTCATCACGATTGAGTCAACCAATCTTATTTCCTTTAAGATGCTAGAAGGTCTAGTTAATGAAATAATGTATAGGTAAAAATGAAACGAGTTATTCCATCCTGAAATGTCACCACGTACATTCTAATTGTCCTACGACACAATGGTTTCCCATTGCTGAAGAAATCTCCACGCGAATTACGAGCCGTACGTTGCCTAATCCAGAATGATTCGCGCCAGCGGAAAATTGCAACCTTGCTCTCACGGATTGCGGAGCCAATGATTTCCCGGGATTCACCGAGAACGAATGATGTATTTCCGCGGGATTAAACTCGTCCGTTGCTCATACGTAAGAAATTGCTGGAAAGCGATACACAGGGCTGGTACCAACGGGTAATGACGTGGAAACTCGAATATCCTGTCATCGTCGGTGTCCACTATTAACCGTCGCCGACGTGAACCTCCGTGCGTATACGCACTTTCCTGCGTAATAAATGCGGCGTATTTTTTTTCCGCGGGTGCGCGCCGTGCGTAAATGTCGACGGGGGAAAGGAGCCGTGTCACTCGTGCGCGGGTATCTATCAACTGGGTTATCCTCGTTGAGGAATCATTGTCCCTTTTTTACGATTTTCCGGGAACGAATCGTGCAGGTTGCGTCGAAGGAAAACACTAAATCGCACTGTTGCGAGTTCGCCGCTGCAGGAGGAAACGGGAAGGAAGCTGTTGCATCATTTGGCAAATGTTAATCGCGAAGAAAGCATCCACACGGGTTAGGCGGGGCCCCGGCGAAACGGAAGAAGGGGACGACACGGGGACAGTCATCCAGGTTTTCTGTCTCAGGGATTAAAAGGCACGCGCGATGGTCAGCTGGGATTCAGTTTTCTGTAAACCGTACGCAAAGATCCTGCCTGTTAAGAGAAGCTCGAAGGACCTTCAAGCCGATCGAACATACTGCACGCCAACCTCATTCGAACCATGTCGTCTTCTATCTACATGACTGGCATCGTTGTCTGCGCGGTGCTCGTCGTTGTCACCGAGAGACAATTCGTGGCTGCCAAGAGTTTGTCGAGGCGAACACCCCAGGAGCACAACCTGCATCGACATCATCACAGGAGACATTGCTCCGAAGCGATCAACGATCAAGGAAGCCTGGCGAACGAAGTTCCTAGTGAAAATAAGGAGTCCTATGGAGAGTTAAGGGCTACGTTGGAGCGAGCAGTCTGCGGTCACACGCGCACCTCCAAATGGGACCCCGACGATTGGCTACGGTTAGAACAGGAGCTCAATTACGAGAAGTGCAAAAGTATTTTCTGTTGCTCCGAGGAACATCGCGACTGTTGCTGCGTGCACGCTGCCAGAGAGCTACCCCCGCCGCAGGACGCGAGCAAGCAGAAAATGATGCGCTTAACGGGTTGTGTATGCACGGGAAATGTGGATGTGATACACTTAAGCGAACCAAATCCGCAGTTAAACAATTGATAAAACGGTGGATGTGTGCGCCCAATTCAACTTTCCCTGGAACCCGACGGAGGCGAAAAATCTCACGGTGACTTTGACACCTCGACGGACAGTACAATTATTTAACATTTTGGAGTAGGGTACAGTATAAAGCATGTAGTTACTAACATTGGATCCGAACGATTCGGTTTAAAATCAAGCAGCCCGATGGCTTCTGGTATTGGTTTAATTGCTAATTAAAAACGCTTTTTAAATTTCGTCTAATCCCTGCGAATAAAATACTATGCGAAGCCTATGATGTTATGTATAAAAGGACATTTGTATCACTGGATAGAAAACTTGCTCAATTTTAGATTAAGAATTTTGAGGTAATTGAGAACTGGCAGGCCAGTCGATAGATATTAACTAAAACTCTCAAGGAGTATTGCCCAGTTAGAATAATATTAGCGTGGCAATTATAATCATAGAGCCATAAATAAGCTTGGAATATTTTACAAGTTCATGACGTTTCCTATCGTGGGAAATTTCGATTTGCTCAATACTCGATGTGCATAGGTAATTATGCAATATTATGTAATAAGTTACTACTTCTCGCATCGATTACAATACAAGCGATGCTGTGCCAAACAATGTGATAAACGCACGCGTATGATATATACAATGATTACTGTTTAGGAATTATTTATGAACACTAAATAATTTTTAATTCTGTTTAGTACCTTTTTATACTCGAACGTGGGCAATGAAGATAAGATTGAAGAGCATTCTGGTTTGTCAATTTAAAGAAGTTTGCACGAATCTTTATGAACAATTAAGTCTACGACTTATTTCCAGAATGCTCGTCAATCTTGACTCTCCAGCAAGGCACTTGTCGTTTCTGTGAAACCACACTACGAAAATAATGCTCAACTATGTACAATCATAAATATTAATATAATATTTAGTGAAATGTTGTCGTACAAATTAAAGTATTACTGTGTAATAGTACTTTTTAAATAATGTACCAAGTGTTTTTGTATCTCATAACATCTTTATTTATTCTAATAAAATTTTCCAATCTCTAAATTCTCTAAATTATTCTAATCTCCGAATTTTCTTTTGCCCCATTCCGAGCCGAACAATTTTTAATCGTACGTTAATGATTCATGAGTCAGCACGAGGTGCAGAGATCTGATTTATTATTGGAGGAAGAATGTGCCACGCGTCTGACCATTAAACCGGTCGTCAGA
>SHCU01000036.1:256761-278203 GCA_004307685.1 Ceratina australensis
GGCGAACAATTAATAATTTTCCTGAATAGTATAGCGTACAGGTAGGCGTCGAAACTGCCTGATAACCACACGCTTTCCATTCGGCCGACTCACAGGTTTAAAGGTTAACACCGTGTTAACGCGTCTACTTAGCCGGGCGCTCGAACGCATCAGGCAATACGTTTTCTATTACGGTAACAGCTATACTTAGGTACCCGCGGTAGCACGGTCTACTAAGCCGTGACGAAGACAGACGGGCCATAAAGAATCGTGTCTTTCAGCTGTTTGCTCCAACGCGTCCCGGATTAGTCCTCCTCTGTACTTTTTTATAGATACCCCAAATGTTATGAGACCGTGGATTCGTGTTGCACCCACGGCTGCCGGAACATCGGACACGGGATAATGCCGAGCCTACGGCCGGCCGCCTGTTAATGCATAGGTAACGGAATTAACCGTGGCTAGGAATTACCGAGCGCGTCGGTGGAAGCACCTGCGCGGACGTCCGCCGAAAGGGTTATTCTAGCATCAAATACACTTTTTTTTCCGAGGACGGCGAACAGTGTTCGTTTCCCCGATGAACGGTGACGGCGAGTCGTGACGGGCGGTCGGTCGGTATTTTTAGAATTCAGCATTAATTAAATAGCTTAGGAGAGAAGAACGAAGCCAGTGAGCCGAGGACTGGTAACCATCCGGGCGATCCGTACGAACGAGCTGCCGCGATTTCGCGCTAATCACTAATCAGTGCGGCTTGAACGTGATACACAGAGAGAATACGAGAGAGGAGGGAGAGGGTAGAGAGGTATACCAAGAGATCTACCCAGCCAATGGTGGTCGCGCCACCCCGGGGTGTTCACCAGCAGCAGTCCACCCGCCTCGGCGTCTCACACCCACGTCCCCGTCCCCCTTTTAGCGCACTGATGTCAGCCATGGCCAACAACAACAACAACAACAACAACAACACGGTCGGCATGATTATAATAAGTGATCGCTTGGATACTCGATGTGTGCCAAACTGGAAAGCTTTCTGCCAGGTGGAATAATGGGCTGCCGCACAGCCGACCGACGTCATTGTCACTCATCACGGTCTGATCACTGTCACTGTCTACTCGACAAAGCCCTTTTGTCCGCCGGCTGATGTAACCGGCTCTCCTGAACCTAACTAGAACCCTACATTCCCCAATAACGACCGCGCCGGACAAACATCTTTTTTTTATAGTGGAAATACCACTCGACGCTAACGCCGAGGATTACGGTAATTCCTGCGTCGCGGCCGCGGTACAACCCCGACGCGTCGCGTTTCTTCCGCCACAGGTATCATCGTTTGCCATCGTACCTCCCTCTTCGACCGTGTTTCGTCACCGATCTTCTCGCGCCTCTTTGCCGATCGGTGAAAATTGCTTCGGCCTTTTCCTTTTTCGCTCAGCCATCCGACCGCGTTCTCTTTCCCAGAAAACACGCTGAATAGGAGAGCTTCGAAATTCGAGGCTCGGCTCGAAGCGCCCAACGTTTGCGCGCCAATACCTCTCGCTCGCGCACGTGCTTGCATCTCCACAGGCGTTCGTGCCTTTCACTTTCTCCAGAGAGAGAGAGAGAGATAAGTCTCAACCGAGGTTATACTCGAAACCGCTCGCAAATTTGTTCTAACAAAACCTCAGATCAATTCAAAATCTGAGATCAAATCAAAATCTGAGATCAATTATTATAATTGATCGAAATTACATTATTTTTAGGGAATGAAATAATCTGAATAGAGTGATCAGTTTTATGAAACGGGCAAAGATGTACTGATAAAACTGTAGACAATTCTAATTTATTTTACTTGGGTTTTCCGTTAAAACATTGGGAGCATGGGGAGAATCTGGGTACGCAGCAGATGAGAGTGGAGCGCGTCTCGTTTCGCGATAATTCTTGCCGCGGTGTAGGGAACCTCAGAGAAATCCAGTAAGCGACGCGAAAAGCGTAACACGCCGCGCGGCGCGACCTCTAATCAAGAAGTATCACCCCGCGTAAATCATCTCACCCCCTGGAGGCACCGCGCGAGGGAAGAAGCCAAGAGGGTTGCCGAAGTTAGAGAACGGGCGGCCGAAGAAAAGCAAACCGTGGTGCGAACGATGGATACACAAGTGGTCGAAAGGAGTTGTCGAGGAAGAAGGTGGCTCGTTGAACAAGGACGAAAACCAGGAGGGGACGGGGCCGAGGGAGGGTTCTCGGGTCTGTGTGCTACTGGGGTTACGGAGACGTTCGCCGTGACGGGGAAGGAGGACGGGGTGGAGAACGATTGTGGCACTTTGCGAATGCATAGGAAACTCGGTGGCAGACGCGAAGAAACGCAACGCGATGGCAACGAGACCGTAAGAGAGGGAAGAAGTCTAGGGCAGCGGTGGTGAAAGCACCCTCTGTCTTCGTCTCCCTCCACCTCCTCCTCGCCGTCTCCGTCTGTTTCTCGATCCTCCAGCTTCGAGACTCCCTTCTCCGGTGGCTCCTCCTTCAACTTCCTCCTGCGTCCTACTCCTCCTCCTCCCACCCCCCCTTCCCCTCTCGCTCTCTGATTCATTCAGCACAGTTGCCTCTCTGTACGAGGCTCCTTTGCGGAGGTGGAAGCAAAACAACTCGAGTGGCCCTGAACTCCATAATGGCAGCGGTCCATTTTTCTTTTTTTTTCCTCGTTCGTCCTATCGCACACTTTTCCGCGCATTGTTCCGGCGTAGGGACGCGGCGAGGGACGGGTTAGATGCGCGTGGATTCTCGCGGGTGAAAAATAGGCGGAAAGGAGAAGATCGCGAGGAACCGCGAGAGAGAGAGAATGACAGAGAGTGAGAGAGAGAAAGTAAACGAGAAACGGGGTGCTTCGCCGTCTACTCCGGGACGGTGGTGGTCGTAGTCATCCTCGGCGTCGTCGCCGGCTCCTTCCTTCATCCTGCTGACCAACTTCGCGTCGAGTGGCCCACCGATTCCCTCCACCGTTCGCCCTGTCCGATCTTCCTCTGACCCTCTTAACCCTTTTCAACCCTTCCGCCTCGGCTCGTCGACGATTCTTTTGAAGGGCTTATGAATAACTTCTGCCGCCGCGTTAAATGGAAAAACGAGCGGCATTGTTTACGGAGAAAGGGGTAATACCTTTCGTCTCGAGGTTCTCGTTGATCGTCCCGCTTTTATTCATGACACTACCTCGCCCTCCCTCTTCGGCCCCTAAAGACCGAGGAGATGCGATGGATGGAAGAGTTGCGAACCGCGAAAGGAAAATCGCCTTTATCTCGCCGAACTCTCCTGTCTCTCTATCGTCGAACCGGAACTCAGTGTCCCCCTGTTCTCGGACCGAACGACGCGATGTTTACCTTTTTACAAAAGCCTCCGGAAACGGAGCTTTTGTCCCCGCGGCATCCGGGAGGGGCAGGGAAACTGGAATGCACTTTGCGCGCCGGAGAACCTCGTGCACCGGACTATCGGCCTCGTTCCGGGGCAAAAGCTCGCGAGGGTTTTCTTTAAAAGGCTCGTTCGAGCATCGCGCGACCCCTGCAGGATTTTTCCTTAAGAGAAAAAATCCCCTTTTCACGAGAGACATAGGAGCGGGCCGGGTCAGCCCTGGACCCGGGCTGGCTCTGCGTTACATGCATTGTACCTTTATCAACGGGCCGCTTGTATCGCCGTTCGGTTATTCAACGTCTCGAGCCATTCGGCCCGGCGAAATTGCCGGGTATAGTCCAAGCTACGTTTGTTGCGTTCCCGGCACACCACCGTCGGCCCATTTGTTTTTCCCTCGACGCTTTGTTAAGTCCTAACGGGAGACAGTTTTCAGAGAAATACGTCTTATCTAGTATAAGGCAAGTTGAATGGTTCGGGAAACGTTTTTTCGAAAAATATTTTCATTCTTTCATTGCACAATTGCTATAGAGGATTGTAAAAACTATCTAGTAACCGAAGAATCATTGCTAAACTGTTATTATAATGTTGCTCAACGTTTGAGATGTAGTTAGTAGTCAAACGAGCCTGAAATCCTTGCAATTCCTGTGTCCATACACATAAACAGTTTATAGCAGCGCCAACTATAATCTTTTCTCTTTTCAATTAACAGTAAGCTTCTTAAAACCCTTTCAACTAACAGTAAGCCTCTTTCAACTCGATAAACGATGTGCCACGATTCACTTCGACAACTCGATCTCGCGGGCCTCTCGCTTTGCATGCGAACGAAACATATGAAGATAGAATTGTCAATTTCATTTGTTTCAAATATAAGACGAAATATGCGAATTATGAAAGCAGCTTTTAACCTGCCCAAAAATCCCGTTAATTTTTAAACAAACGCTCGGATATTTATTTCGTGGCCTGCAGGAAAGAACGATTGCGTTAGTCCCTCGATACTACTCTCGAGATTGAAGTACGCGATGGTTTGAACGATTAGCACTCGATTTGGGGACAGCTAGAAATGAAAGGTGACAGGCGGCTTCTCGTCGGTGGTTAAAATCGTCTCAACGCTGTGAAACTTTGGGAAAATTCCGAAAAGTTTTGCCCGGCCATCACGGCGTTGTTCTAATTTACATACACGCGATTTAGCCGCGCCCGACGCCGCTACGTTCCGTACCGTGCTAACTTTAAACTAGTTGCGTCGACTTGCCGAAAAGTCGCGCATTTTTATATCGATCCGCGTCGCGTCCGCCCAGCCTGCTGCGAGGCCATCGTCGCCGTTCCTACGAGATTCTCCACGAATGCGAGAGCAATTAAAAACGACGGCTAGAAATATACGAGCCGGTTTTTCTACCGATGCTTTATAACAACATTTTCAAATTGTTTTATTTATTTCTAACCTTCATTCCGCTGGATTCTAATTTTGCAAAAATCCCAGCGTGGAAGTAACTTGAAAACACGTTGAAATTATTTATTAATTATAAGAAGCCTCAGATCTGAGAGTCGTCGGACAAAGAATTCGAAAAATTGAATACAGTTAATTTTTGCAGAATATTAAAATAATTTGATACAGCGCTAGACTCGTTTTTCTTGTCTGGTACGGGTGATAGCAGAGATAGAGGTAATTCGTAGGAAACCGGATGAGCTGCGGGCGTCAACTTCCCCGCAAACTCGTACCTTGAAATCGAATTTGCCATGTGCGTCGGTTGCCGGTGCGATAGTTACACCGCACCGGCGGCGGTGCCCACAATCTGTTAATCGCGCGACAACTTGATTTCCGCGTGGCGTTCCGTCGCGGCACGCACGCGAAATCACAAGCGAAACGTCGTACAACGAAATTAACACCTCGGACAACGGCCTTCCTCTTCGCGATCGCTGAGATCCATCCTCTCGAACTATCCAAGATAAACACTGCTACGCTCGTGAATGGATGGACATCTCCAGCGAAACGGGCTACGTCGACTATAGACTATAGACTATACACTCGTGAAACATTAGATGATATTCCTGTCGTGGAATGTTGTTTAATAAATTATGGAAAACAATTTGCAAAGTCTGATCTTTGCAAAAGATATCAAGCAAAGTACTATTTACTTTAAGAATCTGTGTATCTGAAATTGTATGTTGAACTGTAATAATTTAATGTATGCACGAATAAATGTAGAGATAAGGAAAATATCTAATTTAATTTCGATCAATAAATGAATATAAGTCCTGACACTTTTATTTCCCTTCATCAAATTTTCAAGTGAGGTACTAGAATCTAGTTTAAGAATCTCTGACGTCGGTCTTTACCCTCAACCATAATCGTTTCAAGTTGCAACTCTCTTTGCTTAAGGTAACACAGTCGATCATCTATCCGTATACATAGATCACTGCCTTACACTTCCGAGAACAATGTATTTTCCAAGTGTACACATCAATACTAACTAACGTCATCTACTAATTTACGATGCAAGCCAATCGTACAAGTAAATAAGAATTGTCGACAGAATTCTTTCCTTCGACATAAGCTCACATGCATATATGAATTTTTACCTAAGCTATTCAAACGAAGAGCGCCGTATTTGTCCAGACACACTTTATTTGCACCGATACTCCATTTCGTGACACGCTGTCACAATTAGAATATCATTCCCAGCTACTATTATCATCAGATTTCTTTTCACCTACGACGAAGTTCAGGGAGGATGAATTAACAGTTTCAAGTATCCGCGTTCCAGTTTTTCCGTACGATCGAAAAACTCGGAGCCAGGCTCTCCCTGCTCGGAGGCTGACCATTCACCTCTCGACCGCGATTTGCATACGTGACATTTCTCCGTCGAACTAGAGGGGAGGTTCCACGGAGAAGGGTTAAACTTTGCACAGTTAGTCACCGTCCACGCCAACCGTTCGGAGGTTGATGACATCTTTTCCTCCTCTTCCCCTTTCGCCTCTCCTCTTTCCGGGCCGAAAGCGCGCGTCGGCTTCGCGGCAGGCCCGCTTTAAGTTCGCTACCGGCGTAAGGAAAATCATCGGCGTACGGTTCGAAGGGTCGCCGGAGAAAACTGGTCAGCGGCCCAATTTCCCCGGCTAATTGCTCCGAATCTCTACGATCAGACCGAATTTCCGCGACGTCGCGTTTTATTTTCGAATCTCGCCTAGCAGACAGCGGAGCGGCGCGAGAGGCCGGAGAGGCGGGTATCGTTAAATTTAACTCGTCACGGGCCCGGGGTTTTCTGGTATTCGTGCGTGCGACCGTGTTAATTGTTGACGCGAACTTCGTTCCGTTCGATTATTTGACTTGCCGGAGATGAAACGAGAGGGATCGACGAGCACGGGGCAACCGGGTCGGAAGGGAGGCCGGCAACCGATTTTTTTTCAGACCGGAGTCTATTTCCGAGGTAATCCACCGGACCGTATCTGCGACTCGCCGTTCCGCCGGCCCGAGATAATTGATAAACATTTCTGTTCACGCGACGGACTCCGCCGTGTTGTTTCCATTAATCAAGCTAAAACATTTGTTGTAGCGCCACTCGAACGATCTTATCTCCGACGCCACGAGACACAGTTTCGGCTTGTTTAAATAAATAATGCATCGGGGATTTAGCTCGAGGCTTGACGGACGGAAGCAGGAGATTTTAAGTTTCATCGTTTTTTGCACGGGTCCTCCTCGTTGACTCGTACGGAAACCAACAATGCGTCATAAACACGCCTCGGCTGGGCAAAATGAGCATAATCGAGCGGTGAATGGAGTTCGCACAGGAAACGTGAAAGCGGTTCCCGATCATCGGTGGCCGGTGATGCGTGTCATCGAGAACGATTATCTCGACTTCGCGCGGGACACGTCGAATGCGAAACGCATTTCCTCCGCTGATACAGACAGCTGATAGCTAATAAAAACCAAGGAAGGAAGGTTTCTGTACGAGTAGGACGAGCTTGAATTTTTCCAAGTGCATCGATTCCTTACGTTAAAAAAAAAATTCATGAAAATTGCAAATTTCGCCAGATTATGAGATAAGATTTATCAGTTTTTAACGTGTGGAATTTAACGAAAATCATCGGGAATTTGTAATTTCGTATAATCGTTAATATCTGATTCGATATACTACGAGAAATGCAGAAAATAAATAGAAACTATCCGCGATTAGCCCGATTATTTCGCTTTCTAAAATCAGCCGAGTTATCGGCGGCGATTGTGTAAAGAAAAATCGTAAGACGGCCGTGTTTAATTATACCGGAGAGGCAATTCGGCGAACGTTTCGTTGAAGATTTACAAGTGTCCGGTGAGTTATGGACAGGCGAGGAGGAGCCGTGGTTTGAGAGTTTCGCCACCGGAGAAGTCTATTCGAGGTACCTCGGTAATTTATAGCGACGTTCTACCACCCGCAGCTGCGAATCATTGCCGCGAGTCGCGAGTCGCGGCCACGCGATGCGACGCGACGGCGACGGCGGCTGCAGCAGCGTGAGGTTGCGCGCCGCTCTAAGCTCGATTTGCGTCGTCATCGCGTTAACCCTTTGCCCGTCGAGGACAGAGGGAGAAATGATCGTCGTAAGAGGGGTTTTCCGCGGGTCGAGTTGCCTCGAGTGTACTTGTTGCTCGAGTATCTTTTCTCTACCCGGGTCCCCGGGTTAAGAAAGAAGTTTCCCCGATCCGGTGAACTTCGAAACAGAATCAATGCGTTTAAATCGCGATGTCGCGTTGCACCGGAACGGGCTACTGAAAAATTAGCCGATCTCAAAAGGTATAACCCGAGTTACTTGATTCTCCTTTCAAGAAGCGCACGCACGCTCCACTTTTCTTCTTCCTGTTCTTTCCCGAGGAAAGAGAGACGCGGCTCCCGCGATCCGCTTGGTCTTCCCCGGTTTTTTCGGTCTTCCAAAGAGGATTTCTCGGGCAGCTTTTATGGCCTCCGCGAGGAGGGCCGGGTGCTTCATCTACGAATGATTCTATTCATTCCGAGACTCGTTAGCTTCCGTTTTACACCCGCGTTGTTAAACAAAATACGTCGTTACGAGGCAGCCGGGCGACCGCGTTTGGTGCCCGCGGGGCTTTTTCAAAATTTTTCGTGAACCGTGCCCGCGGTCTCTCTCTCTCTCTCGTGCGCGGTGTCGTTCTTATCACCGGGGAGCTCGACGAAAATAATTCATGAATAGAGGGGATCCCGAAAGCTGGGTGAAAACGTCGCACGACGACGGATTCATCGCCACGTTAAATGGCGTTACTCGAGGAAGTGTGGCATTTTCCGTTCGCGAAAACTTGACCGAAAGCGAAAACGAGCCGCCGTTTGAATAAAGGCCGCGGAACGAAAGATCGTGAAACGAGCAGCGCCGCTTGTCTTCGTAAAATATTACACCGGGCAAATTTACCCGCGCCGGGTATCGTTCAAAGGATTCGCGTCCGACGCTTCCGGCCTTGTTTCTCGCCGCGGGATTAAACGCGAATCGAATCGCAAAATAAACTCGACGCAGGAAATTGAGGAGGAGCCGTCGAACAGGTGCGAATTCGAGCTGCCGTTCGACGACGAGATAAAAGAGGAATCCTCGAGGTGAGTCATTCTCGCGGGCACGCGACCATTGACTCATTTACCTCGAGCCTTCTGTTTTACATTTCAGATTCGTCGGGGCGGCGAGGTAAAGGGAGGACGACGGCGAAGCTGGTTGGTACGCGGCGAGAAGTTTTCGAAAAATTACCGCGAACTCTGATCCTGGATCCTGCACCCTTATCTGGAAACTTTCCCGAATGACCCGTGTAAGAAGCGGGCCACGGGATAGGAGCACCTGTTCGCGTTGGTTAGAGAGGGACAGAGATCGGGGGTGGGAGGATTTAAAGCGGTGGCGGACTTACAGAGCGAGAAATTCAAGCAGAAAGAGACGAAGACTTAAAGAGGGAGTACTTAAAAATAAAAGAAGGAAAAATGGCAGGAGTGAACTCCGGAGAAAGAGAAAAGCAAACGGAAGGCGAGATTCAGAAAAGGCGGAGATATTTGTATGAAAGAAATTGAAGAAGAGAAGCGTTTAAAGTAACAGAACCTCAAAGCCGGGGTACGCTGAAAGAATTAAAATCGTGATGGTAGGCCTGAATGTGTCAAAGGAGTCGGAACGCGAGAGAAAATTTCTGGGAGTAAAGCTGACATATATAAAGTATTAACAGAAAAATGATACTTAAGCTTTCGCGAGGTTAAAAACTTTAAACCAGAAAGGGAATCCAAGAAGTAGAGTAAGGAGAAAATCATTACTGAAGCATGAATTCTGAAACGATGCCGAAAATCAATTCAACCAGTAGCCAAGATAAAAGCAACATGAATATTCTTGAGTATTCAGGTCTTCCGAGTATTCACAAAATTCAACGAGGACACAGAAAATCTAAGGAAATTCGAGGAAAATCAGTTTTATCAAAGACGTATTCAGAAACGATAGCCCGGGACACTGACAAATGTTAAAGTCAACGAGAATAATCTAGCGGCACGAAAGATGTGAATTAATCCGACTTTACAATAAATAAGTTCATGGAAACAGGTACTCCGTTATAGACTTCCGGGTCGCAGGGGTAAAGAGGCGAATGATTAATCGTCGAAGTATCAATCTGCATCAGGGCTCGTCGCATTGGCAGAATTCCCTCGGTTTCTAAAATCTGGCGCCGACCTCGGAGTTATGGCCCCGGTGTCCCACGGCGAGGGCGCCTGAGAAATGTTGCCCCGCTCCGACCATAAATTAAGAAAGGTTCCCCGCGCAATCTTTCGGCCATCTCTGCTCGATTCCGGCCGCGGCCGAAAATCGTTAACTGGTGCTCGCGGATCGAATTCGTCAGCGAACGGAGGGGCATACATGCGTCGATATAATTCGCAACCTCGCGTTGCCGTACGAAAGGTAAAAATTAATTTATCTGATCATGTAAATGTACATTTAAAATGCATCGTCGAACAGGGAGGAATAATAAATCTTTATGCGAAATAAAATATTTATGACGTAAGTTTAAAACATGTTTCAGGTAATTTCTGATCATTTGAACGTTGAATTATATATTCATACGTTAATATTCAGAGTTGTTTTCCACGTTACACGTTGCATATTCAATCGGCTGATAATTGTATCAAATCCGCGGTCTAATTATGAAGTATCACGTTATGCTGTCCGCAAAGGACTCGGACGAGCGGCCCGAGCAGGAAGTCGCCTTTAAGGGTGAGACTCGCCGATGCAAGAGGGAAAACTTGGGGGAAACGGTAGAAAACCCGGGAGGAGAGAGATGTTTGAAGATGTTTCATGGGGTGTTTACAGGAGATTCCTTTGTTGGATCTCCGTTGGAGAATTCTTGCTATTGTTTGATAAAGATCAGCAGGGTCTTTCAGAGGTCTTGGATATAAGAACGGTATTCTATTTTTGCAAACAACTAACAATTACAGAATAAACCGTTCCGCGACGCGCGATCTCCTCTCGAGCGGCGCTCGTTTGCATGCGGGAAAAGTAGAGTTTCTGGGTTATCCTAATAGTCATCGAGGAGGAGAACCGCGACGGGATTATCAATCAGGTTTTTACGAATACGGGAGGCTGGGCGCGGCTCGGGAACCGGTCGCGGCGATACGTCAACGGAAGGGGGCTCGTAAATCGGAAAAAGCGTGTAAACCCCGTGGAAAAGCCGTTGCGCGGCGCGTCGCGTCACGCGTTCCTTTTAATTACTCCTCCTTCCGCGGCACTCGGCCGAGCATCGGCCCCCGAAGCCTCGCGATTTAATTATTTTAATTAAAACGCTCGTCGGCCGCGACGCGGGCCGACAACGCGCGAATTACCAGCCGGGCGGAATCTGGGAAAACGGTGACTGGGTGACGGCGGAAGGAAAAGATTAAAACGATGGTACGGACCGGTCGCACGGGTGTCGGGGGAAAGAAACGCGGATAATTTTATCGACCGACATGAAAATCGTGGCACCGTGGCGGAGCAGCGGCATCCCTCCGAATCCGATCGCGCCCTCACCCTTCGCGTTCCCCATCCATCTGCGGTCACGGTGTCCGGCGAGAGGAGTCGGAGCGTTGCGAGGGAGCAAGAGCAACCGGGGGCATGGAGGGAAGAGAAGCCCTGGGAAGCAGAAAGGACCCGAAAGAGCGTGGAACGTCGAAGAGACGGAACGGAAGCGGAGCCGGGAGGAACGAGAGGTGAGCGCGGGAAGAGGGACGGCGGACGAGCCACAGGGAGAAGAGAAAACTGGCTGGCTGGCTGGCTGGCTGTCGGGTCGCTACCTACTCGTTGCTGGCGCGAGCAACGCTGATGCTGGATGCTGGATACTGCTGCTGCAGGAGCAGCTACGCGCTCGCTCTCCTCCGAGCGCGCGCGGTAAACAAAAACTCGTCGGCGACGTTGTCGGATCTTCCCGCTCGGGGTTCAGGGCCTTCCTCTATCGCTCGTCCACGTCCCATTGGCCACCGTCGGATTTTTGTCCCTCACTCCTTCTTTCGCTTTCTCCTTCCTCCTGTTACCCTGGTCCTCCCGCTTCGTAGCACCCCTCCGCCTCGGATCCTCCACCTGCTACCGCTCTCGAAGCGGCCCGGTCTCGCTCCGACTCCGGCGTAAACGCATCTCGCCCGCGCGAGATCGCCAAGAGGAGGGACGACGACGGCGACTACGACGACGGAGAGGGAAGGCACAGGAATTCCCTCTCCCACCCCGTTCGGCTTGCTTTTCCACCCGGGCGCATCGTCTCCGACACGCGCGCACACGATGCACCGGGCCACGTGTGTGGGTGAGCGTGCGGTCCGCGCCACGCGTGCACGCGGTCGCTGGAATGCGAGCGAGCGAGCGAGCGACGGAGAGAGGAAGGACAAAGAGTCGGGTTTCTCGTGCGCGTATCGGTAGCCGATCCGAGGAGCGGAGCGCATCGGCCGCGGAAAAACCGTGCGCGGTTATGCCCCGGTCGCACGCAGGCGCGTGCTCCTCGCAATTTTTTGACGCGCTGGCTGACGTTGTTACAAGTTCCGGGGTTTCCGATTAAAAACTGCAATCGATACCGGAGAACGTACACGTTTCTTACGCTCTGATTCATGTCGCGCAGATTCGGTCGTCAGACTGTTTTCCGATGCAATGGAAATTATAATAGATTTACTGTGATACGCGATATCATGTAAAAATCGAATAAAGAATTGTGAGTATATCATGGATCGCCATTAACGTCCTTTGTATGTATATAATGTTGATTTGTAATGGTGAACTTACAGTCGAATATGGGTTTCTTACGTGAACAACCCATGAATTGTTTATAAAATAATAAAGAATTGTATTGTTTTGTACAAAAATGCAATACACTAATTTAAGCTAATTACTAAACGTACCTAAAGTAACAAAGAAACAACAGTCAATGTTTTATTCACGCTATTGTTCCTTGCTTAGTTTTATCACAAATTTTTATATATCATATGCCCTGTGTAGCTTACGTTATCTCTCGCACGCCACGTGCTTATAAATTGTCTTAATAGTAATAGTATAATTAAAGGTCTGACTTATCGACCTGATTTTTATAACAGCGCTAGAATTCAATCATACTAACAAATAATTCAATTGCACTAAGGAGACATTCCTCACATGTACTCGACCACTGATAAAGTTTACGGCTTAAACGCGAGCACGTGTACGTAAGATCGAGTATAGTTCGGCAATAAAATTTTTATGAGAAGTTAACTCTAGTGTTAAATTCCTATCAATATCGACTAGTTTCTTTTGAAGCAAACAGGCAGGAACTTTTCATCAAAGGCGCGTGCACGTACGCGAAGAAACGGATCGCGACTCTATTTGCTCCCTTTCCCACTCCCGGCTCTCACCCTGTATTTCTCCTTTCCCTCCCTTCGGGAGCATTGCTTCTCTCCCCGTAGAATCTACTCCGCGCACTTTTGTACGTTTAAATTGGGTTGCGTTCTATTCGCGCTTCGACCGTTAACCGAATCCTTAATTACTATTCTGATTGCGTTCCGCCGTCGGATATCTTTTCCCCGCGCTCTTAATATCGGCGACCGCTACGAATTTTCGGCTCCTTCCCAGCTCCCAGCCAAGTATTCCTTGCGCCTACTCTCGGCACTTCGTATCTTCTCGTTAACGAGTCGGCTCACGGTTTTTCTTCGCCCCTCGCGCGTTTCAATTCATCCCGAAAACGTGATTACTCGCATCACTTAAGATTAGACGAGTTAAGAAAATTATTTTCGGACTCGTGCAAACTTTCGACTCGGCGCTCGCGAGAGCAGAATGTTAAAAATGATAAAAATTTTGTTTACGCTGAGAACGAACCTGTTACTCGACGAGGTAAAAAAAACTGGATTTTATGTCAGCGATCGCGTGCGATTTTTTCGGATCTAATGGCAGTCAGTTACGCGTGAAGAGAAATCAGGGAGCTCGAGCGTTTATCAGGGATCATGCATGATATATGTTTGCAAATTGCAGATGTAAAACACATGGATGGTAATTATATAATACGGTGTGCGTGATACGATTCTTAATTGTTTTAATTCTGTGCCTCCGCGCGGCTCAAGTAGAATGGGAATCGACGCCAGCCACGCTTCAAGTAGAATAGGTAGTTCTTAGTAAGACTGACGACCGATACGTCGGCTGCATTGCTTCCAACGCGATTAAAATTTATGTAACAATAACTATAACAATTTATATAGATTATAAAAAATTTTTAAAAGACTTGTAGTCAATAAATAATTTTTTTTTAATCTGATTTTATACGTTATATGATAATGCAAAATAAAATAAAAATGAAACGGGCAAACCGTTTAATCGTACATCGTATCTCTATTAATATCTGATGCTCTCCTCGTTTATTATGAACGACGAATGAGAACGATGAGTGATCGTTTCGACTGGGACGAATTGATTTCGAGATCAGATGACGCGGCTGCGAAACTGGGGTTCGATTAGTATCTTAATTGTAACTTTAATTGTGTTCTTCGTTTAGCGACGAAGTTATCCAATCACTTTCTTGGCCGTCGATGGAAGTGGCTAAATAGTTTCATGAAAGTGCTCGGCCGAGTGCCGCTACAAGTTATATCGACTTAAGCGAACTTTCGTTACCCCCTCGGTTACCGCCACGCGTTCCTGCGATTAGCATCCGCCTTTTTCTACCGTCCTCTCGTATCGTATTCGTTTACTCGTGTCTACACTAATTACCTATCTTCTACGAACTACGACAAAAATTCTAACAAGACGAGATCATCAATTCTGCTTTATTGACGTGCTCTTGAAAATAAATCAAACCATTTTAATTCCCTGCATACGTATCAAAAAAGCGAGACACGAGAAACTTGCCAGGTGTTAATATTTCGAAAACTGGTAGGTCTTTCGTCGAGCCAGAAAATTGCTGATCTAATACTTCATTCAGTAACATGAAAATCGTAGGAAGAAATCATTCTATTGGTCGTGAAATGACGGTTCGAGGAATCGGAAAATTTTCATCGGTCGCGTAAACGAGAGACTGAAAGTTGCGGTGTTCGATATTTTGCTGGAAGTCGGCGCCAGAGGCGACAAGCGAGCCGCCGTCCGAGGAGACCATCCGTGGAAATCCAGCCGGTGGGACTGAGTCACATCGAATGATTCCGGCTGGGAGGCAAGTCGGCGTACCGGAAAAGAGGAAAGAAACGTCTCCCGACGGCTGTCGAGGTGACGATCGCAATTACCGATAAACCGATGCCGTCTTAAGTCGTCCTCCTTAATTCTCGCCGCCCTCGCCCGTTATACATCTAATCTTCGTGACTTGTTTTACCGCCACGCGACTTTCCCACCCGGTCCGAACGGCCGAGGGAAGTAGGTAAACGTAACGAACGACGCGGGCGTTAGCCGCGGAATAACAATGAGCCTCTCATCGTGCCGCGCCTTAGGTGCGTCACGTACGAGTTTTTGCATGGTTCGGGGACCATCTCGAAGTCGTTCGTAAATTCCCCGGCACGTGGCGCCGACTCGTACCGATCACCTATGACCACCGATTGGGATAGTTGACTTATTCTTTTCATTTTCCTTAATTTCTATCGCTCTTAACCCCGTTACGGTCGTCATTCATTTCATACGAAATTCATTCAAACTCTGATTTGTATATCAAAGGACTAACCATCCTATCACATATTTTTCTATTTTCTAGCTAGCAAGAAATATTTTCAACAAGAGAATTGTAGATACAATTATCGGCGATATGAAATTCACTCAAACTCTGATTTGCATTTAAAGGGTTAACCACCCTGTCACATGCTTCTCTATTTTCTAACTAGCAAGAAATATTTTCAACTAGAGAATTGTAAACACAATTATCGGCTGTATGAAATTCATTCAAACTCTGATTTGTATGTCAAAGGGTTAACCACCCTACCAGATACTTCTCTATATTCTAGCTAGCAAGAAATTTTTAAGTAAGAGAATTGTAGATACAATTATCGTCTATAAATAAGCTTTTAATAGAACTTCAGTATTTTCTGAGTACTCGCGACGAGCATGAGACTGATTACTGGGAATAGAGATAAGAGAAATAAACGTGAGGATAACTCGCGGCCATGTACCCGGAAATTAATATAAACTGTTCGGTATTCGAAGAAACAAATAAAATTGATGAGCGAGACCAGCGATAGGTCAAATAAAACTGTGTAGAACAGCGAGTTTGACATACCGTAATAAAATGCAAATACGGTGTTAAAACGTAGTAGATATACTTTATTTACAGGTATATTTCCAAGTCAGGTGGCATTAGAGGAGATTAATAAAGCATGAGCGCGCTAATTGATAGGATGATTAAAGGTGATGGTTGAACTAATGATGGGAGAGCCACGCGTGCGTTACACGTCTGCGTATATAGACTGTGTTAAGATACATTTCATACCTCGAATCGTGGTAAGGGTATCGATTACGCGTTGCACGCAAAAATTCCCGAAGCGAATCCGGGGGATGAAAAAACACGTGGGACGAGTTTTCACGGTGATCTATTCTGTAAACACCGAAAGGTTTCGTCTGCGAGAAGAGAGAAATAAATCGGGCGCACCACGTGCCGTCGTCGCCGGACTTGTCATCCGGGTTATTAATTATATTCTCGTGTTATCTTAACTATTTTTAATACGTCAGCGTGTTTCCCCCATCAAGTATTGTCTCAATGATTTTTACGATAGAACACACGAAAATTTACTCATGTCCGTTACGAACGAACGAATGAATTAAGAAAAGAAACAGATAGGGAATGACTTGGAAATAAAATCGTTTTCCACGGTGGAGAGCCCGTTCGCTTTGAAACATCAACGATAGCTGCGAGGAGCCCGCCTTGATTTAAATGCGTGCAAGGGACTTGAGCGGCGGTGCAACGCGCACTTGTATGCGTGCTACTAGAATAGCAATGGTGAGTTATTTTCAGGTGACACTTCGGAGAGGATTCGTGCGAGTAATGTCACTCACAGGCGTCCTGCCGCGAGAGAACCGACGAGACCGTTAGAAAACTCTGAACCTCATCCTACGTAATTGATCATTAATCTCGTCGCAAAGGAAAAATAAGATGCGGAGTGGTTGAGGATGAAACAATTATAATAAGAGAATCGTAACCATCGAGAATAATTGCGTTGTTCCTTGTCTCGTAATTATATTCCGCAGTGCCTGTACAAGGGTGATCTGTAGAATCCGGTGAATCTGCGCGGGCAACGCGGCGGAAACTGAAACTGGTCCGTCCGGGTGAATATAATAAACAACGATTAAAGTAAGAGCGTGTTCGTACGGAACGGAACGACCGGCAGATAATTAATCTGCCGGCTAATCTGGCGTGCATAGGCGCCGGGTAACGAGAGGAGAGAAAGCGTTACCGGAGTAGGAGGAGGCGAAACGGCGGTCTCACGATGAAAATCGCGGCGTGTAAAAGCGAACGCGCGCGCGGGCCGAATACATAAATGCAAATAACACGTGATATGGCAGCGGCGGCAGGAGGTACCCCGGGCCGGGAGTGCAAGTATGTAGTTTGCCCATGCCACCACGGGGATACCTGTTGCGCGTCATTCATTTTGGTACTGATTCAGTCAACGTTTGTTTGAAAATCAATCCCCGCGCGGCTCGGTCAGCTGATGAAAACTGACCAATATTTCGTAACCGTTGCACCCCACCCTATCCCCCCCCGTTCTGCCCCCCCGTCGCCGTCGGCCGTTCGATGAATCCCGTTCCATCATTGTTCGCAGTTTTCAATGGGAAGTCATCCGCGCCATGATGATGAATGAAATCGTACGCGGGAATCTGGCCTCGCTAGTCGAGCAATTTTACGGATTCAGTTTTTACGTTCTTCTTCGGTTTTACACGTTTTCCACATTATACTCTCATTGTTTCGAGCAATTTTTATATATTCGATGAAAAATTCGCTGGATAGAAACTAGTGGATTTTCATGTGAAAATAATTTGAAAAATTAATCCGGTTTATCTCACGTATCAGTGATATTATTCAGAAAATGAGAAGACGAAGCGTAGACGAAACTAAAACGACCAAGCAGATTTTTATATACGTACGTGGTGAAAGTAAATAAAACGGTGGAATCGCTCAAGTTCGAGGCGTCGCCGTGCATCCGCTCCCCTTCGGGCCAGTTCTCGAAATAAATCGCCCGTGATCATTCCCGCGGACGCGTTTCTAATCGTTTCGACGTATATTTAGTCCGCGTTGGGTTTAATTCGGCCCGCGGTTCGACGAAGAATGACTAATTCGACGGGTGGTAGACGAGCGGCGTTGGACATTCGAAAGCCGCACGCAGGCAGGGAATTTGACCCCTTGAACTGGATAGTGGTAGTCGCGTGACAGAAAGAGCGCGGCTCCGAGTCGTCGCGTCGCGTCGGCTACCGGGGCTATCGGAAGCTTTGGCAGTGGCTCACGGTCAAGCAGATCGGAAAAAAATCGAGTCGCGTGGCCGGCTGCCAGAATTACTTTTGCCGGGTTCGACGAATCCGCCGCTAACATGCTCCTTTCATCGCCGATAAACTGAAAAAACAACACGGCGAAATTTCCAATTACCGCGCGCGAAATAATACTTGCTTCAAGGTGTCCCGCCGTTTCAACGCCAAATCTATTGGCGATCGTTTAATACGTATTGTTGTAGTTTTAATAAGTAGATTTAATACAATATATGTGAATATAATGAATCGAGAATTATATGTATAACGAGATGAACTATCATTCGACTCCAGACTAGACTAGACTCTATCTGACCCTGTACTCTAGTACACTGCTGTGTGTGCGTATATATGCACATACATTCCATATATATAAACTTTGGGCCACTATGAAAAAAGGTACCCGCACCAGCTAGGTATTAACTACGCTAATATACATTACGCTATAATAGAAACGAAAGCTAACTGTGTAGAGTTTTCTACCTTCAACATGTATGGATGAAATTTAGTGTCGATATCATCTTGAATATTAATTACAGTTTTATCAATTTCCCTCGACCGCCAGTGTCAATTATGTAAAATTGCAATAAACAGATTTCGATGAATTTATTAATATTGAAATGCATATTTCAATGCTTAACTTTGCAGTCTGTTAACAAATATATTCCGGATATTATACAAGGATGTATTCATTCATTAAGTTTTACCGATATGAAATTCATATAAGCAACGCATTAACGAGACCAAGGAATAATTCATTATTTTTCACATCGATTCATGCTACACGAGACTCTCGCGCGTGTATAAAAACGAAAGGCAGAAAAAGGTATTATTTCGTAAAAAAAAAAACGGGCAAACGTGAATCCGAAATGGTGAACGAACGATTCCGCGAAACGGGAGAGATCGTTTCGACGGTGTTTTCCGGCACGCGAAGATCTATCGTGCGGATCGTGAATCACGATCGAAGAATACTTTAATTAGTGGGTGAGCGTCGTGTCGCGGCCGAGTTTACCAGCAATAGGATCGCGGGGACACGGTACGCGTACAGCCATTCGTGTGTACGTAAAAACGAACGAAAGAATCGCTTAATTCGTAGCGGAGCGCGCGGCCGCCTACCTCGTATATGTAAATTTAATAACGCCAATTCGGTGTGGGTGCGGAGCGTCGCGCAGGACAGTTTACATGTGCTGGCTGTGCATTATGCATGCGTATTGTGTGCACCTGTTGCCCCAAATCAAGGTTCGCCTCTCTCGCGGAAACCTAATGCCGCATAATTGTGCTTTGAACGCAAACAGCGTCGCCGACGTACGGAGGGGTCGCGCGGGGCGAACGACAAAAGGAAGAGGAACAGAGGGAGAAAGAATGAACGAGCAACGGAGAGCATTACCTTGTTCTCATGCGATATTAATGAGACTCATTTTCATAAATGCCCCCGCTCGTCCCATTATTTATATCACTTTGAGCTACGGCAA
The DNA here is from genome assembly GCA_004307685.1 of Ceratina australensis. Taxonomy (NCBI): domain Eukaryota; kingdom Metazoa; phylum Arthropoda; class Insecta; order Hymenoptera; family Apidae; genus Ceratina; species Ceratina australensis. Next base: position 276,459 of record SHCU01000036.1, read on the forward strand.
TCGCGTTACAACTTACTGGATCCTATACGGTTTCGCACGCCCAGCCATCGTCCCTGTACCCTCCCCCGCGGATCAGCGAAAAATTCGTTTCGCGTTGCCGCGTTTGAAGTCGCGCAACGCTCCGCGTTTCATTCCGTTCTGTTTTCTTTTCCCCTACCCGGATTTCTTTTTTTCAAGCGAAAAGAGGAACCTGTTTTTTTTCATCCCGAACTTCGATACCTTTTGAAACGTTTCACTTGCGGAACAACCCTGTCTTGGAAAAACCAGTTTGCCTCAACCTCAAAGCGGCCGGTTGATGAAACAACGCGTGTATGCTTTTTCCCTTCTCTTGTAATTGAGAATTTTCTGTTTTGACTTCGGATGCAGCTTTCGGAATAAAATAGATTTGTTATATCGGCAATAATAAAATTACCGGACGGTGTTAATTGAGAAAAAGAAGGTAGTGATAAGTTTCACGTGGAAGAAGCAGGTGATACGTATTTTTCTAATAACTGTACGAGAGTATCAGAGATGATTGGACCTGAGCGATGTTTCGTTCGGGAACCAGGATAATTAGAAAGAGAATAACTAGCTCGAGGATACCGAGAAAGCGGCTACCGTCGGAACACGTTGGAAACGTGCCACTGGACCACGCCTGTGCGCCAGCCTCCCGACTAGCACCGCAAGAGGATCTCGTCCTCTCGGTTACATCCTTAATGTTCGCCGCTCACGAAACGCGTGAACGCCATTCCTCAGCTCGGATGCCTGTAATTCTCGGACGGGTTGCGAGCGCCGTGGTCCAGTGGATGTTATCCTGGCCTGATAATCACCGCTCGTGTTCGGTAATACGCGTTTATTTTAAGCGACCTCCAGTTAAGCCTCGTCCAGACCGATGCACATTGCCTTCCAGCGGAATCTATCATCGGGCCAGTCCCTAAATTATATTTTCAAGACAATTCTCGTAAAAGGAAATTTAGCATTTTTGGCGGCAGGTCTGACAGCTTCAGAACGTCGGGGAAAAATTTCAACTACGCTGAGACAAGATAGTCTGTAAAAATTTCATAGATGCCTTCGCATGTGATAAACGAGATACTGTAGTTATATAAAATATATTTTAAGAGAGTCAGGGACACACAGTTGAAGTCCCCAAAATTACGGCGAAACTGTTGAGTTAGAGATCGAATTCTCGTTTTCCACTGATCTGAGCTAGAACCGTGACGAAGAAAGGTGATAAATAGAGAACGGCGGCAGCGTTGCACCTCGTTCATCTCTGCTACAGCTTTCGGTGCGGTGCAAAATGAAAAATGTCCCGTTCCCGGTTTCTCTGATCGGCAGTACATATTTTCTAATCCATAGATCAGATGAAATTCCGCGACGATCTGGGCGAGGCTGACGCACGCATGCGAGACTCATTGCACCGTGACAAACGGCCAGGTTCAGGCAGCGATATTAACTATTTAAGCGTCCTGCTACGCGGACCGCGGTCATCGCTCGATGAAAGGCGGCTCCGGGGCTCGCCTCCGAGGGGAACGTTCCCGATTTCCGTCGCTGATAACCGCTCGGGTACCGTTGATAACAAGATCGATACCGAGATTGGATTTCGAAAGGCAAAACTGCCACTTTACCATGTCTTAGACAAACGTGACGGTGCAACTATTTATGATATTTTTTCAAGGATTAAAGTAATCAAAAATTGCTTGATAAGAATAGATATTCTAATATATTATAATAAAAATATGGCAAATATGGCGAAAATGCCACTTTGC
>SHCU01000036.1:296584-309883 GCA_004307685.1 Ceratina australensis
TTATATCGATACTTTTAATATATGCTTACAAACGCATCGAGTGTTAACAGTCACCACTTGTTCTTTAACTGTTCGTGCACATACTCGATGCACATAGTTTCATTTGATGTAACTCAAATGAATATATCGCTGCCCTTACATTAATTATAATCGAGAAGGTATGCGGGAACATAACGAGCCGAGAGTTGAAGTTCGCGTTGAAAAATGACGAACGAGGCGGAGAACACGGTTTTCGTATTCTCCTGGTTGAATTTCGTTTCGCAGTAGATCCAACGGTTCGCGCACAGACGCGCCGGCCGACGAAAGGCTTTCCCGCGTGTGTACGTAAGTGGCACGCCACGGAAACGCGGCGACGGATGTTTTACCACGAACCCGTTGCCCCTTCGTTTATCTCGTAATAAGCGCCGGCTGGTTAATTGCCAATAATCGAACGCGTAGTTTCGCCAGAGAAATCCGATCGCGTTCGGCAAGGAAATCGACGTAAGTGCCGGGCCAGAGGTAAAAGTCGGGTAGCTCGTTAATAGGAAACGGTGTACTCTCGAGAAGAGCCCGCGGTTCGACAACGATTTCGTGGAATTAGGAATCGATCGTTGAAACGTAAGGCTCGGATAACACATCGATTCTTTCATTATCTCTCCGATTCTGAGAGCAAGAGATATATAAAATACTTTCCTGTTCTCATACGCGATTTATTTATTAATATATACCGCATAATAATAAATGCACGAATCTATGCAGAATTGATGATCACTTGGAACGCGTCTGATCAATATACTGCGAGAGACTTCTTTACTGTAGCGGGAACAATTATTAAAAAAAAAAAAATTCCCTCTCTGAGCGTGGAATTTCAAATCGGATTTCACCGAACGCAAGCCTCGGTTCTACGAATTCACCGACGTGGCAGGAAAAACGCGATTAATCTGCTGGAAAAATATCAATACTCAAGGACTACGATAACGCGTTATTTTCACCGATCGACGGCGAGCACGGAGCTATGTACGTACGTCGTCCGGTTTCGAATGCTCGTACACAGGATCGTGTCATCGAGAAAATGATAACTCGTATGCAGAACCGACTAGACGGGAAGATGGTTTCTAGAGCGGATTTAACGGGGACACGCCGATGGACCCGGGCGTAGAACAAAAAGTGAATGGTAATACGCGACTAAGGATGTTATAATGGAGTCGACGAGCAATACGACCGCTCCCAGTGGTCCACTTTTTGCCCACACCGTATGGCTTCTCGATCCCAACATTTGAACTCGCTGCTGTCCTTGTTGCCCGTTTCGCGAACGCGTCTGTAAACCCAGCCGCGATCATCTTTAACCCTTCGCACTCCGAATTATATTTCAATTTTATCATTAGCTTCAATCTGTAGCAAGTGTTCGAAATTTATTTCAAAGAACGGATCCTTCGATGCAGCTAATTTTTTACAGATTAAAACAAGATGAAAATTGACGTCGGATCAAACTGGATACGCGAGTGCAAAGGTTTGAAGACCAAGATCGTAATTTGCCACTCGATTACCGCGTACGATATCTCTCGTCTATCATCTCGTCTCGCGTTAAACGCGGAGATCAGCTAGGCCTAGTTCTACTTAAAGACGAGGATTTGTAAGAGGGACTGGATACACGAAGATTGGCTCGACGTAAAAACCAAAAATCGCGAGAGCAAGCTAGTCGATGGGTAAAAAACGATCGTATCCCGGTGATTAGCCGGCGCTAGGCGTTAACGTTGCTCGGAGCAGGTTTGGCGGGGCGGGTAAGCGAGCGTGCGAGTGCGCGCGAGCATGTTGCCGGCAGCGAGCGAGCCGAGACGAGCGAGCGAGCGAGCGGAGCAACGACGACGATACGACGCGAGAGAGAGAGAGACGAGCGGGTCCCCGGCAAACAAGAAGCGAGCCGCAATGCATTCGCTCTACTCGCTAGATATAAATACGCGACAGAGGGCAAGGAACCAACCACGCCTGCACCGACAGCTACTGCCTAACGACACGGACACGCACACGCGGTCGCTCATTGTGATAAAGCTGAAGAAGGAGCGGAGTGAAGAGGGGCCCCGAGAGAGAACGGAGAAAGGAAGAAAGAAAGGAGGGAAGAAAGAAAGAAAGAGTGACTGTACGAACCGGGAGACGGGGATAGGAGAAAGAGGGAACGAAAGAAAGAGCCGGGGTACGAAGCGAGATGACGAAGCGAAAGAACGAGGGAGAGGGGTAGAGGTGTAGGCTGGCTGGCTTCGAGGCTGCGTTCGTTCATGCGCCCATCCGCGCGCTCGAAGTTGGTACGACGAATGTGGCCGGTCGAGTCTCCTCTAGAAGATCCAGCCAAATATTGCATCCACGGATAAATATAGGCGGGCACGGGTGCGCAGCCCCGCTTTTGCTCGACGCTCGCACTTTTCTTCTCGGCTTGTGTCTTTCGGACCCGGGCCGAGAGCACCGACGGCATTCCTCCTGCGGGGCTCTCTCTTTCCATGTGCGAGAGCGATCGTTAAATTCGTTTCGTGGCCGAGAACTTCGCCCGGCACGCTGCTGCTGCTGCTGCTGCTGCTGCCTTTCCATTCTTCTTCTCCTCGCTTTCCGCCGCTACTCTCTCTCGCACCGTTTTCCGTCCTTTCGCCGGTACACTTTTCTAGCCTTTTTTCCGCTTTCTCTCGGCGCTATTAATACCTCGCGAGCAAACACGGGGAACACTTACTCCTGCCCGGGTGTCATTGTAATCGACGCAATTACGACGATTCGGATATCGGCGCGAGGGACAGTTCGGTCAAGTAGAATGTAGCGTAGGAAAAATGTATTATTAGCCGAACAGGAAAGTCGAGTCTCATTCTACTTAGGAAAGTCCGCGATTCGTTCGGTTATTATCACGCTGCCGTTACGTATCGCGGCCGATAATGCGCAATCGGGTCAGTACAACGGTGCATTGTGAGCATCCGCAATAACGCGCGGTTTCTTCCGTTGTTGAGTAAAAACTTGGTTCTTCACAGCGGAAAAATCAACGGTCTACGTATTTCGGTAACTGGATCGCCCCCGGATAATGAGGTGAACAACGAGAAAAAGTTGGTCTCGCTGACCGTTTAACAGCGATCGCGACTTTTTCTTTGTGCCCCCGCGGACAAGCATCCTCGCGGCTTTGTTTTCGCGGCGAGAGGGAAGAGAGCATAACCTTCGGAACAGGCGGGAGGAGCGTGTCGCGGCTGGTGCACGTGGCTAGAACAGCAGCCAGGCATAGTCAGTGAAAATCATCGTGCGCGGACATTGGGTGGCGGGAAACGTGCGTGATAGCACGCCGCGGAGGGGTGCTGGGCCACGGAGGGAGGCCCTAATCAAGCTAGCGGCGTGAAACCTAGCCTGACGCTACCCACGGGGAAGGGAGAGGGGAACGCGGGATGGAACGGTTGAAATCTGGAAAGAGAGAGAGAGAGAGAGAGAGAGAGAACGAGAGAGCCAGAGAGAGAGAGAGAGAGAGTGGGATGCAACCCCGTCGTGTCGCAGCCGCGAGGCGGCGGCCAGAGACAGAGGGAAGAGACACGGTTATCGCGGAAGTTCGGCAATTATAGGTGCCGAGTCGCGTTTTTTTTCCGCGACTGATATTGATTTGGGAGAGGCAAGTTCGTATTCGTGGCACGAGCATACCTTGCGACTCGCACAGCCAGGCGGCCGGCAGCGCGATGCATCACGGCGCAAGGCCGCGCATCGAGGGGTACGTACGTCGGGAGCGAGGGAGGAACAGGGGGAGGATAAGGCGACCGGAGAGTGATCCCCACCGTAGTCGCTACTCTCCGCCGAAACCTCTCCCACCAATCGACACGATACACCCCACCTTGCACGCGGTATCGTACCCCTTCCACGCTGTTGCAACGGACATAACTACTCCTCTCGGGATCCTCTCGTTCCCTCGTCCGACTCGTCCGTTCGTTCCATCCCTTTCCGTTCCGCGTCCTCCTCTTCACCGTGGCTCGTTCTCCTCCGCCGCTACCACCGCCACCGGCCGTTGCCACCACCGCCGTCGCCGCCACCACCCCCGGCGCTGTCGGCCAGGGGCGAGCTCCGACTCTCGCCGCCCTTGGATACGGGAAACCGATTTCTCGGCCGATGCGGAACAACCGAGATCGGAGAACCGAAGAAGCGTTTCTTCTCGTTCGGATCGGTTCGTTCGTTTTTCACCGAGGGTACTAAGGGATGCACGGGTTCTCGGAAATACTTCGAACCGGTCTAGCCCCGAACCGATCCGCGATTATCGCTCGGGAATAAAGTACAAATTCGCTGCCGTCCAATTAACGAGCAGATCATCGAGAAGAACTCTCTCGTTGACCGGCAATCGTCTGCATGCGAACGCGTTCGGAAATTTTGTCCGTCACGCTACCCCAATTTGCCGCACCGGTTACGATCCACCCGGGGGACCGGAGCGAAGAGCGACCAGGGGACACGGAGAAGTTCTACCTATTCGAACTTCCGAGGGAGCACGCGCGCCGTCCGCTCTTCTCGGAAATAATAAATATCGAATGCATCTTTTACGCGTCCTTTCGAGCATCGTACAGGGAAGACCGTCGCAGCTTTGTACCCGGACCGCAAGTTCAGATAATTTGGTACCAAGTACCGAGCCGGGTTTATTTTCATAGAGCGCGGATAGTTTTGCAAGAAAGTTCGTCGGTCGTAGAGGGGTTAAAAGCGCGCGGGTCGGCGCGCTCGGTGCCGCGTGAATCCGCCCCTGCCGCCATCACCACCGGGTTCAACCGCTGGCACCTTCTCCTCTCCCGAGGACGGTGTATCTACCATCCCGAAGCCGAACCAGTCCAGAAATCCCCACTCCGGGATCGCGTACCGCGGCGACGGAAGTGTGGCAACGCCGCTGCTCGCCAGTGTCTCGGTCTTGGCGAGTTACTCGGGGGGGCTCAGGCCGAGTCTACCGAGTTTGTGTCTACCGGCGCGGGTAACCCGAAAGCGAGTGTGCCGAGGATCCAAAGTCGCGGGCCTCCAGCCGGCATGCGAGACCGTCTCGCTGGTTGAAGGCCGAAAAACTCGGGTTTAAAATTGACAGAAAAAGAAGAGAAAAAAAACGTGATCGAACGAGGGGACCGCGCGGAGTAGAGACGTGCCGCGAAGTAAACGTGGGAGAGATTAAAAGATAAAAAAAGGAAGGATTTTAAGAGCGACAGAATCGTTCGTGGTTTCCGTTCCTCCCGATTTTTACCCGGCAACGATTTTTTCACGGCCAGCCGATCGTCGTTGTCATCGTGGAGCTGACCCGCGTCACGACGGAGGGATCGCGACAAAAGCGGCGGAGGAAAAGGAAAGAGAGAAAGAAGAGACGAAAGGAGCCGCGTACGGGACGACACGGGCCGGCAGCAGCAATAACACACGGCACACGTTACGCGCGTTCGTCGTCGTCGTCGTCGTTCGTCACATCGCATCGTCGAAAGCCCGCGGTGATCACGCGAACGTGCGCGCTTCTTCTTCTTCTTCGTCGTCGTGTCTACCACGTTCACGCTCCGTACGCGAGTCACCAGTGCGCGCGTGTACGCGTAAACGCGGGCGACGGGCACGCGCGTGTGTACGTGAAGAAGAGAAGCCGGCCGAAGAGGAGAGAGAGAGGAGAGGAGAGGAGATCTGTATATAATAATTCTATATACCAACACGGTGCAAAACGCGACGAGAAAAACAGTGTAAATGGCGCTCTCCGCACAGAATCAGTCGACGTCGTACGTGAACTTGTATTACTCGATCGTCCAGCGTGCGGCGACACGCTACTTTAAGGAATATTACAACTCCGGTGAGTACACGATACCGCGCGAGATTACGGATTTGTTCGCCGATCGGTAACGTTTACGAGACGAATCGCACGCATCGTTCGGCCACCTGTGCGTTCTACACGTTTTGCCAAAACGACGACGTCATCGCGAGGCGCGCGCGGTTTCGAATTTTCCCGCCCGCCCTCCCTCCTTCCCTCGCCGCACACCGCTACACGTGTAGCGCCGATACATGCATGCATGCATGCACGCACGCACGCGCTCGTACCCGTGCACCGGCACACACGAGGTACACGCACGCACTCCTCTCTATCCCCGTCTCGTTTCACTCCGCTCCCCGTGTCCCTGCCCGAACTCCCCCGCAAATGTGTTCGCACACACGCGTACGCGGCAACGCGCCGAGAGACTACCGTTTCGCCGGCACCTACTACCCACCGGTGAAGTGCTCCTCTCCAACACCGATTAAAACATGCCGCCGCCGGCTAGACACGTGCCTGCTTCTAAACTCGTGTGCTGCTCCGATAGCACTTCACCTACTACGCGCGAGTAAGAGAGAGAGATGAGAGTAAGATACGCTCGGCGCGAGTCTCTTCGACCGTCGCGGCGGTCGTTAGGACAGGACGACGGACTCCCGTGGGGTCGGAGTAATCGTGGACGGATCCCCGTGAAAAGAGAGCCGAAAGAATCGCGGCGAGAAAAAAGGAGGAGGATAAACGAAAACCGGATTCGCGGGTGCCGGGGGGGAGGGTTCGGGGGACCACCGAAAAAAGGGAGGACCGTGAAGAATCCCGGTATCCGTCGGTGCGATCGCGTCCGCTTCGGCGATTTGCAAAACGCGAGAAAGGAAGAATCGTGCGTGTAAGGGAGAGCGTGATAGAGCGATCGGAGTGGGAGAGAAAAAGCGAGCGAGATAGGCTAAACAGCGTGTGGGGATTGGCGGGGGAGACGGAGAGACTTCGACGAGATAGATAGATAGAGAAAGAGAGAGAGAGAGAAAGAGAGAGAGAGAGAGAGAATGTTTAATAGGAACGAGCGAGGTGGAGAGTGCGTGTGCTGATCCGCAAAATACGGTCTCGTTACACTATCGTCGGTGTTGGGTCATCTAATCGCCTCTGAAATTATCGTCTCGCCAGTGCCGAGTGACGAAATACGCTCTCTCCGGGAGCAATCAGTTTTCGAGGGTACTGGCTCGGACGATCTCTCCGCCACGGTCCCGAGCCGGAGTCCTTCGGGTTCCGATCGTGTTTATTACCGAGGAGCTGGTCCCTCGCTCGTTTTCGTGTGTCACGGTGATCGGTCGCCGCGGACCTGGTCAAGGTGAACGTTGGCCTCGGAGAAAAAGTTCTGTGCGAGAGAAAACGAGAGAACGGTCCCGATACGCGATAGCCCCCCCGGGTCTTTCGTTTCGGTGAACCGCGGCGGGCACCGAAAAACGTGGACCGCGATGTTCGTGCGTCTGGGATGGTGCCAGCCGACGGTACGTTCGGGTGTCTCTGAGCCGGCTCGTTTGCATCGCGATACGTGAACGAAATCAGTGATCGGTAGTACATGGTACGCTGTACGTCGTCGGGCGCCGGTCGATCGGACGATGCCCGCACGCTGACAAGAAAGAGAGTTTTGTTTCATCGCGGACGCCTCGAGTGTTCTCCTCCGTTCGATTCGAGGAGCCCCGCGCGCGCGTTCCAACGTCGCCCGAATATCGTGTTGCGCTCACTCTATCTCGGGGCTCGTGTTCTCGTTAAACGTCGACCGAAGGAAGTGTTCTCCTCGTCTCGTAACATACTCCGGATAGCCGATCCTTCGGCTGGAAAAAATGCGCCACGAGTTCCGGGCTCGATCGCGTCGAATTTCGAGTCATTTTGGCGCCACGGCTTCTTCTATCTGGCACCGATTTATGCCGTTCGCTCGACGAACATTTAACGTCCGAGAGGCTACGAGGAAAGTTTCGGTGCAACCGTGATGAGAGAGAAGAGGACTTTCGTGATAAAAAAAAAAAGGAACTACGTGCTCGCCGCGCGTAACCAATGATTCTTTCCATTTGCTCGCGTTCTATGAATTCGTCGAATTGTAATCTAGTTTCGCAAAAAAAAGTCGGCAGAAAAAATACGAACGTGGTGCGAGAGGAACAGAGAGAAAGCTATCGAGCGCGGCGAGAGTCGAACGTTATCTCCGCTGTAGGTTTATCGTGATATTCCTCTTTGCCGTCGTCATCGAAACAGGATCATTTTCGCCGGTTGACATGACGAGGATATCGCCATCGGCTGGTGATCCCGGATCGTTATTGGACGATATAAAGTCAATCGCTGCGAGTAAAACCATCGGTTCTCGTTTAGCCCGGCTCCCGAACTTGGACCAGCGGAACTACACATGATCGGCCTGTGGAACTTTGCTTATTCCAGAGGTACTTGTCGCACGTACAACTTTTCAATCGACGCGAATAATCCCTTTTCCACCGTTCTTTCTCTCACGACTCCATCCTCCGTATATTCGATCACTTTAAAACCAGCTGCACCGGAGAAGGAGGAGCAATGGTAACTTATCGAACTCCCGCGTCCCTATCGACTCCGTTCACATGCAATCGTTAAACACGACTTTGCAGGCGTACACACGTTGGTCAATAAACGACTTAATTATTTTTAATGATCGACTAATTGATAATTTTCTCAGACATTTAACTGATCGTTGGCTCGAAGTTAGTATCCAACAAAAATACACTTCGCCGAGTTTAATGGAAGAAGAGGAAAAAAAATACATAGTTTCATTTGGAGCAATCCGTTTTCCATGAGTGTTCGCGAGAGCAGCGAGGCGAGCCAGATAGAGAGGAGGAACACGCGTATATATTTGTAGAATAAACGTCGACGGGTTTATCGTGTGACTTCTGACGATAAGGGGAGAGCGGGAGCGTTGCTCCGTATCAACGAGAACGTAAGAATCGACGTTGCGTGTTTGCGTGCTGAAAATCACCGATCGGCCACGACGGGATGCTGATTCGGTGCCTGCGCTCTTTATTTTTTTTTTTTTTTGTACGCGAGAGAAACCCGTCCGCGCCCTTAGATTCCCCGTTTCAACTTCGCCGAATTATTTTTTTCCCACCGAGATAAATCGTTGATTTATCATCGAGCGTAACGACGCGTCGTCGACGTCGCGCGTGGTTCAACCTATCATTGCCACGATCTTAACCCTTTGACATTCCGTCTGAGATGAAACCGAGAATCTCTAATCGATTACGATTCTTCGCGTATGAAATAGATTATAGATATGTTCCTATTACATGTTTTTTATCGTATCAAAATAGACTCGAACGAAATTACCTTTTTAGCTATAATATAGTTTTTAAAGAAGTGTATTAATGTTCAAATACGAGAGAGGTCTAGCGAGCATTGGAAGTCCATGTTTTCGTCGCGTCTGACGATTCCGCTAAACCGGCTGTTATTCGGATACAGAACGAGTAGCGGAGTGCGTTCCCTTTAATGCGCGCGAGTACCGGCTGATAGATGCGGGAAAAGGAAGGAAAACGGTGGCTCGATCGAACAGAATAAAGTTAGTTCGCGTCTGAGACGCGACGAGACGAAACGCGGGATAGCGTGAAAGAAAAAGGTGTCGAGGAATCCTTTCTACCGCGCAAGCCTTTCACCGATGGGACCACTCCGCGTTCGAACACCGCGGCATGGATAGCATTATACATATATATTCCAGTTTATACGCGAATACTCTATTTACCAAATGACAGCTACTATTTTTACGATCTCCTTTCTACCCGGCAGCAGACACTCTCAAGGATAGACTAAAAATCGAAACCGTGAAGGTCCGATTCGAATGGAACGGGGAGACAGTGTGCCCCTCGACAAAAGTATTAAAAAACACAAAGCTCCTACGGGATAGAATAATAAAAGATAGAACAAAGCCGGAAGAGAGGAGGAGGTAAAAAAAAAAAAAGCTAGGCGACGTTTCGGGGCGTTCGTCAATGCGTGATAGAACAGAGGGGGCCGCGCGGAGGGGCTGCTCGTTCGCGGGGGAGGTTTGCCTCGACGAGTGTTAACGCGCTCGCGCCGCTACACCCCCGTCTCGTTTCTGTCTATTTTTCTGAAAACAAACATTCGATCTGACGAGCTATATAACACCGATGGAATACTAGAGAAGGGCCACTCGTTCCTCGAGCACCCTTCGCGCCGCCATCGCGGAAAGTTATGTTTTTGTTGCGCTCGATTCGGTGTTTTTTCGTCTCGTTCCCTTACCGAGTGCCTATACACCGCGTAGCGGCGCAACACGTACACACACGGGGCTGCACGGCTCGTAATTCCCTCTCGCTCTCGCGCTGGGTCCCCGCTCGATACGAAAATGGGCCGTAGGTATTCCCCCCTCGCACTCGATAAATAGCGAGGAATGTTTGCTCTTGCAAATGAATGTTTTCCGCGAGCCACGAGTGATTTTAACTCCTGAGTGCGCGTCCTGCCAATACGTTCCTCTCTACCCCTGCGCTCTTTTCTCATCCCCTTCCGATGAACCGCGTCGATCAAGAATAACAGAATCGTCCCGCTGATCCCGCGGAATCTAACCGCCAACTTACATATTTCCGTGAACTCTCGTCGGACGAAGAATTACTTTTTATACTCTATATAGAGTATAGTCAATGAGCAGCGAGATGATGAGCGTACATCGTGTTGCACGAATTTCCTGAGAGTCCCGCGAACAATGGACGCATTCTGACGTCGATTTGTTGGCTAAACTTAGCTTCGAGATTCAAAGGTACATTACTCATACTCGTCAAAAGGGAATCATGAATGACTCCTTGTAAATAATCGTTTGATCTCCGGTGTCGCGAGTCTCGTTTTTATGCGACTGGCCTACCACGTGCCTCATTCAGATCTGTGCAATTTTATTGAAGATCAGGGAAATTATAGTATAACGAGTAGACCGCGGTTTTTTATGCCGAATAAATATAATGTCAATATACGAGATGACATCCGAATGAAATTCTCCTTGACCCTGGACATCGAGCCAATTTTCTATCATTTATCTATATATCAAATATCTAATAATGAATATATCAGCAAATGATTTATATAGCAATCCATTTCACTGTAGAGATTATATCCTCTGCCCGGACACATCGACGACTAGTTAGAACCTGACTACTCTATATGTGTAATAGATAATGTCCGTTCATTGTATCCAAGAACGGACAGATTAATGGATACGATTGAACCGGAGAACGGAATCGATCAATTAGCCTTTTCAGTCTACCTTGCTCTTCCCCAACGCTCGCCGCAACGTAACAACTCCGCGCAACGGCATGAATGAAAACAGCTTCGAAAACGAGCAAAACGACGGGGGCCTGGCCGGGGCCGATTGTAATATTTCCAGCAGGTGCAGGTGTTACGGGACGATTAACTTGCCCCGTGTTCGGATTCTCCGTGTAGCCAGACGGCCGGGACGGAGCCGCGTTATCGGCTGGTAAACGGCCATTTCTGTTTCTGCTCACGCGGCGAAAGTTCAATATGCCGAGTCGCGTGCAGCCGCGGGTATTGTTATCCGCGTACGATTAAATCAGCCGCGTTCGCGGAGAATCTTAAACGGCAGCCGCAAGAAACGTGGCCGCGCAAGGACGCGACTAAATAACCGATCCGCCACCTCGCCCTCCGCCGACGGCGCAACGAATGAAAATGAGCCTCGCGCCGAGACGAAGACGAACGGGTACCGATATCTCGTCGGCCAGGCTAATTGAATCGAACCACCGTGTCAACGAACTGTTTTCGTCGCCACCTCGCTGCTACACGGGGGTGGTTTATCGTCGCACCAGATGCGATTTTTACTCGACGACGGGATTAAGTTTGATTAGCTATTGACGAGACGAGCTATAGGGACCGTCGCAAACGTCTTTTTCTAATGGTGCATGATTCGTATTTACTCCGTTGCGATTAAAAAGGGATAGGCAGAGCCCATTTTTTCTTTCTGATACAAGGGATATTTTTAATAGAGGCGGGACAATTTTTTGTAGACAGGACGCGTGAGTCGATACAAGGTACGGATTAGGGTTAAATCGTGAGAATCTCGCGATAGGTCGAAATTCGGTCGTTGAGGCGACGGCCCGCGATAAACTGACCTTAATCTTCTCATAAAGTTTTCATGAGCGTTAAACCACGGGCTGCTGGCCCGCCTCTCACCCCTTCCGGCGTTCGTCGAACTTGCGAAAACAGTGTTCTTCGAGGCCGCCTCTGAAGTACGAGAAAGTGGCGAACGATCGCGGAAAGGGACGCGACGGGGTGCAGCGGCAACCCGCGCGACGCACGCCTGCCGGATGAATAATTTGTCGGCTCGAATCCAGAACGCGCGTCTAATATCGCGCGGGCCGGATTTCTCTCTCTCTCTCTCTCTCTATCTATCTACCTTTCAGCATCCGACATTTTCTTTTATTGTGCACATATATATCGAGACAGCGCCTTCACTCCGCGCCCGCGAACCAACGCGCTTTCACCCGCTCGATTAAGCCGCGCACTTTCGAGGCCGAACGCATTTCTAGACGGCGACGGCCCTCCCCGGTTTTGTCGTTAGTTTTCACCGAACTTCAAATCGCTCTTATCATAGCCAGTGATCTAAACGAGAATCTGATAAAGTGGAGCATTCTATGATTGATTTGGATATATTCTGACTTATTCAATTATGTCTCATAATTTTTTCATCAAATTCGATACTATAAAAACCGAGAAAAAAAATGTTGAAAGTCGCGAAAATGTTAAGGGGATTAAAAAAATTCTCACATGTTCTATATCTATAGTAACGCATGTCTGCAAGTTCTCAGAATTTTCTGTGCGTTAGATTCCGAGAGAACAAATACTGAACGTCGTATCCTGATATTTACTACTAAGTATCTTTTTTATTTAAAAGATCTGCTTGAAATTTTTCGTAGTAACTAAATGCTTTTGATATTTTATACTGTTCTATAAACGACACGTAGCATTCAGATTTTAACGAAACAGTCGAATATAATAGTTTTAAGTAATTCTGTTCGCTCACTCAATAATTGATAAAAAGGTTTTAGAGGAAGTTTTTGTAAAGAGCAGCGCGGTACTTTCAGACTGATAATTGGTAAAGCGAATCTTTTTTTGGAAAAGGTTTTAAACTGACCGAAACGTGTTTGAATAAACGATAAAAAAATTAGGATAACAACTTTTCCCCTGTAAAACGGGAAGATTAATGCGAATAGCTTTCTTATTGCCCGGCGCACTGTTTCCCTCGGATTCCAGATTGCGGTACAGAAACGTTCCCGCGAGAAGTTAATTCAGATCGATGAAAACGGGAGAACTATTCGAATAGTGGAACGACGTTATGGCTGTAACCAAGTTTGCTCTCTTTTCCTTGAACTTGAACTCACCCTTCTTTCCCCTCTCGGTTTACGGTTTATTCTTTTCTTTCTGTACGAACGGTAGAAACGTTCCCGGGATTGTCAATAAAGTTCCGCGAGCACCGCTTTAAAACAATAATTAGACAATCGGCGGGCGACGTAATGGATCGCGGTTTGCGCCGCGTTAACGGATGAAA
Source organism: Ceratina australensis (assembly GCA_004307685.1). Classification (NCBI taxonomy): domain Eukaryota; kingdom Metazoa; phylum Arthropoda; class Insecta; order Hymenoptera; family Apidae; genus Ceratina; species Ceratina australensis. Next base: position 309,871 of record SHCU01000036.1, read on the forward strand.
ATTATCCGGCAAA
>SHCU01000036.1:313535-325732 GCA_004307685.1 Ceratina australensis
TTCGTCTCGCTAAATTATTTCCGACTTGATGCCATTTCATCTTATACATTTTTTAAGCAAATTATTTGTCAGAGTTTAACGAATGATAAAAGATAATAAGATAATTCTGCTTCTGGCTAAAGAAGAAAAAGATAGGACTGGGAAGATTTCATTATGCAGGAAATATAACGAATGCATCTAATATGCAAATTAATTTTGATCATTCTAATCTGGATTTCGTCCGTGAAATTGACACCGCGAAAATTTCATTTAGTGCAAACAGCGGACCGTCTTTTTACGCTGGCAATCAAAAAGCCGCACCGCTGATGAGTACACCTGACATAAACAAAGTCCTGACCCCGACCCGTTTGCGTGCGCAGACGTGGACCGAAAGCCGCGAGGATCGCACGGGGTTCTTTACGAACGAGCCGTCAACGAAGTCCCCCAATAAACGCGTTCTAATGCCGCGTTACGAGCTTTCCCGAGCGATAAAATCGCCTCTTGTTTTGTCTACGCGGATCCGCGGGAACAGATGGCGGCTTTTTCTACCCCGGCCTCCCTCTAACGACCGATTCGCAATCGCTTTACGTCTGCTCGAATGAGCCACCAAAAAAAGAAGAGCCACGCATTTCGCCGGGAATAACGACGACGCGGCACTTTCACTCGCGATAACGCCCGTCGAGGATCATTACCATACGACGTTCGTCTTATTGTAAAACTTAACCGAAACCGTGGCCCGCGAGATTGGCTCCTTTGTGCAGCGAGACGACCGTGACACGCGTATCTCGACCCCGTCGTGATTTATTCGCCGGCGATCGTACCCGCACCGGTCGATCGATGCGCGGTCCCTTCCTCGCGGTGTCCGCAAATTCGTACCTGACAAATTTATACGTCATACTTTTTTAGAAAACACCGAAGAGAGATATCAATCTCCGTGGCGATCGCCGTCGTCCCGATGTTTTCCTTCTCGATGGAAAGATTTATAATGATCGTTACGCAAGTACGAAAGTTTCTTTTCCGCGGTTTCCCGAGCGAGATACGCATTCGCCCGAGCGTTGAACGGGAACCGATATTTACGAGGGATCGGTGACGGCGCGGTTTGATATTTATTTAGACGGGGAAGAGGGCCTTCTAATTTATCTGGGAAACAGCCGAAGCCAGGCAATATTTTTATCGTGGACGTTTAATTTCGTAGAAATTCCTTCGCTGGCAAACCGGTCGCACGCCAAAACGTCATTCAGAGAGAGACGGACGGACGGGCTAGCCCGCGGTCCGGTCACGTCCCGTACCCGCGACGGGGGATTCCCCTGGCGAACGTCACCGTCTCTTTCCGATCCCCGGGCTTATACAAAAAACCAGCCCCGATTCCGTACAACAGGTACTCTACTCTACTCCGCCAAGTAGATTCGGCCAGCGCCGGTCAGACACAAACGCGATTTCAATGCGATCAAATAATATTGAAAGGGGAAACAAGTGTACAGAGAGAAATCCTCGAATTAGCATGAAGTACCGTGGGACCCGTGAAAAAAAGACAATGACCGTCTCTATTTTTGAAAAAAGTACGCGAATTAAGAATTCATATTCTGAAGACGATTTTTTGAACGCGCCTCTCGCGTAATTAGCTATTCCGTTTCTCTCGCTGAAGGTTCCTTCGCGCAAATCTGTTGACACAAGTGCTATCCCTCCCCCCGTGTTCCCTCTGCTAAGGAAAAAGCACGAACCCTGGACAGGATACTGCGAGGGACAATAAGATCGTCGACCAGAAAATTTCATCCCCCCAACCCTCTGTTCATTCGGGGACAGCGCACTCGTTGACCAAAGTAGCTCTGTTCCGAGGGAACACGTATCGAAGTTTATCAGAAGTTTATCGTAAGGACCACCGTGACGATGTTACATCTTTTATCCTTATCGACCGACAAGTTCAAACAAGATTTTCAATATTACAATACCTCGTAGAAGGCGATTTTTAAATACGAAATATGCCGGGCGATCTCGAAAAATCGGCCAACTCCCGGTCTGCTATTTTTTCTCGTTCCGTTCGCGATTTGGTATTTATAAGGCGGTAATCGGAACGATTCGTTGCTCAATAATTCAATGACCGTTAACAGGCTGGGAAAACTGTGCCGAATTCGCGTCGACTCGCTGGCTCCCAACACATTTACGCGCTGATTCGATTAAAAGGTTGGTGCAAAAAAAAGGAAAGAAGAAACAAGAAAGGGAACGATCGGGAAGAGGACGCATTCTCGTTCCTCGCAATTTGCAAAATCAATGAAACGTGCCGAAATATTAATGCTCGCCTCGAAACGCTGCGTCGAATCGATCGAAATCTCGTTAAAGAATCGTACAGTTTGCGCCCGGCCGCTGGAGTACCCGGAATCGGATAATACCCGATTTTCTCGCAAAACCGGCGAAAATAATGTCGCGACGTAGACAAATAATCGCTTTATTTCGTTGTCACTGCGGCTCGCTGGCTGGTCGCGAGCGAACGAGCTACATGCATTGACTCCCGATGCGCAAATAGAACGCGAATTAAAAAATTTAACTCGAAAAGCCCATCTTCGTCTCGCTAAATTATTTCCGACTTGATGCCATTTCATCTTATACATTTTTTAAGCAAATTATTTGTCAGAGTTTAACGAATGATAAAAGATAATAAGATAATTCTGCTTCTGGCTAAAGAAGAAAAAGATAGGACTGGGAAGATTTCATTATGCAGGAAATATAACGAATGCATCTAATATGCAAATTAATTTTGATCATTCTAATCTGGATTTCGTCCGTGAAATTGACACCGCGAAAATTTCATTTAGTGCAAACAGCGGACCGTCTTTTTACGCTGGCAATCAAAAAGCCGCACCGCTGATGAGTACACCTGACATAAACAAAGTCCTGACCCCGACCCGTTTGCGTGCGCAGACGTGGACCGAAAGCCGCGAGGATCGCACGGGGTTCTTTACGAACGAGCCGTCAACGAAGTCCCCCAATAAACGCGTTCTAATGCCGCGTTACGAGCTTTCCCGAGCGATAAAATCGCCTCTTGTTTTGTCTACGCGGATCCGCGGGAACAGATGGCGGCTTTTTCTACCCCGGCCTCCCTCTAACGACCGATTCGCAATCGCTTTACGTCTGCTCGAATGAGCCACCAAAAAAAGAAGAGCCACGCATTTCGCCGGGAATAACGACGACGCGGCACTTTCACTCGCGATAACGCCCGTCGAGGATCATTACCATACGACGTTCGTCTTATTGTAAAACTTAACCGAAACCGTGGCCCGCGAGATTGGCTCCTTTGTGCAGCGAGACGACCGTGACACGCGTATCTCGACCCCGTCGTGATTTATTCGCCGGCGATCGTACCCGCACCGGTCGATCGATGCGCGGTCCCTTCCTCGCGGTGTCCGCAAATTCGTACCTGACAAATTTATACGTCATACTTTTTTAGAAAACACCGAAGAGAGATATCAATCTCCGTGGCGATCGCCGTCGTCCCGATGTTTTCCTTCTCGATGGAAAGATTTATAATGATCGTTACGCAAGTACGAAAGTTTCTTTTCCGCGGTTTCCCGAGCGAGATACGCATTCGCCCGAGCGTTGAACGGGAACCGATATTTACGAGGGATCGGTGACGGCGCGGTTTGATATTTATTTAGACGGGGAAGAGGGCCTTCTAATTTATCTGGGAAACAGCCGAAGCCAGGCAATATTTTTATCGTGGACGTTTAATTTCGTAGAAATTCCTTCGCTGGCAAACCGGTCGCACGCCAAAACGTCATTCAGAGAGAGACGGACGGACGGGCTAGCCCGCGGTCCGGTCACGTCCCGTACCCGCGACGGGGGATTCCCCTGGCGAACGTCACCGTCTCTTTCCGATCCCCGGGCTTATACAAAAAACCAGCCCCGATTCCGTACAACAGGTACTCTACTCTACTCCGCCAAGTAGATTCGGCCAGCGCCGGTCAGACACAAACGCGATTTCAATGCGATCAAATAATTTCGCGTACGATTTTTGTATTCCACACATAATTACATCTATAAAAAATATATCTGAAGCGCATATTTATTAATCCTTGAAAAGTTTACTCTGATTATTAATATTAATAATTAATATCACTCTACTACCGCCAAGTAGATTCGGCGAGCGCTGGTCAGACACGAACGCGATTTTAATGCGATCAAATAATTTCGCTATGATTTTTGTGTTCCACACACAATTGCGGCTATAAAAAATATACCTGAAGCGCATGTTTATTAATCCTTGAAAAGTTGAATGAGATTATTAATTTACTTAATTTACGAATAATTATTAATATTAATAATTAATATCGAATTTCGATTACAAATATTTCCGTATAAAGTAAAGCAAGTTAAACACGATTTTGAACTGAGTTATTTTTTCGCATGGAGAAAGCAAGATAGATAACTCTGGCCGCGGAATACCGAGCGTTGGATACCGGATATTGTAAACCGACCTTCACCGCGAAATCTGTATACCAAGACCAACCTTCGGCTGGCAGGCAAGAGAGCCGAGCCGAGGCTCGTTTGAGATCGTGCGGCCAATGTCGCCGCGGCGAGGAACACTTTACGGCTTATCAGAAAATTCGGGAAAAATGCGACCGGGAACCAGTTTCCCCGTTAGCCCGTTACGCTCAATCAACCGCGTAGCTCGGTATGGTGTGCCGCTAATGAGCGGTGATCTCGCGATGATTTTTCGAAGATCCCCGCTTGGAGATCGTGAAAACGTGGCTGGAAATTGAATCACGGTTTTTCATAGAAACTCACCGTCGTCGGGTTTTCTATTGCTCTCGCTGTATCCGCGTCCTATTAATAATACAAGTAGAACTCCTCTGGCAGTGTTTCAACCGATTGATTGAGCGCTTACAACGTACGGAACATTTGTCTCTCCTGTTTTTGCTACGAGCAATCTATTACGTGTAACATTATGTAGCTAACAGTGGTATCATTTTTTGGCCTGAACGTTTCAATCTGACACGCGAGAAAATTGTAAGAGAAAAAAAAAAAAGGAAGAATCTCCGCTCGATGCAAATCGCGCGGCTTGTTTATTGATTACAAGACGCCGCTACAAATATATTTCTGGTGTAGTCGTGTGCACGCGCGTGTACGTATATACTCGTGCAAACTCATTAACGTAATTAATGATACGGGAGACCGTTTCAGTAACAGCCGGCGGAATAAATAAGCGATAATGTTATGTAGATGCGAGCGATCAATCCTGACGTCGCGCGATAAGAAAGTCGAAAAAGAGAAAAGGGAGACGCGAAGAAAAAAATGAATCTCTTGGTCAAACGTACCACGGATCATCGATCCCATCCGTGAAAATGATTGCCCCGCTCTTTGTTGAAATCCGAGAACCGGACGGGTTGTAGCGCGGGAAACGCTACATTGTCATGTTTACGGGGCGAAGTTACCGCGAGGATGATGCATCGTTCCGAGAATGAATATTCGATGGGGCCCCGGGCATAGGATTAAACTGATTTGTTCGCCGCGATCGTTTCATGCGATTCTTAAGGCGACTGAGAAGGTGCGAGGCTAGAGGACGATTACGTTCGTTCGCCCGGTATAATGTTCTTCGACGGTCCATTAAATCTAGCGAACCGTCGCAGGGTTCTCCGGACATATCGCGAGCACTTAAGGATCTATGATATTCTTCCCTCGTTCTCCTCCCTTCGAATATTAAAACGGGATTCCGGCGTTAAGATTCGTTCCGTTCAATAAAATAATCGGATTATCAGGAATGCGTGTCTGAATTTCGAAGTTTCGACGATTTTCACGAGCGATCGTAAATAAAACCGAGATCCGTGATCCCGCGGACGTACATGCATCAGCTCTTTGCTACCAAGCAGCCGTATCAGAAGACATATATAACAATCGAGCGCGGTGAACACTGGCAAGCTCGTTCCTTTCATTCGCGCGGGGAAAGAGCAACGATTCCAAATAGAGACAGAAGGGAAGGAAGATTGCTTGTACGATTCTGATTAATCGCTCTCGTCGGTTGCGATGATTTCACTGACATTCGTTTCGCTGCAACGAATTTCATTTTCCATAACCACAATACCTTAAAGCCTTAAAGCGTTTCCAAAAATCATTTATCAACAAAATCTGACACGTATTCTAAATTAATAATCATTTGGTCGCACGTAAATCGATGAGCAGGACGAATAAAATCTTAGGGAACGAATTTGAAATTCAAATTCATCTTCTTCACGCGGAAAAAGAAAAGTCGACGGGGTGAAAATGGTTGAATTCCGCGTGTTCACTGTGCGGCAGCATCGGGGCAGTCCGTTCACCGGAGCGTTATTGCAACAATTAACGCTCGCGGTCGAGCTGTCCGCCGCGCGGTCGTCGTATCTTTTTCCGCTGCGAGGTTCAATAACACTTGTCACCGCCGTTTGAAACGTATCGTCCACGGACGAGCAACAAAAGCAACTTGCGCCGCGGCGGCGATACGCATGTCTTTCCCTTCGATCGTGCGGGATCGCGATGAAAAAGTATTCCGAGGGGGGAAAAAAACGAATCGAACGATAGAGAGAGAGAGAGAGATCGAAAGAGTGAATCGTTGCGCGTGTGTTTGTGTACGCGTATGCAAGAAAGCGTGGCTCGATATTAATAAACGGTCCGTAGCAGCGAAGATAATCCGTCGATGCGTCATCCCCGAGGCAAAAACAAAAGGCAGGCTGAGAGAGGCCTTGCTCTCGCGAGTAGCAGCCGCGATGGAAACGGGCAGCCCGTTTGTACGGGCGCGCGAGTAAACGAAAGAACGGAATAAAGAGCGAGGTAATTAATCCGATAAAAGGGAACACTTTGTGTAACGTTGCATAATGCGAATTCCATAATCGCGGCGAGATGCGCCACGGTAACCGTTTCTTGTTTTTCTTTCCGTCGTAATAATGCCGCGTCTGTACGCGATAGCCGCGATTGCGGCGAAACGCGTGTCGCCGTTTACGTTGGCCGCAGTCATAAACCCGCTCTTCTTCCCATTATCCTTTCGCCCGATCTACGTTTTTCAATTATCCCGTACGCGTTTCACGGAACTATCTATCCCGTGCAATTATAAAATTATTCAAATAATAAATCAGCCCGGAGATCCTAGATAGAGTCGTCGAGCTCGAGGATATACAGTTCAAACTCTTTCATCATCACTCACAATTCTTCCGAACCACGTATCTCGACGATCGATATTTTTTTCTCACGCCGAAAGGGGTAGAGGGATTCGACGTCGCGACTTGATAAATCATCCGCGTTGCATCCGACCTGCATAACAGCCGTTGAACTTGCGAACCTAGAACCGGACGTGTCTGGCCATGCGTGACCAGGAACGTGGTCAGTTCGACGCGCTAGAAAGGTGTAGCACGCCGATCCGATCGGTTCGGAGAGCTGATACAATGTTTCGGCTCGAAAGTTGTTATCACGTGGCGAGGAAACGCGATTACGCTTACGGACACGTACGGATTTTACACGCAGCTTGATCTACCGTGATTCGATCTACAGAGATGAATCATATGTAGAACGGATTATATTTCACAGAAAATTATATGGAGATATTGGATTTAAATCCAAACTGGCTGTTCGACGGATAAGAATTTTCAGAGTACCTGCGTTGCACCGTTACGACGAGAAACCGATCGGAGCACGTCTTTTGTATGTAGATGCTCCGTAATTAAAATATAGGTATTTTCGTGTAGCAACCAATTATTATCGAATCGTTTCCCGAGAAATGATTAGGCTACGAGGAATTTAGGTAGTAGCGAGCGCGGTATCTCCCGTTACGCGAACAGCAGACCCGATGCATTAAAACGGCCGCTTGTTACTTTTCACGACGCACGCATCGATAAAGGTTCGTTCGACTTGTCTGATTGCAGATACTGGCGCGCCCTACGTATTGTACAAGGACAACATGGAGAGACCCCAGGGCCAGTGGGGCCCCGGGCCGGGATCTCTCCAGGACGGGGGACTGTACCCGCAGCAACAGCAACAGCAGCAACAGCAGGGCTCCTCCTCGTCCGGCAGCCCACAGCAGGCCTGTGGTCCCCCCGTCGAGGGAGAAAGCGGTCCCCCGCCTTCGTTGGCCTCCCCCGTGCCCTCGCCGTACCCCTCGGCACCGCCTGAGCCTCAAGCCCTAACCCCACCCGACGACGATATACAATCGAACCAGGCCACGTCTCAACAACAGCAGCAACAGCAACAACAGCAACAGCAGACTCAACAGCAAGTCCAACAGCAGCAGCAAGTTCAACAGCAGCAGCAACAGCAACAGCAGCAGCAGCAGCAACAAACGCAACAACAGGATCACTCGCCTCAGCAACAGCTGACACCGCACGAGGTGGATCGTAGCGATTGTTTCCCGGGCGCGGGGGAGTTGCAGCAATATCCGCAGCATTATTTCAAAGAGGCAAGGCCTCACCCGTCGCCGTCGGTGCCGCCGCACATGCTCACGCCTGGCGGGTTCTCCGCGTTACATTACTTGAAACAGCCCGGCGTGATGTTGACCTCGCTGGGCCAGGGCGACGGCGGGCCCGGCGGGCTGGACGCGCACCAGTACGCGAGTCCCGGCGCGCCGAACATGGCGACCGGGCTGCCGGACATCGTGCAACAGAGCGGGAAGTCCGGCAAGGGGGCGAACAGCGATCTCCGGCTGTTCAAGTGTCTCACGTGCGGGAAAGATTTTAAGCAGAAGTCGACGCTGCTGCAGCACGAGCGGATCCACACGGACAGTCGGCCGTACGGGTGTCCGGAGTGCGGGAAGCGGTTCAGGCAACAATCGCATCTAACGCAGCACCTGCGCATACACGCGAACGAGAAGCCGTATGCCTGCGTGTACTGCGAGCGTACGTTCCGGCAGCGTGCGATCCTCAACCAGCATCTGCGCATCCACTCGGGTGAGAAGCCATACCAATGTCCGGAGTGCGGAAAACACTTCCGTCAGAAGGCGATCCTGAATCAGCACGTCCGCACACACCAAGGCGAGCATTTCTCTCTGCCTCCCAGACTCCCAGAGGGCGTCCACCACAACCACACTGACCCATTCACCGGTTCTTTTACTGTTACTGTTACTATATATTCACCGACGCCACCGCCGCCACCATCGTCTCTCATCTATGCTTCATCGGTCATCGTTTAGATTAACGCTCTTTTTTATGTGTACAGAACTGTCGCTATCCATCGTCTCTCATCGCCATTCTTTCTCCCATTCGTGAGATCGTCTCTCCACGCTCGGCTTAACTAACCCGGTCACCTGGCTACGTTCCTTTCGTTTAACATTATTCGAATCTCGTTTTTCCCATCCGCTTAATCCTGTCCCCGGTGCCGGTTCCCAGCAGACGGACGCGATCGCGTACGGTTGCCCGTTTCGCAGTTTTCCTCGAGTGAAATCGATCGAACCATCGGCCGCCAAAAGCCAACCGAAGAATGAGAAACGGTTGGGCTGGACGCGCGAGAGTGCTGGTGAGATAGAGGGACCCCACCTATTAACAATCTCACTCGTCCCCCGAAGTTATTCCTCATCTGCTTTCTCTGTCGGCATTAATAATACGTCTGTTCTAATTCGATTAACGAACACTGTCTAATTGCCCTTGGCCTTCCCCTGTAGAGAATCGCGTGAAGGTGGAGGAGGTGGTTCTACGATCTGCTTTAATTCTCGCGATTAAAATCGAACCGTTTAGTTTCTGGGCTCGAGGGTGTATTCGCCGCGGCGAATCTGAATTTCACGCCGGAGAACCGTTCTTTCCGTTAGTAGCATTCACTTCTTCAGTGGTCGCGTGGTACCGCAATCCGGGCGACTAACAATAATCGAAAAAAAAAAACGTTCCTCCACCGTGTCGACGGCTCGCAGCCGAGGTTAAACTCCGGTCCATATGACTGTTACAGACGTGAGCCCGCATCTGATCTTCAAGAACGGTATGACGCCGACGCTCTGGCCGCAGGACGTCCCGTTCCCGCCGGAGGAGGGCAAGGAGGAGGTCGCGTCGACGTTTGGCGACACGGACACGCAGTCGGGCGCGTTCAGCCCGGCGCCGGACGCGAATTCCATCCAGTACCCGGCGTACTTCAAGGACCCGAAGGGCGGCAATCACCCGGTCTTCGGTGCCGGCGGTACCGGCAGCTTCGGCGCGCTCCAGTACATCAAGCAACAGGGCGGCAGCAAGAGCTGTCTGCCGGACGTGATACAACACGGCCGCTCCGCGGGCATGCCGTTGTACGTCCGGTGTCCGATCTGTCAGAAGGAGTTCAAACAGAAGTCGACGCTGCTGCAGCACGGCTGCATCCACATCGAGTCGCGGCCGTACCCATGCCCGGAGTGCGGCAAGAGGTTCAGGCAGCAGTCGCACCTCACCCAGCATCTGCGCATCCACACGAACGAAAAGCCGTACGGCTGCGTTTACTGCGGCCGTAACTTCCGGCAACGCACGATCCTCAATCAACACTTGCGCATACACACCGGCGAGAAGCCGTACAAGTGCCAGCAGTGCGGCAAGGACTTCCGTCAGAAGGCGATACTGGACCAGCACACGCGCACCCACCAGGGCGACCGGCCGTTCTGCTGCCCGATGCCGAACTGCAGGCGGCGGTTCGCAACCGAGCCCGAGGTGAAGAAGCACATCGACAACCACATGAACCCGCACGCGGCCAAGGTCCGCAGGAACTCGAGCAGCGACACGAAGCCGCCGGGCACGCCGGCCGGTCTCGGCCCGGTGCCGGTGCCGAGGGGCCTCACGCCTACGGTCGTCAAGCCTGAGTTATATTTCCCGCAGTGTTACGCGCCCGCGTTCAACCACCAGCCGCCGGTCTCGACGTCGCAGTTCCCGGCACAGGCGAACGGCGTGTCCGTCGCCGGCGAGTTCAAGCCACCGACCGGCCTGCCGCCGCAGTGACTAACCGTCCATCCTGCCGCCTACTAGCAAGCAGGAATACCGCTGAGGTTTCAGCGATGCTTCGGTCACGCTCTGCAGACCGACGCCGCGACGGCGTCGACGGCGGCGTCGGGCGCCGCGTCGTACCGATGCAGCCAACCGATCCAGCAACACTACCCGTGACGTTTATCGTGCATTTACTAAGCTCCTTCTTTTCGTTTCGCGATTCGCTCGCGCGCCGAGTTCTATCGCTTCGCACAGCCTCGGGACGCGTCGCCAGCAGTTACCCGGCTCGACGGTGACCAACTCGCCCCGGTATTTCTCCCCAATTCATTTCGATCGGTTTCAACCGCGTCTGACCAGTGAAACCCGTTTCTACTTGCTCAATCCTGTTAACTCTCGCAATCGTTTATTCTGTTCTTTCGGCATTCGTCGTTACCTGAAGAAGTATACCGCGCGTCGAAGTAATACTACCAATAGTGTTCTACCGTGTTTAGAGGCAACAGACTGCCGGCTGACACGCGCCAAGTCACGGATCGAACCGAGCTGAGCGACTGCAAATGGGTTCCCGAGCGACGGTACCAGCGGTGAGACGGGAGAAACCGTTGCGCGTCGTTCACCGTCGAGCCGATCGACTGGCGCCAGAAAAATGGTGACTCAACCAACGAAGAATTCTCGTCTATTCCCCTCTCCGCCTCATACGTATTTTTTATATATTAATCGATCAACGGCGTACCTTATCGCGTTTTTTTCGTGGACATGCGAATAGCTCGAGAGAGTTCGGTGGTTCCGCGCGCGCAGGCCGTCCGAGGTGTCGTTCGTCACACCGTTCTCACACACATAAACACACAAACATACACACACACACGCTAAAAAGTTACACACATGCGCGCGCGTGTGTGGTGGTATCGAGACGTACGCGAGAGAGTAACTCGTGTCCGAGGTTGCAAGGCCGCGGATCACGAGGAGACGTTCGATTTCGAGGATCGAAGTTGGAAGAAGAAGTTAGAAGAAGAAGAAGAAGAAGAAGAAACAAAGTTGGTAACGATTGTGATACGATATTTAACTTGCCTATGTTTAATGAAGCAGAGAGAAGAGATGGAAGAGGTGAACATACGACCACGAGAAGAATGCCTGTAAATATGTAAAGCCGTTCACTCCGACGGACGAACAAATGAACGCGGAGAAGAGGGAGGAAAAAAAAATGTTGAAACGGCGCGGAAAAGAGCGAGCAAAAGAGCGCGTGAGGCTGGCTGTGTGGATGCGTCGCTGTGTGAATGAAACGAGAGACAGAGGAAGAGAGAGAGAGAGAGAGAGTTGCGAATGCTCGCGAGGAATCGAGAGTGGGTAGGA
>SHCU01000036.1:341504-356176 GCA_004307685.1 Ceratina australensis
GCATCGATGCGAGTATATCCGCGAGCCTGGACAAAGGAGTACGATAATTGCATCGGTAGCGGGAGGTAGTTAATGAAGAGAGAGAACCACGGAATGCTCGCAAAGGGTGGACACGTATTACAAAGGTGAATAGAATTCTAATGAAACCGAGGCCCGTTTTATGCCGATACGTTTTTTATAAGGATTTTATACGAGAGAGGCGCGCGCGTAAAGAGGGACCGCTTAACTCGTTTCCCTTGATTCTTCGTTGACAGAGAGACGATTCCTCTAGCACGCGTAAAACGGGCTCGAGCGAAACACCGGCGAACGACGACTGTTAATTCTCAAAGCGCGTATCCACTTTTATCATATCCTCGTATCGTGTCATCATTGTCTCCCGAGCGGTTCACAAATCGTATTGTGAACCGTGAACGAAGTAGCAGTTAGAAAAAAGAAGAAAGGAGAAGCATACAAATTTTATAGAACATTCATTTTTCGCCGAAATTATTGCAAGAAAATTCGTTTCATTCCTCTGATACATTTGGTCGACATATAATTTTATAGAGACACTTCTGAACGTTGTATACAAGGATGATACGATACACAGGTAAACCACAAGTGGACACCTTTAGCCGTAAATTTTCTCTTAGGGTATAGAGACGAATTTTTTAAGCTCACACAGTATCGGTACAGCCCTCGGCCGATCGCGATCGAGTCGCTACCAATTACCTGTCTGCAAACCACCGTTTCGTCTGTTGAAAGGAAAAAAAAGAAAGAGAGAAGATATCTGCCGAATCGCCGATAAACGAGAGAGAATCGTTGCTCGGCGATGGTTTGCGTATGCTTTGCACCTTACACGCGCATTAACCGTACACAGGATTATACGTAATAATAGTTAGTTTTAAAGTCTATGCTCGTCGCTCGGTCTGGGGTTGCGTTCGTTCTTGTCTCAAATCCGTTTCGAGAGTTGTTCCGTTATACCGCGCGTAGGATAGGATGAACATTGTGATCGGGACGCGTCGATAAACGATCGGTCGATCGATGTACGCGGCTAGAGGATGAGGGTAAGCGATCGCTTTAGAGACTGCGACCACGGGATTAGCGAAATCGTAGCGAAAACAAAATGGGAACCAGGTCCAATTTTTATACGACGACGTCGGTGTTAAGATGAAAGAATTCGACGGAAAACGGAACGAGAGAAGAACAAAGATGCTAAATCAAATATACGTATATCTATAATAATATAAGGATCGTAGCGAAGCACAATTGAAACGGATATAAAAACGATCGTGGCGAACGCTTCTTCGTTCAGATTCTGTTACACGCAGCGGCTCGGTAACATTGTACATAGGATAATATCGCGCAGGTGCTCCGAACTTTGCAAGCATCTTCCACGCTCTACCGAAGAATACGTAATTCAGTGTGACTTAGAGAGAGAGAGAGAGAGAGTGGGTACGTGCGAGATGTGAGAATGGGCGAGCGAGTAATTGCGCGGTTGAGAGAGACGAGAGAATTATAAATAATATCTACAATTTTAATGACTGTTTTCAAACTCGTTCCGACAATTGTATCGATAAGACGAAGTACGCGAGAAAGTGACAATCCCGAGAAGATTTCTCGAGCGAGACGGAAACGGTTTCGTTGCGCACCACGCTTCCATTTTTTAATTGAACTACAGGACATGATACCGTTGCCGCGGCCAAACGCCGCGTGACTAATTACCACACCTGATTTTCAAAGATTTTCACAGCATATTTTTGATACGTTGAATTATATACCGATACAGTTATACATAAAGATACGCGATCGGCCAGCCCGATGCTCAAGACCGAGTAAATCGTTTTTTACAAAGCAGCAGCAGCCGTTAGCTCGTTGAACAATAGTCAGGGAGCATCCACGGACTGGTCTCGAAACGATGTTCGAGGCTCGGGACTGAACGAACAGATTGACCGCGTTAATATTCTAATGAATATACATTGAACCTGAGAGATACAGCCATATATTTAATTGTACATTATACAGATGAGCCAGAGTTAACAGATGCAGCTTAGAGATATTTAAACACTGACTGACTGATTGCTTTATCACAATCTTTCCCTCGGTCCCGAGCTACTACTCGCCGCATTGGGTTATTCACACGTTTCGTTTCGTGATCAGACTGTGCCGAAACGCGATGAACACGGATATCTGTTTCTGTGCTGGCGCCGAGATCTGTCTTGAACGAGGATTGTTCGACTTCTCCACGCGGCAAACAATGTTCATCATCTTTTTTCGATAATTAAATAATAAGACGGTTTCCCTCGTGAGATTGCACGCGTTCACGACACGTGTCATTTAATCAAAATGTTATTGTAATGCTAGTACGGTAAGGCAAAAAGACAAAAACAAAAAAATGACAAAAACCAAAAAGGAAACGAGCGGGCGAGCGCGCGTTTTGAATTGAAACAAAAAAAGAAAAAAAAATGGGAATTTACGAGAAAGGAGAAGAATAAGAAGAAACACATCGACTGATTATCGTTAAGGGTGGATCGCTGGAACGAAGATTAGCGGCGATTTTTATTGTCCGAGACTAGAGATAGAGAATTTCGCTATTTATTAGGGAGTACGATTGTTCTTTTCTTTTTTCGAAATGACGGATACTCGAACACCGCGGCACGCGACGCGATACACGCCGGGGCAGATTGCTAATTTTCGGTTTGGCCGTCCATTCCGCGAGTAACGGGAATTTTTCACTTTCTTTCCTCGTTGTTTCTTCGGCTTTCCATCGACTTTTCGATCCGTGGGCCGCGACCGAGTATCATTCGTCACGGTTTCGATGTAATCGAGTTTCAGCGCACGGACAAATATTTCTACAAATATTATATACGTACAGCAATAAAGTATTGGGATACATCGATCGGGATACGAGTGGCTGATGGAAGCTAGCGAGCATTTTTCATATGCCGTCGAATCGTATACGCTAATCAAAGGAAAAAAAATGAAGGTATAATATGTATACTACGACGAACAGGGTGTTTCAAAGTATACGTTGTCTAAAAGTGTGACTGTCCGACTAACTTCGAAAATTCTTCCCTATCATCTTATCACGAAGCGATCGCGGGATCGTGTTTATTTTGAAGCACCCGGTAAGAACAATACGAACACGGAGACCAATAACTATCGAGAAAACTATTTGGTAAAATAATGTATTTAAAGAAACAAAAAAAAAAGAACGAAAAAGATTTTATTTATGCGTCGATGTTAATCACGATACTATATTGCGCGGATCTCTCTTGGTATACGCGGAAACGAACAAAAAAAAAGCACTTTTAAAGAGGAAAAAGAAAATGGGAATCACTAGTGTATATATGTATACAGGACCACGGGTTCGTTAATTTTACGATACGAGAAACACGAGACAAAAGAACAGAACAAGTAAACCGAGACAGAAATACAGAAAAAAAACCAGCAACAACAACAGTAATAAAAAATGAGAAAAAAAGGGAAGAATAGTGGAATATAGTTGATGAATGCGTGTCTTGTTGCGCGCCTGACGGACCGTGACCGGTCCACGTTGTTCGCGGGTCCGTACGCCACGTTTTTAGGCGCACAATCAAGGAAGTGTATAGTGTTTATACGTACATATATACTCTCGCAACAGAAGAACAGAACAAAACTCTCCCCCTCAGAATCGCCCTTGTTACGAGCCAACCAGTTGAACAATGATATCTGATTTTTATCGCCAGAGAGCAGTAATAACACAAGTGAAACCGTTTACTAAGTACATTTGTTATACACGCATAATTGTTATCATTGCCACATAAAAGCAATTATTAAACTCCATAGTCTGGGCCATTGTTAGGTGAACGAGAGAGCTAGAGACTGTTTCTTGAAGCTGGGTTGCATTTCCGATTACGAATCGGTTCCGATATTTTCGCCAGATAATATTAGGTTTTTAACCGACCGGCTAATTTCATGTGATACACACGGCGTGCTATCTTAATTGCGGCCCGTTTCATTCGCGTTTTTCTTTCCGTTGCGTGCGTATAATTTCACTCGGACTATGGTTTATGGCCCGTGTTTAACGGATACGAAATCGTAGTTAGGCGTACCCGCTCCCGATGCTTCGGTTACAGATTAGCTGAGCATCGGTCGTTTCTTAACATCGACCGTAACCCCGTTCTTTCAGCTCCATCGGTTGTTTACATTTGTTTCTGTTTTGATTTGACGAACGATCATTATTATCAGTGCAACCCTGCATCAAGGAAACCATGAGAAAGAGATTATCGTAATAACTGCCGATTAACTCGGTAACAATGGCAAACGCCCGTACATACGAAGTCTGTAATCGAAATGTTTTATATTTTTACACCGAACAAAGCAGTATATAACGTACAATAAACAATAAAACATGTCCTTCCATATGCAACCTCAAGATGAACAAATGTTAAATTTTTATTTTTACAACAGCCCACTATCACTTCCGATATCTGAGCTATATTCGAGCATATTCATATAGTTGAGACTATTTAAGTAGGTTTAATCGGGGCGCGGGATCGGATAGAAACTCGCACGGATCTCGCTGATTTCTATTCGACTCGTTCGTCTATTATTGTAATATACACGATTATAAAACGACAGTCTACGCTAGTGATATTATTGTATAACGTCGACGTCTCACGTAAATACACGCAACACGTACACACGTATACAACACACGACGGGAGAGGGTAGAAACATTTTATGTGATCCTTAGTGTGCGCAAACGTTTTCGGTAAACCCGGTCAACCCGTTTTTACGAGCAACCAGAAAAATCGTATGGAAATTCATTTACGCGCAATAATCGCAATAAATAGGGAAAGGTCAAACAAACATCGTCTGGCGTGTTTTCTGTCTAAACAAGAGAGGAACGCGGTCTCGATCTTGAACATCATATCTTTCGTACACCATCGCAAAAGACGGTTCGAACAACTAAAAACGACTCTCGTGAACGATTCATATACATATATATATTTTCGCTGAAAATCAAAAGTCGCTCGGTACCAAAAATAAATAAAAAAAAAGAAACACAAAAAACGAATCCGATATTTGGTAAGAAAATTCTGTACATATTGTACTTAAGATGGCTGTATGTGTGCACGTATGCATGCAAAAAACACACCAGACACCTCACACAAATACATACGTAATCGAGGTTATCCATGTGCTATTTACCGTTTCGATTGTTGAGTATTGTTTATCCTTGTTAATCACCCCTTTGTCGTCCTTGGTCCATCCGATAGAAGCCGGTGCTCGGAGATCTGCTCCGCAGCGTGGACGCACTCGTCACTTTTCACCGTTCGCACTGTTCGAAAACTGATTAACACTTCCGCGTGTTGACTTAGGGCAACGCGATTCGCGAATGACGCGGGGAGGACGACTTTGGGAATCACACGACCGGACCGACACGTACCTCTATCGTTTATTTTGAAATCGTTAAGCCGACGCGAGATTCAATTTACGAATAGCACATGCGACAACCGTCGTCGCAAGTAGCATACCGCCGATGACCAATTAGAAAAAACTGTGCGGGTTCAAGCGGCCCGTTCGTTTACGTTCCCGGTGTTTGAGGAATGTCGAATGGCCCGCGGTCCGCGTTTCAATTGGCGATCGGCGTGTCAATTCTATTATGCTCTTCTGTGAGATCGACAAAGCGGAATTTCGTTTAAATTATATCGAGTACTTATATAAGATTTGAAACAAAAAAATAATAATATATTTGAAATGGATTGACGATGTTCAAATGATATGCCGATGTTTCTTAAACGATGAGAACGTACATACGTAATACCTCAGAAGTCATCAATACGTAAAAATGAACGAGAACATTTTTGTGATTCGTAGAGATTGCTACCGGGAGCACTGGTAATTTCTAACGACAAATAACGAGAGTTTTACGCGGTCGCAATTATTTATGTACGTCGACGAACAGAGGAAACTTTTCGAATTAACGGCATCCGTAATAATCGACGAATTATTTCTTTCGCTCTACGTGCACTTCCCACCATCTCAACACTGTAAAGATCCCTTCGAGATATATCGATATCACGCGTATCGTGATTCTCGCAAGTTTCATTCGAGAGTTGTTATTAATCGTTAATCTTGGATTTTTACATTCTTCTTAGGGTAAGACGTTTTGTATCATGTGTTAAAAGCTGATGTTTCTAACGATTAATTACGAAGACCATCGACGAATCGTGGATAGTTTACGTTTTTATGAAAAGATGCCTCGTGTATTCTGTGAAGGAGAAAAATAAATACCGTACTGACCTGTACGCGAAAGTATACGTATCCGGTGAGGGAACTTGGACCTTCTCGATATCGCGTGAGTACGAAGGAATTTTCTTCGAACGTTCGAAAACTGATTGTACATGTATGTATCTTGAATCCGATCAAGGAGACGAGTGAATCGCGCGGCTATTGTAAATTAATAACGTCTCGAGATTTGTGATCCTTTCATGACTTTCTAAAATAAGTAAAAAAAAAGCAAGAATAAAGTGTGTGTCGGGTGTATAGGGTAAAAAGCTCTGTTTCGAGAATTCGATTCGAGGAAGGTTCCCTCGTAACGTCGAACGCGCGACGGGAATAAACGTTTTTAATATATCACGTTTTATCGCAATCTTCATCGAAGTCGTTCAAATGCGAAGACAGTCTTTCTCGTGTCGAAGTTGACATTACTTATTTTACACGCATCGAATGTTAGGACTGTGTTCGTATTACGATAGTTGTTAGCCAATGAGCATTTTCTCGGCCCTTAGAGAAGAAATTGTGGAGGAAGGGAAAAATGGGATGAGAAGAGGAAATCGAATTTTTCGCGGCAGAAAATAGGGTACACACGTACACACTTACCGGGAAACATGTATATGTACTTCAAAACGTCTTTGTGCAAAATTGATGAATGTTTTACGTGTACTAAAATGTTCCCTTTTAATCCTATTAAGACTTACAAAATATAAGTATTATACTTTACTTGTATATATACATATGTGATAAAAAATATATATATATATACACCTGGTTTTTCATGTCATATTTATATTGTGTCCTTGTAATTTTTGTTAATGTTAAGGAAGATCGAAATACAAATGATGGCGCACACGCTATTTATTGCCATAACGAGCAATCATCTTTTTATTCAAATATATAATTAAATCATCAGATACTTTTCCAGGAATTGTCCACTCTCATTTATAAATTATCATTCGCGTAAACAGCGAGGCTCGATTCAGTTTTGTGCGACGAATAAAATTCAAAAATATCTTATTGTACAGTTTGGTATTGACGGCACCGTGTTATTCTATAAAATTCTCTTCACTCACGTAGTATGTACACTTAAAAACGCGTGTAACTCGAACGTTACACCTAACTTTTACAATCTCCCCTCTATCAATCGATAATATAACTTGTATCTAAAAACAATATTTTTTTAAATTATATATTATTCTGTACAAATTTTATGTGGATTTACAAATTAAAATCGTATATATATAATATTAGTGGAAAAATACACTTTTAGCCGGAAGATTAATACAGTTTATACCATGTATATCTCCTGTAAATTATTATTTAAAAATATACTATTAAAAATCGTTGAGATCATAAAAATATAATTTAATTTTCATGTTTCTTAAAACCAAGCTGTTTGATTAAAAATAATAATTTGATTTAGCGGCAAGGTTGAGCATTTTCCTCTCTCTTTACGAGCAGGTTTATGTATCGTTCGCTTGTATCAAATTTATATCGGACGTAGTGCTGATACTGGGTAAGGTACTGTCGCTCCACTCTGGATGGGGATAGCTCCTCGGTGGGCTTGGTATGTTCACTGGCATTCTGCTCTGAATTCTTATGTCTTGGAAAATATTCTGAAATTGTTCTGTTATGGTAGAACCTATTAAATTATGCGACGGATTATCTTTTAGAATATTTGCAACATCCTCGACAACAGATTTCTTCCCGAAACTCAGTCTCTTATTTACTTCTGGCAATCTTTTACTCTTAGGCGGTTCTCTCTCGTTCATATTATCAGAATTTAAGTCTTTCGCTGACGGTACATTATCAGTACTTTTAAAGTTACGTAAATTATCACTCTTTTGATTACTTAACGTCAACGCACCTTCCTTATCTTTGTTAACTGAAAGAAGAAAACAAATATTAATACCGTATATTCTAACATCTTACAGTTATGTGCATGCAAATACGTACCAGATTTACTAACGTCCGCGTAAACCATTTCTTTGTAAGAGGGCAGGAGTGTGAGCGAGGATTCTCCACCCCGTAAACTAATGAATTCTAGATTAGCAGAATCTCTCGTCGGAGATTCCTTCTTAGTACGTTTCTTTTCCGAATTCTCGATCAATGTTTCTGAACTACCGGGGATGCTATTTGGTACTCGCAAAAATTGCTGCATCTTTTTCTCTTTTGGCGGGTCGTGATCCACGGTAGATAGAGAAATGTCAGATATATCGTGCCAAGAATTAGGCACGATCGAATCGTGCGAGGAGGTGGAGGCAGGCGACGAGAATGCTAAGCCACCATGTACCAACGAGATTTGTGGATTCGCAGTTTCTGCGTTATTGTAGATGTCCTTCAAACCATTTAATTGGTCTCCGATATGGGTTTGCAATTCCCTATGACACAGAACAAATATAAAATTTGCACGATCGTAGGGATAAAAATGAGGAGCAACTTAACTAACTTGATTGCATTGCGAAGTTCGTTTAACAGTGTATCCTTGTATGACGATAGAACTAGTAGTTTATCTTTCTCGAGCGTTAAATATTGCACCTCCAAATGTCTTTGCCTCGCGAGTTCCGTTTGCTCGGCAACATTCGCTCTCAAATCCGCTATAACTTTCTGAGAGAAATTATCCTTGATCTCCTCCATTAAGTTAGCTATTATTTTTTCTTTAGCCTCGATTGTTTTTATGGCATCTTGCAATTCTTGTTTCAATGCTTTCACGGTCGTTTCTAGCTCCAATTGTTTTTCCCTTCCTTCATTTAACAGTACTACTTGTTTTTGTATTTGGCTGATTTGAAACAAACAATACATAGAGCACGGATACAACAATCAGTGGGTTTTATAAGAACATACCGTTGTAAAGAATCCCTTTCCTCGCATAACGCTTCGCACGTCGAATTCATTTGCTTACTCATTTTCTCTAATTCGAACGTTGTTGCTTCCAGCTTACCGCGAAGTTCTATAGCTTCTAAGTCCTGTCATTAATATATTTATTTTAATATTCAGGATTAAAACATGTGAAATAGTTTTCATATGATTCTTAAAGAACATACCACACCAGACGATTTTCCATATTCAATGGGTATTCTAAATAATACTTGTTCCATATTAGTAATGATTTTACTAGCTTTATCATCTTTAACTAAATGCTTTAATTCCTTTATTAGAAAGCTTAATGTACGCACAGGATTGAACACGCCAAATCTATCGTCAGGATCAAACAGTGCATCGCATTGTACACCCTTGTCAATAACTATAACAGATTCGACGCTACTTTGAATTGACACGCTCGACGGATTTGCAGTGCGTGGCGTTAATTTTGTATGTTCCTCTATCTTTTTCTGAGACGCAGACTGTCTGACTGGGACTTCATCTAAATGCTTAGACTATAGAAAGAGACATGCTTGTAAGTAAATCTTTTTACTATTCCCTTCCGCATCAAAGTACATAAAAATAGAAATGCTAACATCTTGTTTGTAATTCACACCAGTCCTCTTTGTTTCTTTAGTTTCATTACCAAGTTTCGATGGCTTTGAACCTGGTCCTTTTACCATTAACTGCTGCAGGCCTTGTTTCATAGCTGATTTATTTTGTTCTCTTAAGATTCTTCCCCAGTTCGATTGAGTGTCACCACTGCAACTGGGCTTCCTCTTCTCTCCTACGCTACCTTTGTGACTGTTTGGGCTACTGCTGACCATAGTTGACGTACGCTTTTGACCCTTGGTTTTTACTTTAACTTCGATCAGAGTGTTACAATTATCGTATAAAACGTAACCTTCCGAGGGTATCACAGTTGCTGGCTATAAAATTATAGGCATACAATTGAAGTTTATCTGATGAAATGGTGAACACTTAATAGAACCTGTCAAAATTATAAGTTACCGAGTGATGATTATTTTCCAATATATTCTTGTTACTCCGTGTAACAACGGTTTTACTGGCATTGCTTGCCTTGCTGCTCATTATGCTGGGACAGTATAAAAATACATCTCTCAACTTAAGCAAACATTCGGTGCATCGTTTAACTTGTAACCAACAGCTTAACCCCTCTGCTGCTTTAACAAACTATCATACATCGAGTGCAAAGGAGACTTACCATACGTTGGAGTATTCGCCAGTACAATCCTGGCAGTTAAGACGTATACAGCATTTTGTACGTTTAATTCATTTGAAACAATCATTTTCTCTTCGTATTGTATCTAGGGAATCTAACGAAAATATTTGATATATTAGTTTCAGGTCTGAAATAATTTTTCTCGTAATCCGACAAGGTTGAGATTTCACGTTTACAAAGTGAACGTCTGATTTGATAAGGAAAACTTTTAGATATTCAAAATAAAAGTGATTAAATTCATATAGGCGCGCGCGTTCCGAAACGATTCGGGCATTTCCTGTTTCCTTTTGACCGAGTTTAAGCAAGTTTGAACTGCAGTGCGTTGATACTTTTTCAGTTTTTAATTTTGACCCACTTCGTTCGAATACTTCGATAATATGGGATTAGAGATAACATAGAATTATAATTAAAGACAAAGACAGAGAGAAAATGATAGTGCTCACGCCTTTGTCTTCAGCGTGTCAGATTCGAAAATACCGCACCATGCGGAGAGATAATACAAGCTCGCTTATGGTTCATCGCAGCAGCTCTGCATCGCAGTTCTTTGCTTAGTTCGCAGGACATAAACTGTAGTGCAAACAACAGTTCAAACTGCGTCCATGTCAATAACTGGACAATAACTCAGATCTATTTAACAATTCAATATTTATTTATAAATTGATATCACAATATGTATATGAATCTTCGTGAAGCTTTTAATCGTTAACAGGTAATCAAGTTCATGTTTTATCCCAGCACCCAGTAAGAAGTTGAAATGTCGTGACATTAATAGACGATCTATCATTTTAACCAAGAAGGTGAGGATAATTCAATTATTTAATCTAACGATATATATAGCAATTAAATGAATTAATCTTAATCATAATTGTTGCAGGTCATAAAAGGAGTACAATGTATTATTTTTATATTTTTATATTCGTTTTTCTTATGATGATCGCAAGGATATATTTCGTGGTGTTTCGCAAAAGCAAACAAAAAAAATTAGTTCGGACTAGCCCTGCTAGAACAATGATAATATTAGGATCTGGTGGACACACTGCGGAAATGATGAGGATTCTTAGATATCTAGATTTTAAGAATTACTCACCAAGAATATATGTATATGCTGATACAGATTTAATGAGCATACAAAAAGTTAAAGAGATAGAGAAGAAGAATACTGATTATAAGACGATCGCAGTTCGTAGAAGCAGAGAAATCCATCAGTCGTATTTTACATCTGTTTATACTACGATATGTGCGACGATAGAATCCATCCCTCATATCTGGAGAGAATCTCCACGGTTGCTTTTATGTAATGGACCAGGGACTTGTGTCCCGTTATGTATGATAGCTTTCCTGTTCAAACTATTTTATATCGCAGACATTACTATTGTGTTTATCGAAAGTTTCTGCAGAGTGAAAACACTATCATTGACAGGGAAGATTTTGTACTATATAGTTGATTATCACATAGTACAGTGGCCGTATTTGTATGAACCAACCAATAGAAATAATAAAACATTTTATATAACTTGAAACGATTGCATTTTAATCAATATCTTTGTTTACAAATTCTTTTAGAAAATGTGTTCTACCGTTACTGCGAGGCTAATCCCTTGGGATCTGCTAGCAGAGAGTGCTCAGAATTGTTTACCTGTAGAGATAAAGATACATCTAATAATTATAGTAATTAAATTGAAGACCTTCGTTGAAACTGAAATGTAATTAAAAATTTGGTCTACTCCTCTAAATTTTATTTGTAGAAAGGCAATTAGTTTATTTATTCACCTGTACAATAAAAAATAGTATTGACAATTTTATAATTATTTTCTTTCATGAAAGGATACCACCGTCGAAATGGTTAAATGATTCGTTAACTTTAGCTGATGCTTGTTTGGATAAAACGTGGGAAGTATTGAATTCTGGTCACTGGCGATCTGTTCCTC
This sequence comes from Ceratina australensis, assembly GCA_004307685.1. Lineage (NCBI taxonomy): Eukaryota > Metazoa > Arthropoda > Insecta > Hymenoptera > Apidae > Ceratina > Ceratina australensis. Next base: position 353,781 of record SHCU01000036.1, read on the forward strand.
TTGAATATCGATATAGTTATTCATTATGTACTATCTTGAAGGTATATTTTAATTCATTCTTTTTACGTGTTTGTACAATCCTTCATTAGTAAAATGTTATATTTATGTAGGTAACATTATTAGAGTTTCAATATGATAGTAATACAAAAGAGTCTGAAGAAAAGGCGACTCTGCTAAAAAGCATCATTGAACAAGTTGATAAAGGTATTTTATTAGGAGCACCTCTTCCAAACATGCCTGATTTGTTACAAAAAATTGCTTCAGAATTAAATAAGCTTACTAGTAAGTAACATAGTAAAAAGGTGCGTGATCTTCACAATTCAAATTCTATCGCTTCTTTTTTCAGTACAATCATTGAAATCGTTTAATTTAAATGAATTAGTGATTGATAAGAAAAACTCATATGAATCTATGTTACCTGGATTGAGCGAAGTACCTCAATATATTGAACCGTCGATGGAATTGTTTTACAAAGATATATTTATGCCAAAAGTGCCAGCAGTATTGAAAGGTAATGCGTTTAATACAAATTACATCTATAACTCTTATTTATTCTTAATTTATTATAGATTGTATCAAGCATTGGAAAGCTTTGGAACAATGGAAAAACTTAAATTACTTAATCAAAGTGGCCGGAAATCGAACAGTACCCATCGAGATCGGTTCGAGTTACACTGAAGAAAGTTGGACGCAACAGCTTATCAGCTTCTCCGAGTATTTACAAAAATACGTATTAGAAAAAAATGATCAAGTCGGCTACTTAGCTCAGCATCAACTGTTTGACCAGGTTTATTTCCTCTATTTTGAACATTACCCACTAAAGAATAATCGTACAATAATTTCAGATTCCTGAATTGAAAGATGATTTTACGATTCCCGAGTATTGCAACTTCACGGATAACGACGATGCCGAGCAGCCGGATATAAACGCTTGGTTTGGACCTGGTGGAACGTTAACACCGCTCCATTATGATCCCAAGAATAATTTTTTGTGTCAGGTATAAAAATTAACGTAGCCTACATATTTATTTCATCTAAAGTGTATCATTCATTTTAGGTACTTGGATATAAGAGAGTCATTTTATATCATCCAGATGATTCACCTAATTTATACCCCTATGATTCGACAATGCTGAACAATACAGCCCAAGTCGACCCCTTGAATCCGGATTACGAGAAGTGGCCTAATCTCAAAAACGCTAAACCTTTCATGGTATACTTGATACCAGGAGATATGCTCTACATCCCTCCGAAATGGTGGCATCATGTGACTTCTTTAAGTACAAGTTTCTCCATTAGCTTTTGGTGGCATTGAATATACGTAATATAGAAATATTATTGATAAAAAATGACAGTGTTACTTTATTTTGTCCAGCAATTAAAAATAAATTCAACCTGAAAACGGCCCTATTAAATAGTTGACTTCAAGAAATTTATGTAATTTAAAAATGACCCGGATTTACGTATAACAGCTCAATTCTGATTCTCTTATTCAAAAATTTACTCCTCCCAGGTGTTGCTCTTCTCGGTAACTGAAGATATTAAATAAAAATAAAATCATATGATCGTTAAGGGGATCTGATTAATTTGAATAAAATGTATGTATACATATGTAAATCATCGAGGCAGATGCACCACAAAGCCGTTCATGAGAATAAAACAGAATGCTATAAATATCCTCCGAGTGACCTACGTTTTCAGTATGGGGCGTAGGAAATATACGTATACGTAAAGGCTGTCAAACGAAATACACAGTTTATTATTTGGAAATGACGACAGAGGAGACATTCCCGCCGATCATTAGGTTCCAGGTAAAAGAATGTGTGACAACGTTTTCTGACACGAATGCATTTACCTATTTGCGTGTTAAAGCTTGCGCATCACGACACACGTACACGCATCGGCGTTTCAAATATTTCTTCCTTCGTCCAACACACGTTTCCGGTTTTTCTGGATCAATTAATTGCGATCATAATCGAGGCATAAATTATCCGATAACAATGTCATGGCTGTGATACCGATATCGGGAAGATATCGACTGTGTGTCATCTTCAAAGTTAATATTTATATTGTAACATTGGCGAGTGTCCAGCGTTTAATAAGTTGATATTTTTAGAAGACTCAGATATATATTTAATGCATTATTAATTCAGTTATGAACAATTGAAAAGTTACATAAATCTCTGCATTCGATCAAGCACGAAATAACAAGTCTGCGTTTAAATAAAAAAGTTTCTTACGGAAATAGACATTTTTCCGTGTCAATGACCCTGTTAGCCTTGAGTTCCGAAAGCGTGTGATAACGTTTCAAGCGTTTCAAGAATAAATAATTTATTTTAACTCTTCTCATACTTCCTGTGTTTGAAAATAATATTTTCCACAATGTAATAATACTA
>SHCU01000036.1:369270-388972 GCA_004307685.1 Ceratina australensis
TGTGCGAGCTGAGCTCGCAGGAATTTACTAGACTTCGATGTTATCATTTGGTATTAACACAATCTTCTGTACTTATACTTGCAGACAAAACTGCCGTCCTCAACATTATCATAGACAACCGTATGGGATATTAAATTTAAGTGGAGGGATATATATCCACGGATTAAGTAAAGAGAAAGAAAGTATAATTACAGTTGAGAAAAACGATTTAGAGTTTACGCGTATATCGAATACTATGCTTAAAAGTGCTGCGCGCATGTTACGAGTTTCAAATATATTTTTGACATTGCGTGTATTTTTGAGAAAGAGTAAAAACAAGAACAGATTTGTTATGTGTACGGTAACAGAGTTTACGATAGTGTTGTGTCGATTAAACAATTTTCTCGAGCAAAGTACACTTATATCAAAGTTATATGCTCTACGTAGAGGACAGTGAATGCCTTTAGTAACGTGATAGTCTACTCACATTTAACACGCCTACACTTGAAAAATAATTGTAAATATACGAGGAGGATGGGAAGGATGTATTACATCGTCACATGTAATTACCTTAATAAAAAGTAATATGAGCATAATTCTTGGTTGTTCTAGATGCTGTCACTATCCACGAATTCCTTGCGCAAAAAGCGGCTTGTTCCCTAGAACCTGTAGATGCTAGTTATCCCAGTAAAGTAGTCGGGCAGGAGCAGGATTTGTCGCCGAGCATCGAGAGACAGACGTACTCGGAGAAGAGGAAGTTCTGGGAGGACATATCGAGGAAACGGGAGAGTTACCAACGGTCCGAGTCGGAGATATCGCGTACGTCCCAGTTGACGGTGAACGAGAGCGACAGCGACTACGCGCAGAATGTCGTCACGGAGGACAACACGGCGGACATGGTGCAGGACATCGAGAAGTCGGAAACGATGGAGGATTTGAACGTGCCGGACATATCCGAGTGCTCCGTGGCAGAGAAGGCTCAATACTTCGAGGAACAGATACAGAAGGAGACCACCAAGCTTCCGGCCAAGTTGCATCAACAGGACTCGGTTAAATCTGACAAAGACAAACCGATGAAGATTCAAACAGAGAGAGATGAAAAGTACGTGACCGAGAAGAAGGAGACCGTTGAGGTTGAACGAAAAGAAGCGAAGGAAGAAAAGAAATTGGTTAGTGAAGATGAAAAAGAGAAGGATGAGAGTAAGCAGAGTCTCGAGGAAGCGAGGATATCTAAAAAAGAGATGAAGAAAGAAGACATAAAAGAAGAGATTAAACAGATTCAAAAGGAAGTAAGTATCAAGGAGTTGAAGAAAGAAGAGGTCGTAGAAACTACTAAAAAGATGAAGCAGGAAAAGGTTGTGGAAGTTGAGAAAGTTGATGAGAAGGAGAAAGCCAAACAGGTTACAAAAGAAGAAGGTATTTCTAAAATGGAATTGAAGAAAGAAGAACTCGTTAAAGTTGACAAGGTAGCTGCAGAAGAAACTGAACAGATTCGGAAGGGAATAAGTGTACCTGAAAAGGAGAAGAAAGTAGAGATCGCAGGGGTAGAGAAATTTGAAAAACCGATGGAACAGAAAGTACCTGAACGGGTTAAAGATGTAAAAGCGGAGAAGGAAGAGATTAAAGAGTCAATTAGTAAGGTTGCACAAGAACCAGTAAAAGGCACAAAGGAAATCACTGAGAAACCAATTGAAAGAGCGGAAGAGAAGAAGACGAAAGAACCTGCTCCAGCAATTAGCGCGAAAGAGCTTAAACAGGAAAGAGAAAAGGAAGTGGACGAATCTATTGAAACGATAAAAGAAGTGGAATTGAGTGCAGAGAAAGATGAAAAGAAAGAAGTGAAACCAGAGACCGTGGAAGAAAAGTATGAAGTAACGAAAGAAGATTTGCAAAAAGAAATTCCAGTAAAGAAAGAAGTTGTAGAAACGAAAGTGCAAGAGGTAACAGCAGAGGAATTAAAAGAGATACGAGAAGGCGATATTACGAAGAAAGAAACGCAAGAGGCTTTCGCCGATTTGATCGCACGAGGAAGAGCAGAAACGCCGGAAATCAAGACGTTGGATGTGGTCCAAGAGAAGAAAACTGGGAAACACGTTGTGACGGAAGAAACTACAATCTTCTACAAGGTACAGGAGGATGGCTCGCTGGTGCAGGAACAGGTGTTAAAAGCGGTTCGAGTGGAAGAATCAGCTGAAGGTGGCGAGATGTTTGAGAGGAGTATCACGGAGGGGGTGCACGAAATCAAGACGATCAGTGATATCAAACCCGAAGACATGAAAAAGGAGATGCAGGAATTCTTAGAATTGGAAAGGAGAATGGCGATTGAGGAAAGGGAACCATCGGAGAGAGAAGATTCTGATAAGAGACCGGTGACTGAAATTGAGCACAAGGTGAAGAAGGAATCTCGTATTCCCATCTCGTTGTCGAAGATCGACAAAGATAAGACTCAGAAGGAAGCGAAAGCCAAAGAATCGAAACAGGCATTGGATAAGCCTGACGAAAGAGAAGCGGATGAACAAATTTCTCCGACGACGAAGAAGAAGGAGTTCGAGTCTCGGATTCCGAAACGTGTGATAGACGTGAAGCCGGCCGAGAAGCCTGGAAAGAAAGATGTGCATATTAAAAAAGAAAGTGAGTACACGATAACGGAGAAGAAGTCGAGTGAGGAAGTGACATCGAAGGAGGAGCATTTAACCAGGAAAAGCGAGACGCAAACGTTCTCCAAAGATTTCACCGAACCCGCTCCGGAAGCTTTCAAGATGTTCGAGGATGCGGACAAAAAGAAAAGTGAATTCGCGACTGTTACCTCGAAAGTCGATCACGAGAGCACGACTATGTTGGAGAAGAAGGAAGTATTATCCTCCGAGATATCCACCGGCAAAGATAAAATTATCACTTTGGAAGAGAAGGAACAGGTGGAGAAGAAGAAGTTGTCCGAATCGCAACTGAAGAAAGAGTCGCCGACCGAAACATTGGAGGAGAAGGTGAGCAAGAGCGAGGAGTCGGATAAAAGCGCGGTTCAGAAGATGTCGATGAACCTGACGGAAACGCAGGAGGTGATAGACGCGAGCGCGTCTGAAAAGAGAGCCGAAACGAAGAGAGAGGAGACGTTCAGGAAACTGTCGGACGAAGAGGGCGTGACGACTCGCGAGACGGGTAGCACGATACTAAGAGAGAGCGACGCGGAAGTGGCTATTCGAATAAAGAAGGACGTTCCTGGGAAAGACGAGGATGCGATGAAAACTGTAGAGGGCGAACCGAAGACGGAGAAGATATCGAAAACGAGATTCGCAGAGGCGGACGTAGAGACGTTAGCTCAAGCAGAATCGCACAAGGAGACTAAAGAGAGTTTCGACGTAACGGAATTCGTGCCGAGCGAGAAAAAGGCGCAGGAGCGAAAAGAAGCAAGCGCAGCGGAAGAAACTCTGGAGGAGAAACAGCGACAGAAGTTTAAAGAGATCGAGGCAAGGACCATAGCCGAAACTCTGATCCAATCGATTGAGAGCGAGATCGAGGCGAAGTCTGCGGCCGATTTAAAAGCGGAATTACTGAACAAGGGATACTTGGAGCAGATCATCAGCGAGAGCACTGAGACCGATCACGAGAAACTGGCCGATGACTTGACGCGGAAATTCGAGAGTATCATGAAGAAATCGATGGATAAAGAAGGTAAAGGCCGGAAATTAAGGTCATCTATATACGAAGAATTCCAGGAGATGAGTTCCTCCGCTAGAGATAGTATAAGCGTGAGCGAGGACATAACTAAAGACGAGGAGTCGTCCCTGCAGGAGAAAGAAGAGAGCTACCCTTTATCGTCGTCTAAAGCAAAATTCCAGGATCAGGACATCACTATGAGTCCGAGCAGTATATCCGAGCAGATCGATTTCGAGGACACGATCGACATCGACACGAACGACCTGGAGAGCGAGTCGAAGCCGACTTTGTCGGAGAAACAGCGATCGACGAAGTCGAGCAGCCAAGTGGAATTGCAGAGAGATCTTCCAAGCGACATAAGCCTTCCACAAGACAAGATCGTCTCGGAAATATCTGGCGCCAGGGTCCTGGAGATCCTCGAGCCCGGTATGGACAGCCAATCCAGGGAAGATTCCGTGGACATGCCTTCTCTGGAGATGGACGAGCACAAGATATCCGAGCAGACCACGAGTAGAGGAATCCCTTCGCTCCACGAGAGCACGGCGACCGACTCGTTCGAAAGGCTGGTCCACGAAAGGGACATAACCATCAGTCCCAGCACCGTGTCCGAGGACACGAACGTGGATTATTCGTTGGTACAAGAGCCATCGTCGCAGAGGGATCATCCCCCGGCGATAATCACGAGAAGAGCGGATAGCTTCGAGCTCGAGAGTCCGCCGCTGATTTCGCCGAAGCCGAAGGTCCGTGGCTTGGAAATTAAACCTATCAATTGGATGATCGGCGATGAGAAGATCGAGATATCGGAGACGTTGCAGCCATCGCAGATTTTCAACCAGGAATTGGAGGCGTACGAGAAGAAGAAAGAGCGATTGTCGTCGCTGGATGGATCGACCGATCACGAGCAAGAGTCCGGTACCAAATCGTCGGATGATGTCAGCGTGATTGAGTCGATGAAGGAAGTGGCAACGGAAGACGTACCGGTGAAATCGAAGTTCACGGTGGTTCGCGTCAGCGAGCATGACCTCGAGAACGAATTGGTGGAGAACAAACTGGAGATTAGTTGCCAGGAATTGGTGGACACGTTGCGACGCGAGTACGAAGCGAAAACGCCGATCAAAGAGTACGAGGAGACTCTGCGCGAAGAGATTTCTAGTCAACAGGCTGCAGAATCGAAAGAACTCGAGGAAGAGGTGTTCGAGAGAGAAGGAGAGGTCAGAGAAGGGGATAAATCCGTTGAGAAAGCTGCTGAGGATGAGAAGGAAGATGAAGAAAAGAGAATCGAGGATGAACCGAAAATCGATGAGGTGAAAAAGAAAGAGGAGGTCGTTTCGAAACCGGAGATGGAATTGAAATTAGAGAAAACAGCGAAACCGGAGGAAGAGGGTGAGAAGGTTGGACAGGAGGCACCGGAAACCGACAGGCCAGCGCGGGTGGACGACGTGTTGAAGGAATGGACGGAGTCGTATTTGTCTAAGATGAAACCGTCGAGCGAGGAGTACAAGAGACACATGGAGAAAGCTACGGAGAAGCACGACAAGCCTGGAAGATCGACGACAGTTCCTTCCGACACTTGTGCCTTTAAAATAAAAAAAGACGATCACCCCTCTAGCGTTGATTTAAGTGCGCGTTACGCTATAAGCGTTCTAGATCAGGTAGTTAAGAAGGAGATAGCCGAGGTGAAGGAGTCGCTGGAAGCAGCCAGGCAGGATCTGATCGAGGAGCTGAGCGAGAATAGCGAGACTGTGATCCAAATCAAAGACTCCCCGTCGGAGTTCCGGTTCAAGCTGCAGCCCGAGTCCATTCCGAACGATTTACCATTTTTATACACACCCTCGTACCCCGAAGCTGAAACGCAGGAACCCGAGCCGGAAGCGAAGAGAGAGTCACCGGTCGAGAAATCCGAGGGGAGAGACGTTGCGAGCGAGAGTAAAACCGAGGCCGAGGAATCTTCCAGCAGCATCGAGGAGCCGATGCGCCCGAAGGGCACACCTGTGATCAAAACCGAAAAGTCTGACGAAGAGACTGCTGCGATAACCGTCCAAGATGATACGAAAGACGACGAGGAGGATCACCCTAGTCCCCTGCCCGCGAGTATATCAGGATCCGACGTAGACAATAAAGACGAGAGCTCCTCGCTGGCCCTACCGCGTCCCGTGCTTCGAAGGCGACACAAACCCGGTCGCGGTTCGAAGCATCCCACTTCCGAGAGCGACTTGGACGTCGGCTCCAGTTCCGGCGAGAGCAGTAACTATCAATCCTGCGAGTACGAGAGCGGTAGTCGACCCAGCTCTTCCGACGTGGAAGCCATGCAATCCTGCGGCGTGCCCTCGGGGACAGCGTCCGAGTACGAGACCGCGATGATGTCTTTCGAGCACTCGTCCACCTCGAAGCCGACCTCCCAGGAGTATCACACCGCCGCGACCACGTTGAGCTCTCGCGAATCCATGAAATCGCTTACTTCCCTCAGCTCGGGCCACTTGGGCAGCATCGACAGTACAAGCGAGTTATCCGAGACTCTGGTACCTTCCGAAGGAGAGGCGGAGAAGGAGGAGCTGGATAAGAATCTGAACGGAGCCCTCGAGGAGGAGCAAACCGAGTCGTCGGTTTCATCTGGCAGCGAAATACCCATCGACGAACCGGTAGATCAGATTTACAGTAGCTCCGTGCCTTGTCGCATGAAACGCTCATCCGAGATGATCTTTCCGCAGGCCGTCGACGAGGCAACTGCGGAAACCGAGAGCAAGCCGGAAACGACGATGGAGGCGAAAGGCATCGACTTCGCTATGTCTACCTCGGCGGTTTCACCGACTGCGCTTAAATCAGTGGATATAATGACTGCGAGGGTGTCCGAGGACGGTGTACAGAGCGTGTGCACGCAAGTGATCTCGAAGGACACGGACATCGATTTACCCGGGAAGACCGAGAGCGAAGCTCTAGACGTGGAGATGATCGAAAAGGAATCCGAGGAATCGGACTTGGCGGCCGAGGCGGAAGTGCAGAAGTACACCGCAACAGGTGTTACGAGCGAAAGCCCTGAAATGTCGACGCAGACGACGTCGATGATGCAACAGGCGAGCATGTCTACGTCTTCGACATCCGCCGTGTCGATCGACACGGTGGTGGGTAAAGAGAAGTCGGACCGTCACTCGCCGGACAGCGACTCGTTCGAGATGGTCGACAAGCCTGACATCATCGACGATTTCGTGGTGATCGAGGAAGTGGGGAGAGAGGCGGAGGAGTACGATTCCGAGGGTAAGAGCATACGAATCAGCGCTATTCCTCAAGTCAGCGGGAAGCAGTACGATCGAGACCTGGAGAATCTGATAGCCGAGAAGAAGGAGGAGGCTCAGGAGTCAACGAGTCAAACGTCGAAGAACAACGAACTATTTGAATTCGAATGCGAGGAGAGTCCGCCGCAGATATCGAACGACGATCAGTACTCTCAGTCGTACTCGGACGAGGAGCAGTACGAGGGTGGGAAAAAATGGATGGAGATGCAGTTCCAAGCGGACACGCGGGTGTACGACATCGAGTACGACCGAGGTCCATTGGAGGATATCAAGGAAGAGGAGATCACCGACTTCGAGGCGGGCAGTAGTAGATTCGGGAGTCTAGGCAGCCACAAGGAGTCGATAGGCAGCGTCGGCAGCATGCGTGGCAGTCTTGGTAGTACGCCTGATTACGACGTCTTAGCGGGGAAGAAATATTTCACCAGACCGACGGATCACGACAACGTGTCGCTGAGCTCGTTGCAGGAGTTCGAGCACCTGGAGAGCGCGGTGGCAGCTGAGAACTCGAAGAAGTTGCAGTGCGGCTCGCACGATTCCGTGAACAACGGTAGTCTTCCAAGGAGGTACATGGCCAGCCGGTCGGGCCACGGCGACGACATCTCGTTGTCCTCTTTAAAGGATTTCGAGGGACTGGAGAAGGCCTGTCGAGAGGCACACTTGATAGAACTGCGCGCCAGGGAAGAGGAGGACCTGCTGGAGCACGAGAGTCCTGAGAACAAGTACAAACTAGAGAACTTGCCGCGGACGAGAGTCGAGACGAGCACGACGGGCTCGTTCAACGCGAGCACATCGGGCTCCGACGATTATGAGAAGAGAATAAAGGAGATCGATGAGATAATACGGATAGCTCAGTCGAACGTGGAGAAATTCGATCGGCAGGACGACACGACGGACGATATCTCGCAGATCGAAGTCACCGATGCTGGGGTACCACCTCAAGCTGTGCAGCCTGCGTCGAAACCGGAGGAATCGGAATTACCTCTGAGGGAAGGGAACGTAATGGAGACCAGCACGGACTCCCTCGAGTTGGAAGAGAACATGGACAAGAAGCATCACCCGTTGTGTCGAAGCTCGGACTCGTTGGAGATGAAGACCACTCTGGACTTCCCTTCGCTGAGCTCCGACTCGTTGAACAACGTGCGAGACGCGAAGGAGACGCAATCGGACGCGGCTGGTCACGCGAGCGACGCTAGACGCATCTCCTCGGATTCGCTGGACATGCCTCTGCTCGAGCAGCAGGGAAGAGCGAGCCACGACGATGATCACTCGGTCACGTCGGACAATTCTCTGGAGCAGAGACCGGAAGCGGAGGCTGATAGAAGCGATCAAGCGAGGGGACCGAGCACATAGGAATATTTTCGTAGGTGAGTAGAAATAATCTTTTTTCAATGATAAAATAAACATTTAATTTGATGCGTATACGAATTTCATTGCAGATAGTGGACCATCAAAGTGAAATATGTTAAAACATTGGTTCTCGAGGCTACAACGATGTATTATCGAACCAAATGCTTTACGTATATATTACATATACCTATATGCATTATAACGCGAAGAACAATAATGTACTAAGAGGCAGTACTCGCGTGCGCTGTGCATACGCAAGGTATTAACGCAATTTGTTTTCATTTCACGCGATGTTTTGTATAAGAAAAGGAAATGAGATTTGTTTTACGCTTAAGTCGAGTAGTTATGGTCTCTGAAATATAACATTGTTATTACGCGAGAGGCGAGGTAGAGGTTCAGGAGACGCGAACGCCGCTTATTAATTATTTCGATGTGTAATTAATTCTCTCATTTAAGCATTTATGTTGTTACGTGTAATGTTGCTTCGTTGTTCATGTTTGTTTCTAACGATTAAGCCATGTCGCAAGAGGAATAAGAAAACTGTAACTTTTAAACGCCATTTATATGTCCTATTTGTATGATAGTACCGTTATTATAAAAGGAAAAAGTGAAACGTCATGTTTTTGTAAATTTTTCGATTCTAACGTGTCTTTGCGACTACGCTTTTCTCAACGCGTTCACAAGTTATCAACGCGTTCACGTATTGCATATGCTGATTTTCGGAGAACGTTTTTGCGAGCCCCGGGACGCTCGTCGATCTTGGTCGCGTGGTGTTCATGAGTGAAGGAAAAAAAATTTAAAATATAATATAATATTAACTGAATAGGCAAATTTTATATACAAACCGTAACATATAAGATAAGTAGGAGAAAACTATCAGGTGATCGAATTCTCTGATCAATGTACGACGCGGATGCGCAAAATGTTGTAGACATTTCTTTTTTATGCGAAATTCTAATCGACTATGGAACGTTGCTTTAGACCTCTTGTTTGCTTGACTCGATGTGATCTTACTCTATTGGTCATGCGACGATTTTTGCGTTAAGTATCTTCGAGATTTTTCGACGATGTTAATCATTTGTCTTCAGAGTCTGTTTTTCCATCGACGAAAATATAAGTCTATACGAACAAAACGATCCTAGATATAATCATTTTTTGAAACCCCGCTATTCATTGCATCATACCCGAAGCAATAATCTTGTCAATATGTAACGAGTCAATAAGAGGAAAAGATTGTAAAATAAAATGAAGCGAACAATGAAAAACATACAAAATATTGTTGAAGACCTTCTTTTGTAGGTTTATTCATATATCATACGCACACGCGATTTATCGTTCACCTTAAATCAACAAAAATTAATTCGCATACTAATTTTTATGAATCTCGTATATTTGCAAAGTTCGATTTGATTGCACAGAGAAAATATAAAATCCACACGCAGCAGGAGCTAACATATATGTAATACATGTACAAGGTCAATGAATTGTGTATCGTAGAGGTATATAAATAAACGACGCAGCGGACAAATTCCACGATTCCAGCGTATGAAGATTTGTCGAACAGCAAGCCAAACGTGGTAAGAGCGAACAGATTGTTGGCGAGTATCAGTCCAGAAGGTAATGTCTTCAAATCCTTTTAGTAACAATAGGAAATAATACAACAAGCTTCTGAAGTAACATACACTTCAGGTTTAAACGATTGTTTCTTACCTGTGGACCGTCGTACAGTTGAGTGTGCTGATAGAAGACCAGGTAGAAGTGAACAATTATATAAAAACTTTGCCACGAAGGTATATAATTATCATACTTGATCCTCGACGTTACCTACAGGAAAAATTTTACTATTGTTCAAACTCAAAAAAAGAACAAGTTACATTGATTTATATTTTGCAAGATTTTCATTGATGAGAGAAGATTCTTTGCCATCGAAAACGAAACCGGTTTACTGTCGCTGATTCACGGTAGTACAGCATACAATCTATCACAGAGAGCCGATTACTACCTCTCAATTATATAAGTTCATTAATATTCTTAAAAGAAAATTAAAGTAAAAAAGAAAATAAGTTGACTTTCAAATGTTAGTCGATACGTCTAATCACATTATTATTTTCGCGATATGTTTAATTCATTTCATGCTAATCGCGGTCACCGATTAGTGATTATGTATATCATGTTACAGGATTTTCTTACATTGATTTTATACTCGTCCAGTCCTAGTCGAGGGCTACCTGGAAACCAGCTAGGACCCTTCCAAACAACAGCCAGCTTATCTGTTAAACTCGACATGCCAATACTCTTTGCGATCATCTGTACCGTATAAAATACCTATAATATTTAAAAAATAACAAGAGTAAATGAAGCGCCGATGCTAATTACTTTAGACATAATGAAGTATCGATTAACGTCAAGATTGACTTTGAAATCGTATCGATCGACAAGCATGTTATTCGACAAGCATAGGTAATTATTCGTTTATCTAACAGAACGATGATGCTTCGGAAAGAAACATACGAGAAGAAGTCTCACCTGCAAATATAAAGGATTGAAGGTTCGAGGGCTAACGACCAAACCATAAATTATTTCCTCCTTCTCTTTCTCATCCATAAAAGTACCGAACAGCCTGTCCCATATAATCAGCACCCCTCCATAATTTTTGTCCAAGCAATACAAGTTGCAACCTATTCAAATTGAGTTCAATACAAACTGAATCTCGGCAAATGTAACAATAATTCGATGTTACATCATTTCATAAATATTATCGACCATGATCTAAATGCATAACAACAAACTATCTATGGGATTGTCTAATAGTAATATTTAATTTGCTTGTTACCATGATGCACTCGATGATGTTTCGGCGTATTGAATATTAATTCGATCGGCCCGAGATCATCGATAACAGTCGTGTGTATCCATAATTGGTAAATCAAATTAAATTGATTATGCGCGATGAAGTGTGACGGCGGTATAAATAACGCGAGCGGTAAATAAAACACCTGCGACCAGATATTCCATTGATTTGTGCAACAATTTTTTAAAACATAAAATACAAATAAAATCAGTAGCAAAATATACATATATATATCTTAACGAAGCCTCGTCCTGTTGAACGCTGCTTTAATCAATTGCGATCGAAAATTATGTAAACGATTCAACAGAGATATATCGTTACGTTTACAACTTTTTATCGAATTATTGGAATCACGTGATTGCCGCTGCCTCTTGTTACAAAAGAAAACGCATCGATTGTATCGGGCTTCCATACGCGGCGTGTAACACCCGCAGGGACCCGGCAGAGCGCGATATGCATTACATATTATGTAACACGAACGGGATACACGCGGCGCAGGTACTCACGAAGTTACACCAGTGTTGCAAAACGGATTGCCGCAGCCCGGTCGCGAGATTGAATTCCTCGCTGCTGTGGTGCACCTGATGCTGGGCCCATAAAAAGTGTACCTCTGTAAACACGGGCGAGAAACGCTTGTGAATTCGTCAATCGGCTTGTGTCGGCGATTAAGACGCACACATGGTTGGATATTGGAATTTAACCGTGGTTACTGCGATGAACCCAATAGTAACAGAAATCCACCCCGACCGCGGTGACGCACCAAGTCCATAACGAGTTCCAGGGCAGGCTCCACCAACCGTATCGCTCGTTAATTACGATGTACGTGTAATACTCGGCTCCGCGGAACAAAATACTGCAAACGAGTTCGAATGTCGACACAGTCATTTTTAATGGGTTGATTCGTTGTTTAGAAAAAATAATAGTTGAATTAGTAAATCATTCGACATGCGGTCGTACATTAATTTGAAATCTCTCATAGAAATGTATTATCAGCGAAATTTTTCTCGGTACATGTTTACGTCGCTAAAAGGGAATCAGCCAAGCGACACAATGTGCCGGCTAAAAATATATGCACGTGGAGATCAGTAACACGTAAATAGAGTCTGTAATTCCAGCGCGACAGCAGCTGAATAATCAAGAATCGTTGTTCGTTTCGCAGAGACAACATTGAATTCTTTCAACTAAATAAGAATTTACAACACGCAAAATACTAAATGTTTTATCGCCTGCAATTTAGAATGCAAATGTACCGTGATAACGGCGCGTCTATCTTCTCGCAGATAAGAACGACAATTACGTGCACGTGTCAGATAAGATGCTTCATACAAAAGTGTAAGTAAATTTATAAAACGTTACCTATGCTTACCGGCCAGTTTCTTGAAACAACCAATGCGACAACGATGTCACTTGATCGTTGAGACGGATCTTTCGTTTCTTTTTGGATACCAGTATGATTTGTTCCAAAAAGATCAGGACGAAAAACGGCAGCCATACCTAGACACCCGTCGAGCTTATCTTACAAAAACGCAATCTAATTATATTTGATTATGGTATCTGTATATTTGATCACGTTATCATTCCACAATGGGTAGTCTGTTTTTATCGGGGAAAGATAATATCAGAATCCAAAATGAATTTGACGAAGTTGGCATAGTGATTCGAACTGTTTCTAGCAATTATATTCGTCGATCGTAGCTAAGAACGAACTCGAGTACGGCTTCGATTAATAGGCTGAATTGACACGCTAATCCGGGGCACCGTGACCCAAGAAGAAGTGACTACGTTTTATATCAAAACAACTCGACCCCCCCTGTTTGCTTTAATAAACACGAGATTCAAGATAACGAAACCCGAGTTTATAGACCACGGATAATCGCGATCCGGTTAACCGAGAGGCTACTGTTTTTTTTTATATAACTTATATAAGATCCCTGGGAGACTGAAGTTTTGTTCACACTCTTTAAGGAACAAAAAATGTAGTTTTTTTTTTCAAGTCATCTGTATTCTAATCTTGGACCAGAAGAAGCCGTATCTGTGCAAATCGAAGTTATAAATAGAACGAAGCACGACTAGAAGTCAGTAGCATACTTGTTGTGAATTTATTTCACATTGTTAATATAAAAATTCAAATCTGTGCAACCTCAAGAAAAATGCAACTTGATTATAAAATCATTATTTTTTTTATACACATAGAAGAAACTGCATTAAATAGAATTTGCTTATTTTCTCAGAAACTTGTAAATTTTTTAAATCTTGAGTACAAACGTTAAAATTGTTAAATTTGTAGATTGTAAAATATGAGCACGTTCTAAATGGTGCTACCTGTTGTTGATAATCAGGCACTTGATGCGGGAATTCGAAGATCGTCTCGTAAGGGTTGATCAGGTACCAAAGGTAGCCCGCGTGTTTCAGCTGCTCGAAGAAACCTGCGGCGTATGTATCCATCTCGTTCGGGCACGCGACCGTCCACTTCGTAAATTTTCAGACAGTTCCTACCGCGTTGCGAAATAACGTAGAACCACACATGATAACACCGTTCTGTTTTAGTCATCGAGCTGCGTACACGCATCGTTTATATAAGTAAGTTCGAGCTAACCGAGGACACGTGAGTATGCGCGCGCGATGCCTCTTCCACGGCCGTACGCGGTAAAGGCGCGGCGCTATCTCGAATTGTCAAACTGTTACGATAAAACCTAATAGGTTTAAAAAAGAACTTCGTAATTTGTTTTGTACCTGAAAATGGAAATAGATATTGCATCGACGACTTTGTAGTTTAATTTATATCACAAAAATGAAAGGCAAGACGAGCGTGATTCATATTGAAACTGCCGCAACGATCTTAAAACATGAACAAGAATTCGTTGCAGTTTTATAAATCTGTTTCTTACTGTTCGTACTCAATAATCAAAGAGTTTATGAGAGCAGAAAAACAAGTGATACATCACTGTGTGCAAACCTTCGGCATGTCAGACACTGCACTGACGACAGGCAGGGTGTTTCATAACGTGCATTAATTATTCGCGCGAGAGTGGATAAACTGATAAATTATACCATTACCGCGTGTAAGATGATACTTAAGGATTTTGCCTGTCAAATTAAATAATTGATATATAATTTTGCATAGTGGCGAAGGTGTGAACGTTCTTATCTTTCCACTTACTTCCGTCCTTGCGTGTATCAACTACTAAAGTTTCATGTCAGATCACTTTAGTCGTTTGTACATGAAATAAATTTATGTAATAAACAACCTTTACGGATTATTGTTATAACTTCTTTGTAAAATCCTTTTTTAAGTTCCTATTTACATTTTTAAGTACTGAAGAATACGAGCTTCGGCTTAATGGTCCATCATGCAGCGGACACTTGGAGGGATTTTTTGCGCTCTTCCAGTTCCTTCGAAGACTTCACGTATTTTAATAAATCTAACTCCCACTTAATTACACTTTGGAGGGAAATTTCGACAATGCCTTGAAAAAAAAGGAGATTAATTAGTAGACAAATCACCCCCCAAAAATTGTGTTGGCATTTATGAAGGCAACGTAACTTTTCTCTCACAAAGTCGTACTGAAAGCAGAATAGAGCGAACGCAGTAAACAGTCGAACGAAGGACTCTACATATAAAACGTGATGAATGAAATAATTAAGCTTTGTGTTGATGCTGCGCTGGACAATTGGAGATGAATATAATTCATGACCGCTTGTTACGAATGCTACAGCGGCTTTAGAAAGTATCGACGCACGAATCAAGCACTATATTCGACAATGTAAGCTTGTCATCAAATTACTATATTTTTAATACAATTGAACTATAAATACACATAATATGTATAGTATATTCGCTTGATTAATTCTAGAAATTGCATCTGTTACTATAATCTATAAATTGTATGCACTACTCTTATATAGTATGTATATTATCTCATGGCCAGCCAAAGTGTTCGAGATCATGACCCTGCTAATTTTTAGATAAATTGCGGAGTATTTATAAATATATAAAAAAAAATCAAAAATTAAATTCTCTCCGGCGGGGAATCGAACCCCGGTCTCCCGCGTGACAGGCGGGGATACTGACCACTATACTACCGAAGATTCGTGATAGATGCTTCTTTTGGAAATAATATAAATTACATTATGTTTTAATTAATAATATATTTATACATGATAAATAAAAATATCATTTTTTAAAATAGCCAAAATTCCAAAGACAATCACTTATCGATTAATACTGTTAGATTTTATAATAAACTTACAGAGCAGATCCCTACCTGTTTGGAAAAGTTGGAGGCAGCACTGTACGGGACAGTAGAGTACAGTAGGAACAGAGTATAGTCACCGAGGAGATATTAATAAAGAGTGCCAACCCCTATGTTACAGTCAGTGATGAGAGATTTGAGGAATTTTCCGCAGCGCCGCCAGCGCAACTTCGAAAAAAAAGTGCGACCTTTCTTATAGATCTCATTGATATCTACAACTTTCATTTGAACCATATTTTGCTAGCATGAAAATTTATGGAAATTTAGAGTAATGCATTTTAGAACCGACGACTGCTTTGCTTTGTGTTTTCTCCTTTTCGATGCCGTGTATTCTAGAGGGCGTACAAATTCGCGTACTTTTTTCTGGCGCGGTGTCCCGGAAAGCTGGCACTGTTTACTAATCTCGGTGGTATAGTTACAGTATTGCTTCTGCTTCTTGCGGTTAAAATGGTTACGGATAAGAATTCAGAAAACAATGTAAGTTCAACAATATCATTGTAATGACTGAATACTTAATGATTCACTTATATATAAGTTTTCACCCTCAACGCAAAATGCATGTCAATATGTACCTTAAACACTAAACGTATCATTTATGAGATTTTTGGTTGCACACTAACTATAATTCTTTAATAAGACGATGTATATTTTCAATTATATTTTATGGATATTCGGAATTAACTTCATACCGGCTTTTAACATTAGCCTGTAGATGATACAATCTTGAAAATCTCTCACTACCTAACCCGAAATTAAATTTATTGTTTTAGGTAGTTAAAGTTAATAAGTGGGACGGTTCTGCCGTCAAGAATGCATTAGATGACGCGGTTAAAGATGTACTTATAAAAAAGTATAATTACACAGAGAACTTTAATCTACTGGATGGAAAATTGGCACTGTGTGGAATTATTGTAACCATTGCAGCTGTTGCATTGATCACAGATCAGTTTTATCCATTCCCAGCATCTAAGCCTGTTTTAGTCACTTGTGTGTATTCATACTTCTTCTTGATGTTTGTTTTGACGTTATATACAGCATACAAAGAAAAGGGAATATTTGTTGTGGCCATTCAAAGGTAAACTTTTATTATAAGTAGTATCGTACGTAATGACAAATAACTTTCTAATATCATACCTTGTATATTTTAGAGACCCGGCAGGTTTCAATCCTGATCTTATTTGGGAAGCAAGTTCATATCTGCAGAAGCACGATGACAAATATAATCTTGTGCTATCTGTTAGAAGTGCAGCTACAGGGAACGTAAATGAAACAAGTGTCACCAAATCAATCGCCAATTTCATTGATATCAATGGTGTCGTCATTCCAGAAATAATGGAGACTGTTGTGTCAAGCATGCATGACAGTTTAACTAGTCAACGCAAAGAAAAGTAGCATGAGAAATGACAATCGAATTAATGCATTTGCTACTTCTTTATAATTGTTTTTAAATACTTCATGCACCTCATATTGGTGTAAATGTATCTCCAAAATAAAAATCCAAGGATTTTGAAAAGAGCGTTATAATTCACATTTGAATACAATAGAAAAAGAAACTTCTGTTAATGAAGTAAAAATTTTCTGTTGATATCATTTGTTTTATTAGTACTAAATACTTGATATATCATATATACATACTTGAAATAACAAGGAAATCGTAAACCATGATTCAATGATGAAAAATACAAATTTATTGACTAAGAGTGTAACAAATGAGTTTCTCTTTCTACTTATTCTATTAGCATGTCATTTATTTTTCGGTATAGAAATAGTCAGGAAAAACAGTATCATGTACACAAGAAACTTAATGATGAATGCTGAGGGCATCACTCTGAACTTCGTGGCTCAATTGCGTTTGCAAATTGGATAACTTATTTTTCAAAGCTGCTATGCCCATCATGACAATATTTTCAGGTTTCAAAGCTCCACTACTTTCCACGTTGAAATAGTACTTGTTAGGCTTAGCTTCCCAATTGAATGGCGCTTCATCTGTAACGTCATACACAATTAACATCTATATAAACATGTTTAAAATAATGTAATACTGACATTGATTTTCTTCCAATTCACTGTACTCCGACTTTGGCCATTCATCTGGCTTCGGGTACAGCGTATGTCTCATAGAATTGTCCGGATCATATTCGAAGCTCACTCCAGCAGTGGGATTCCACTTCGCATGTTCCTTTCCAAAACCTTTCTTTGCGTATGCTCTCAACTTCAATTCCTGACCCTTTCTTAACTTCACTATTAAAATCTCTATAAAAAGAAATGCCAATTTCAATTACGCATTGGTTATAATAGTATTAAATGTACTGTTGGAAAAAATGATAGACCATCCGTTTCTCCGTATTCACTAGCATCATCTTCTCTGTGTCTGGATGTAACAGGGAGCACTCTCGGATCACTTGATTTAAAATCAGCTGTGGTAACGTGTCTTGTTTGGTCTTCTGTGCATTTTACATCAAGGGTAAACTCCACGCTACATTCTGGACAGAAATCCATGCATTGACAATCTCTTGTATATTGTATCCTATCAACAACCTAAACAATTTAATCATGTCTTTTGCTGTCGATCTTTGATATTCTTGATATATCACACTAAGTAAGTGTAAATTATTTACATCGTCACTTATTAGCGGTATCATTCCGATTCTGTGAGCCAAAAATTCATCACTTAGAACAGTTGAATTGGCTTCCAATTGTATCCAATCGATAGCCATGGTAGGTGTTTCAGCTATAAAGACGCGTCTCATACTATTTGCCACGCTGTAAGAGTAATAATATTTAATAAAGCAAAAGAAACAGGAAATTCATTATCGAATGACGTGACTACCTCAATTCTGTATCTTCTACTTGGAATTTTACGTTCTCCTCCGTAAGATCGGAAATGTGAACAGACGGCTGATTTGCGTAAGGCATTTTGATTCTTGTATTAAAAACCGTATGCTTGTTATAATTTATTTATTACTTCTGCTATTTATTAAACGCACTTGCACAGAAAATAGAGTAATCATCGACCGCGTTTACTTCACGGCGTTCACAGCGTTCACAGCGTTCACTCTACAGTCAAACGGGAATAAACGAAAAATGGCGGATGAAAATGAGGATCAGTGGTTGTACGGAGATTCAACTGACGGAAAAGAGTATACGCCGGCATCGGTTCAACCAGAGAATCAGGAAGGTGATTCGCTTCCCGCTGCCGTACAAGAGAAATCCGAAACTCCAGAGGATCAAAAGACAGAAAATGCATCTGACCCACCTACAGAGGTACGCTTCTTCTAACCTTCCTTAGGCAATTTTCAGCATATTTTCCTGAAAACAAACAGGAATGACTGGCACTTGCTAAATATAAAAGCTTTCTTTGAACCCGTTTTACATACTATCGCTTAAAGAATAGCTGAAGAGATTTTATCACATCAAACGTGAATTGTTTGTGAAACGGCATAACCTTCTGGACATGTAAATGCTCACAGACTAGCTATTGATTACCCTAATTATATTCTTCCAGGCACCCGGAGAGGAGACGGAACCTCCTGAGGAAGAATCTCCCGCAGCTAACAATGCACAAAATGAAAGCAATACAGAGGTGAATAAAAATGGTGTGAGAGAAACTTCCAGTCAAGAAGATGGTGAAGCAGCAAGCGATTCAGATTCAGATGATGATGTGCACGTCGTTATTGGTGATATCAAATCAACACCTGCATATGGCAGTCTTAACATTAAAAGAGGTGGCCTGCTCACAAACGCATCGGGTGTACCCGACAAATTAAATAAGCAACCGGGAAAATTTAGTATAGATGAATTTGAGACTATAGGTGTTATCAATGGAATACCTGCTCACGAGTTTAATTTAGACCAATTGGAGGATAAACCGTGGAGGCAACCAGGTGCAGATATTACTGATTATTTCAATTATGGTTTCAACGAAGAAACCTGGAGAGCGTACTGCGAAAGACAGAAGAGAATGAGAAGTGAATCTGGAGTTGGCTTGGTATTGAATGCCGGCGGAGGTAGCGGAAATTCAGGCAGCATGAGAGTTCCCCAAGTCGCAATTACTAATGATAATAGTAAATACTCTGGTATAATGGGACCAAAGAGGGCAGGGCCACCTCCGGGAAGAAAAATGGCAGGAACAATAGATGTGATTGGAAGTTCGGGTTTAGCTTCCAGGAGAAATCTTGATAAATCTCCGCCGAAAGGAAATGTGATACAAGTAATGACCGCAGACAGGAGAGAATATTCCAGGAAGCCAGGCTTCCCTGACATGAGCGTCCCGCCTCCAGGAGCAGGAATGCCTCCTGCATTTGACATGCCTCCTCCTGGATATCCCA
>SHCU01000036.1:388990-408019 GCA_004307685.1 Ceratina australensis
AGAGAATATTCCAGGAAGCCAGGCTTCCCGGACATGAGCGTACCGCCTCCAGGAGCAGGAATGCCTCCTGCATTTGACATGCCTCCTCCTGGATATCCCAGCGAACCGGCTTCGTTTTATATACCAGAAACAGATCCATACTATCAGAGCTATGAACCTACACAGGATAATCAGTGGGGCAATGATCCAGTACGTACAATATTCAAATTTGATCGGACTCATCTCCTAGAGAAATGATTAATAGAAATATATTTTATTTCAGACATGGCAACCTACAAATTTGGCTATTCCTATGACAGAGGGGGATGATGACAAAGATACTGGTCCAAAAACAATACCGACCATGGTACCTCCTACAAATATCCCACCTATGTCTATGCCACCCAGAGATTCTCGAGACCGTGAGAGGGATCGAGAAAGAGAAAGAGATCGTGATAGAGAATTGGATTCAATGGGAAGGGATAGAGAGAAGGACAGGGATCGCGATCGCGAGAGAGAAAAAGATTCCATGATCAGAGAACGCGAAAGGGATTCGATGTCGCGAGAGGAAGACAGAGATCGCGATAGGTCCCGATCTCAATATCGACACAAAGATCGGTAATGAGGCACTGCAGTGTTTTTTGGCTAGTTGGTCATCTATGTAAGCGATAAAGTTTCGATCATTACTAATGCATCCCATTCTGTTTCAGACATCGACATCGATCGAGATCGCGGTCCCGAAGGCATAAATCGAGATCCAGAAGCCCGAGTCGACGTAAGAAGAAATCCAGACGTTCCGAAAGGGAACGTTCTAAAGAAGAGAGTGAATAAAAAAGAAGAAAAGTATTCCGACCGTCCGCGGCCACATCGCTGCGGAGGTATCAAAGCCACGAATTTTTTTTTACTGACGTAATTTTTCACATTCGCTATCATGAGGATTACACATTGGTACAATTATTATCTTATGAGGAGTAGCATGCAGCGAATTGCTTCATTTTACATGAGATTACCATTCGTCTCTCAACTGTATTTCCACATAGCTATCAATGCTACGCTACCGAACGAACTATGATCAGTAACAAATAAATTTTATCTTTAAAAATATCCGACTTTAGTATCAATTCTCTTCATACCTACAATATCCTTGGCCGAGCGCGTCGATTTACGGGAGAATAAAAAACGGACACGGGACACTAAAACCACTGTTTGCCATTCAATGTATGGTTTTATATCATAATGTTATTACAGAAATGGTATTTTATAATAATTAAAATTAATAATAGTTTACTGGTAAATCACTCGGGAGTGAACCTGACCGATACTCGTGCCGGCGTTTTTTTTCTCACCAGATTCGTATCGATCGATACGCACACATGTTCTTTTTTTTTGTAAATTCAATTGTACCACATTTTTTGCATCAAATCTTCCCATGTTTCATTATCATTAGTATCATCATACATAATGGAAAAAAATGTTACATTTGTACAGCCATCATATACACGTTACATTTAGAATACCGTTAATTCATATTACCATTTTTTTTTTCAAGTGTGTAAGTGTGTAAAAGTGTCGTGTGTACCTTACGCATATAGATATGCCATTTATAAAATGCTAATAATCAAGACAAACTACTAGTATGGCTATCTACGTCTAATTTCGTAAACTGTATCTTCAATTTTGATCGCAGCTATTAAGAAAGTTTTAAATAACTCTGCCCATATCTTTTTCTCGACACGAGCATTTAAGAAACGTAGTAGATATTTAATTAATGAACGTAGGCGATCGTAGATTGCCTTACGCGTAAATTGTCTCGAATCATAGGATGTAGATGACAATAAATAACGATGCATGTATTCTCAGCGTACAAAAAGGAAAATGAGAGAAGAAAGCAAAAACTAAAACAACAGAAAGCATACATGTAATCGCGATGGCAATTAATTGCGTTCACTAATTATAAAGTTTACAATGCGAACAAATGCCATCCAAAACATACGATCAGCTTATACGCGTGTGGAGTAGTCATTTTATCTCGTACCATTTTATTTCGTGTGGGGAGCTAGTGCAGCCGCAACGAGATATAATGCTCGCTTCAGAAGTAAACGAATAAAACAAAAATAAATGTGCTAAAGAAAAAAAACAAACAAAATACAAGCAAAGAGAACACTAACGACGAAATAAGTTGCGATCAATCGTGTCAAACGAGAGGCAACGGGAAATGCACCGGATCCAAAGAGCAAAGCTTGCACTAACTAAAAGAAAGCGCGAGAGAAATGCTGAACGGGACAAACGTGAAAATCGTTCACGAGAAATTTCATTTTTATTTCTTTTTATTATCGTTTTATTGTAATAAGTTATCACGACATCCTCCTTTCACATTATATTCAGATTCGAAAATCCTTTTTATTTAACGTTCTAGAAAATATGAAATACAATCGACAAAGACGCTAATTAGTATATAATAATACCTTAACGACGTGTTACCGTTCCTGGAAATAGTTTTACAATACATATATTATCGGCGTAAACGCTTTTGCAATATTGTTGATTCGACAGAACGTTTTAACGTAAAGCCGCAAAACAGAACTCTTTGGACCATTGGGGCAATCTCATTGAACCGCTACCACTACGTATCGAAAATATGATCAGCGTGTTTCAAATTAGAGGAAAAAAAAAAAAATAAAGGAACAATCGCAAAAGGAAAAAATTGGAAACGCGACAATCATTATCGGCGAACGAACGAACACGACGCGCGCGTCGTTAAAACGAGAAATGAACAAATTAATCGAGGGAAGCACAAAAATTGTTGCAAGAAACCGTTCGTCTTTTGGCTTTTCGCGTGCTCGTAAAAACTGATTTCGCGTGAGTCTCGCATACTTTATTTTGTTATCTTCGTTCGAAAAGTTCTAGCATGTCGGCTTTACCAATTTGTGACTATCTAAAAAAAAAAATCTAGTTTTCTCGCAACCGAGGAACGTAGGTAAGTGTTTACTTATTTCATTTATTTTTCAAGGTGGCGATTTCGTAGTGGCTCTCTTTCGTCGCTAGTGCACTTTTTATAAACCGATTTCTTTTTCGACATGCTTTCTCTCGTTACTTTTTTCCATTTCTTAATGTTTTTCTTAAATGGTACAATGACGTATTTTTTTTTTTGTTATCATATATTTTGTTTGTCTCTTTAATTCTACTCGTTCTGCCTGCTTGTAAAAAACATCGTCGAAAATGATTCTTTTCGTGGCTATTTCATCGTTTCTACGTTCTATACACTAATATACAAGTTATGCAATTTTTTGTTTTAATCCGTATGCCTGTCCGTCCCACTTATCTAATTTTATTCGCTAATATGGAATACATTTTCTTGCTCTTTCCATCTATCCATCTATCCATCTGCATCTACCGTGTGTCCCATAAGCATCACCGGCTCGTACATTGCTCGCGCGGATTTACGTTACGACAGTTTTTCACCCCGAACGAACATCGTTATCGATAAGCGAGAAGACAAGAAGAGAGCTTATCAATAATTTAAACGCAGCGTTATCACAAAATTTCATGCCTCTCCGTTTTCTGCAGCGAACCGAACAACGCAACGTGCCGAGCAATTGGCAAGTAAAAAAAACTTGCATCGCCCCGTATATGATATATTACAAACAGGTCACGATTTAGTTGACGATATCCTTTTTTCCCTTGTTAACGCCGAAAAATATAAACTGAACGATCCGCAACAATGTACACGCGTGCGATTTCTTCGTATAAACCGGAACGAAAGGGAAAATGAACCGCGATAATGAGCCGGGTCGCCGCGTGCAAGTGTATGAGCCAGTGGCGGTGGCAAACGAGTGTACGCGTACATATATGACATATATTTGACAAATATATACGATGTATATTTATATATATATTTATATATATATGTTCAATTAGCCCTGCGAATCCGTGGTTGGTTTGTCTTCGTGTAAACGTGTCGGGGGGAGTGAGAAGGGGGTAGCATGTACGTGTTCGATGTGGTGTTTTAGCGATGATGACTATGAGAGCGATGATATCTCTGCGAATGAGAATAGCGCGCAACTGTACATCAGTCTTAATATCAGGGCGCACCATTCCCGTGGATGTAGCTGCTCTACGGTCCGTTTATCCGAAGCACCCACGGTTCACCCTCGGCTCGCCCCGAAAAGTAGCTTGCCAAGCGTGTGCCGAGGGTGTCTCGGATCAATTTTTCTATTTTCTCGTTTTTCCGTTTGTTCCTTGACTAACCGCGTGCTCGTTACACGAATATAGCGCCATGGCAGTTGAAACCGGTGGGTGCGAAGACGATGAATGCGAAACGAGGAAGAAGAATA
This sequence comes from Ceratina australensis, assembly GCA_004307685.1. Taxonomy (NCBI): domain Eukaryota; kingdom Metazoa; phylum Arthropoda; class Insecta; order Hymenoptera; family Apidae; genus Ceratina; species Ceratina australensis. Next base: position 393,304 of record SHCU01000036.1, read on the forward strand.
TGATCCGCGTGATCTACGGGAAACAAGTTGTTCGCCTTTTCTCTTCCTTCGTTCGGTGGCTACCTGTGGATGATCATGTATGCTCGCGTAGGTTCCGTGTGAATGAACGCGTTGTACGTGTGTGTATCGGTCTGTGTGTGTCTGTGTGTGCGTGCACGATTGAGTGTGTTCTACAAGTGGGAGGTCGCAGATCTTTCATATATATATAATACAATTAGCATGTAGTATTAAAATCATATACAATTGTTACAATATTTAAATAGTACTTATTACATATATACCATATATCGATAGTTTTCAAAGTTTTTAGGTATACATATACAGATATATATATAGATATATATATATTTATATGTATATATATGTATAATCAATTATTTATAGGGTTGCTTAATTGTTTTCCTCTTTCGAATCGTATGCGTTCCCACCGGGACCCATTCTTGAGTTTCTACTTCTTCGTTATTTTCATTTAAAAATTTTTCATGTATTCTACCAGCGAGATGTCCACGAGAAACCCTCAAGAAGGGGTGGCGTGTGTCCGGGTTCAGAAGGGGCGAAAGTGAAAGAGGAAGAGAGTTAGAGAAAGAGAGATAGAGAGAAATAGAGTGGCGATTGTATCTAAAGTACAAATATTAAATTGTTTAAAGGGATATACGTAACGCAACGCGTGGGAACGCTGTCGTATGCCTTGTACGATACCTCTGTATACGTCGAATCGTTCAGCGGTTTATCATAAAACAACCGGTCGAATTTCAAGATCAATCGGTGAACCTTTTGATCGCGCCCTTATTCGCGGACGATTTAGTTACAATAATTTAACGCGGAGCACTTAATTCGAATTTAGACAGAACGGTGTGAATGCAAACCGTTCTATGAATACTGTTTCATCCGATTCACTATATACAGGGATATTACGATACGAGGATGCCCCATTGACAATTGTGTTCGACGTGCGCGAAATTTCAATACATGTTTCGTCCAATTTTTTCCTTTTCTTTCTTTTTTTATCAAACTTGTTTAATTTACACGCCTCCTGTTTTCCTTCCTCGAGTTTTCGAGGGGACCGACGAGCCGGTCGAACGGTCCCGCGACAATTTTGCGCTGTAAAATATTATTTCTCTCGTGTTACAGGCAAGAATAAGTTCGATACTGTTATTGCGTTACAAATCCCGCGATTCGGATCCTTTATTAACAAAATTTATCGTTTCGCGTCTCGACGAATCGTGTATATTAATTACGCACAGAAATTTATACAAAAAGGCATACCAAACCGTGTGTACAGAAATACTGAACAATGGTCACGCACTTTTACATATTTTACAAAGAGTTACACGCTTCGCAAGGAACAGGATTTACACAGTACGATTCGCTATAGCTAGACAAATTTCATTTTGTTTCTTTTTCGCAGACGGATCTGAGATCGCACAATCCGTAATGCAGGAAAATAACGAACGGCGAAAGGATACAAAATTTCAAAAGTTAAAAAAAGATCGAAAGACCGTGAATCTTCGTGTACGTCTGTCCGGTGTGTTTCTCGTGTCGCGCGTCTCGCATGCGACGATCAGCAGCCGCCGCATGCTAACGTCCCCCTGTATGTGTACGTGTAATTCCGTTTTTTCCATCTTTTTTCCGCTTTTTTTTTCTTGTTCTGTTTTATACATGGTGCACGCGCAACCAATAATTATTTCACCATTCTCGCGCTATATAAAAAATTTACACTATTTATAATCAAAAGTCGTTTAAGATTTTTTTTTTCATTCCTCAGAAGCTTAAGTAGAGATGTATGTATATATATATATTTATATAACACGACAGCAATTAGGTGGTCAACCTATCGCTAAACGTTCGCGCTAAACTTTTTCTCTTTTACTTAAAGCAAATAATCAAGTGTCTCCTGTTTCTTAATATTTGCTCAACACAAGATAAAAATTAGACAGCTGGAGCGTAAAAAAAATGTCCGTATTATTATTACGTACTAATATTTATAAAGCGTTATATACGTGAGCTTGTCATACTCGTGTTTTCTTGTACATGCACAGACGTATATACATACGTACGTGCGTGCTCGCATGTATGTATGTACGTATGCGTATGCGTATATTTATATAGAAGTGTGTATCTAGCAAACATTAGTAATAGCAGTAATAATCAATAGAGGGAAGGTCGTTAATCAAACAATATTGATAATAATAGTAGCAATAATAATAGTAAGAATGATAAGAATAATAATAAGAATCATAGTAAGAATATTAATAATAATAATAATAATTATAATAATAAAAATCTAATATTAGTGAATAATCTTAGCTGATAAGACATGAGATTTTGCGTTCAACTTTCGCTTATCGCGTATAACTTTCTTCGGTATTCATTTCCTGTTTCCATTCTGTTTTTTTCCTAGCTCGACAGGATGATTCTTATTATTCGATGGTACTATTACAAATGAGATGTTGAATTTTCGACGTTTAATTTACAAATGATGCGCGCGATTTACACAGGGGCGGGAATCGAGTAGGGACGAAGGAACTAATCGTCATCCCTTATTAAATATTAGTACAGCGTGTATAACGCCACGTTCGTATATTAGTCCGCGTTTTTAAAACGGCGAAGTATGTATAATGTAGAACCTGTCGGGTAAGGGCTGAGGGCTTGAAAGTGGCGGTTGGAATGTCTCCTTCTGTATATATGTCGAGATACATTTCCGTACACACATATCGTGCTCTTTTCGCATTTTATCCTTGGTCTAGTTTTCTATTTCTCTCGCGTGTCTACAGCGAGCCAGCCCCCTCTCAGCGATTTCCCAAAAGATCGATTCAGTTGGCGAAAAGGGACAAAATGATAATCGTTGTCATTTTTCCTCCACGAGTATCGAATGTAAATATCAATCGTTCAATTATTCGAGAGAACCCGGTTGAATAAAATCAAACAAGAAAAGCCGGATAAGTATTGCGTCTCACACGCACTTCCCTTCTAAACGTTTTCAACCCGGTCAATCTTCTTCGTTCATTAATCGGTCGCGTCACTAATACAATTAATCCACTCGCGAAGAAGAAAGAGAAAGAGAGAAAGGGTACCTAAGATTTTGTCAATTTCATTAATAAATCGTTATTTACAATATCTTACAAAGAAAGCGGCTATACGTTCTTCCTCTTCTTTCTTTTTTGCTCTTTTCCCTTATATTCCCTGTTTTTCTTATTCCATTTTTTTTTTACTCTGTACAAAATTGTGACGGACCTTAAGTTGCTGCGCGGTTCTCCCTTCTTTCTTTTCTTTCCTTCTCTTGTTTCTTTTTAAAATTCTACATATTTAACACCTAAGGTAACAAAATATTATACATTGTACACAGTTGAGATATAACTCGATCTTACATTTAATAAGCGCCTATCTGTTACGAGAATGCAACACGCAACGATCTTCACTTTGTTTCTCTATTCCTTCGAATGCGTACAAACGTGTATAGGAAATGTGTCGCGCACACGAACATCGAATTTAAAAAATTTGCCGAGATCTCTTTCGCTTTTGTACAATCGCCGGCAGCGAGAACCTCATGATGAAGAATAATTATATACACACATACGAGTTATGAAGCGACTTAGATGAACCATTCTTAATTTCGAAGTGCTATCTCGTTCTCGGAATTTTTCATGTAAGAGATTCTAATACGAACAGCAACCAGTACCGTTGTGTTTCCTTCAGGATTTTAACTGTTAGAAGAGTGTCCTGAACAAATTGAAAATCTGATTAAAAAAAAAATGTAAAAAAGAAGATCGATATATAACGATGAACGAAGCTGATTCATTCAAAGCGAATACGATATAAGAAAAAATAATAGTTATGCATAATTCATTCCATTAAAAAAAAAAGGGGGGCCAAGTGCGATGCTATTGAAAACAGCTGAGAGGTGATCTTTCCAACCGTCTTGCGTAATCAGCGTACATATAATACAATCGAAATGCTTGATGTGTACAATTATGTTGCCTAACGTGTGTGAACGTGTAAAAAGGGCTATGGGGGTGTGGGTATACGCCGCGAAAAGATATAGATACACACGCATTGGGAACATTGATTTCCTGACGTTTTTCCATTTCTTTTCATTTAAAGAACGCGTTTATCATTTATACAATGTACAACTGATGTCGATTACGTTCAAAATACATCGCGAACATCGCGATGGCTGCGATTACTTTGAATGGAGAAGGGAGTTGTGTCAGAGGAGGGTGGGTTCAACCGGATGAAACGATTTCTTTCCTCTTTTGTCAAAAAAATGTTCATATTTTACAACTGAAGGTATGTGTATGCGGGGATGGCAACCATTTTCTTTAAAAACGGTATACAGGAGAAAGGGAGATATATTGATGTATATAAGTATTTATCGAAGGGGTCAGCAGCATTAGAACGTAAATCATATTTAAATTTAATATAATTAGTAATTATTATAATACACGATATTCACAAAGTTTATTAAAAAGGATAGAATTCCCGTGAAAAATAAAACATTCATTGAATTTATGGTTCCTCACGATAGGGTTTGTCACGTCGTACCTATACACATTTGTTATTTATTTATATCACAATTTACAAAATTCGAGGATCTCGGGGGGGTTTGGACGAAAAGGAAGGAGAAAGGTTCCGAAAGGGGAACGAGGATAATCGGGGGAGGAAATAGGTATGTAAAAAGGACATAAGAGAGTAGAAAAAAAATGCTTCGCGCTCAACGGCGGCAAACGTAAAAATGAACAAAGGAGAATGTGCTGACGACTTGATGTCTCTCCTCCTTTTTTGTTTTTTTTTTCCTCTGTCTTTTAGTTCGTTTCGTTCTTTTCATCTCCATCTGCTAAACTCTGTCTTCGAGAAAAAAAAGTTATAGGCACACCTACGTGTATATAATATACTGATGCCATCATCGAAAATTCTATCGAACGTTAAAACAAATTAAATACGAACTCGATTTTAGTTTCTTCCCTTTTCTTCTCTTTCGAGAATAATCTGGAGCAATCAAGGGGCAGATCGGCGGTCAGGTCAGGGGAATACCCAGCTCCATTCCCATGTCAAACGCTATACTAGATTTTTAATCAACGGATCTGTAGTTCTCTAACCAGCTATCGAATCTGAACAAACACCGATTCGTCGATCGAACGTGTACCGGCACACAAAGATATAATACTACTTTCAGCGTGCAAAGTGCGGCGCGGTATACCTCGCGATCAAGACGTCTCTCGTTCACGTTGTTTACGGCCGTCACATCTCTCGTTACAACTCGATATAAATGCATGCAGTTCTAAAGATCTATTCTAGCTGTCTAAACACAATTTTCTCTTCGTCGAATTGTCTCTCTGTTTATACTGTTACTTTTTACCGAGTTTTAATCATCTTCTAATCAACTTCATTTTCTTCTGTACTTTAAACTATTTTACCTTTTTTCCTTTATGTAAGGGTGCTGAGTTTTAAAATCGGATATAATGGTTTGAATAATGGACTTTGCTCAAAAAACGGGGGGGTTCAAGTTTCAGAATTATCGTGCCATTGAAACTACTCCTAAACTCATCGATCGAACGAGTTGATACTTTAAAAAGGCGATCAGCCACCTCAGCACTAGTTTCCTTTACGATTGTTCGAATCTGTCCAGCTGTCACGAATAAACTCGGATCTCGAAACGTTATCGGTGCAGCCCTTCAATGTTACTCGCTATGAATATTATTTTACTCGGCAGCACGTTGGATTATTAAGAAAAGAAAATGCACTGCACCTCTAACATTACTCTACAAATCGATTTTGCCTGACGCATATTTGACCTCGAAATTTTCTCTCACGCACCATCGATTCCCGTTGTCCGCCTCCCATTTACTTTGTACAAATCGTTGGTTTCTTCTTGTTATGCTTTTGAAAAGGTAAGAAAAATCGCTCCGACAGCACTTTCTTCTCGCTTAAAACGGATATCGATCCGTCTCTGTTTTTCGCTTTACAATTCGACGAGGGGACAATGAGAAAAGACAGTACGTACCGAAATGCATCCTTTCTTCCCAACCATTAAATAAATGATTGGCGCTCGATAAACCGTTGCCTTAAATATTTTTTACGTAGGTCTTGGTACGTCTTTCTCTTGAACGTACGAAGATCTTCTATGCTGTTTACTTTCTGAAACCGTACGCTTATAGAACCTGCGTTGGCTGCTGAGCCGGCGTCGACACTGGGCCAGCAGCAGAAGCAGGAGGTCCGATAGGACCGAGGTCACCGCCTCCGCTTGAAGCACCGGCCGGCGTTGCCACCCCCATCGCGGACGCGGTTTTCATGAAGAATTTCTCCAGCTTCACGATAATGTGCTTGCCGTAGGTGTACTTGCGCAAGCTGCCTAAATGTGGGCGGATCTTCTGCATCAACACTTTGCGCTGAGCAGGTTCCGCTACATCGATCATCTTCTGAACCACGTAATTCGCATACTGATCCTTCATCATCACGTTCAATGCACTGTTCCAAGTAAAAAAATACGTAATTAATAAACGAACATACGTAATTAATAAATAACAAGGAAACGATCGTAGGAAGCGGCTTCAATTGCGGAACTCACTTGTCGTTGAATCCGCATACTTCTTCAATGAGTACAGCACGCTCCTGTCTCGTGGCATGTGTCACGCATTTTTCGACAACGTTGCTCGCGAATTTATGTTGGGAGAGAGTAAGTACTTTACCCCTAACGCTGCTGATCAATTGCGCTTTGTCTTCCGGTTTTCCGTGTTCTATAACACGAGTTCAACATTTAAGTAATTATTGTTTGAATGCAAAAACAAATTCATTTCTTGCTTTGAATAATTAGTAATTACCCAGCACGTGTTGGATCACGTAGTTTCCATACTGATCTTGAATGAGTTGGTCAGTTGCGGCGTGCAACTCTTGCAGAATGCCTTGTGTTTGTTCCGGGGTGCAGTGCTCGAGGATGCGTTGAATCACTCTGCAGCCGTATGGATGAGTACTCAAGGAATAGACTTGACCAGCGAACGCTCCGATCACGAACTGCAACGCCCGAGGTTCGACGCACTCGATACATTTTTGCACAACGTGATTTCCATTTTGATCCTTCACGCATTTTAATACGTGCCCATCCAGTTCGCGAACTATCTCCTGCTGCTGTTCCGGCCCGATCGATTCTAGAGCCTTCTGAATCACTCTACAGCCATACATCTGCAGCGCCAAGGGCAGTACGTGTCCTCGAACCTGATAACATTTAATAGAAAATGTAGCGAGATCTCGACTCACCCGTGAAACCGGATGTCGTTAATTAATTATTCAGATAACCTAACTATGTCATCATACAAATCCGTTGACACGCAATTATTCATCACTTTCAACATTATAATAATTTCTCGTTCAATAAAATAAAAAAAAATAATAATAATGTTAACCAACCTTTTGTGCGAGAGTGGATTTCTGCTCCGGTGTACCAAATTCGAAAAACTTTTGAATAACATAATTTCCGAAAACGTCGGTCATCAAAGAGTATGCAGACGTTAGGATCTCTTGGAACACAAGTTGTTTTTCGCTAGCCGAGGCACGTTCTAATTTCTGCTGAATAAAACGGGATCCATGCTGATCCTGACTGAATTCGACTATGTGATTAGCCAGATCGCGTAGCTGAAGACTCGGGAATCTGAAACACACGTAAAAGAATAGCTTCGTAACATAATCCGTAACCAAAGCGCTTTCGCGAGCGATAAATCAGAACGGAAAGCGTACCGGTTATTCCTGAAGTCTTCCAGTAAACGTGATCGTCCTCCGGCANTCAGAACAGAAAGCGTACCGGTTATTCCTGAAGTCTTCCAGTAAACGTGATCGTCCTCCGGCATTCTTATCGCTGATACTGGTGGTACCGCCGCGGCCGGGTTTGCCTACTAGATTCGGGAAGAGAGAGCTACTGGATCCGAAAACACCGTTGGCTGTCAAAGCCGGAACCGCGCTAGCGCGAAACTTGGCTTCGGCGCCAGGGGCAGCGGAGACTCGACTGGCTCCGCCGACAAGTCCGCCCAAAGACCCTCCTAAAGTTGGCGGCGGTGTTAAGGATAATCCTAATGGGCTTGGCGATGCTGTTACCGTGCCTGTAAATGAGGTCGCGCGGCTCTAGACATACGTACTTCAACGAGCAGTAATTCACGACGGATGAAAGGCAGCTAGAAGATTATCTCACCTAAGGCTCCGTAACTCTGAGGCCACTTCGCGCGGCTGTATTCCAAACTAGGACTGAAGGCGGACGTGTTCCTGTCGAACGAATCTCTTCGCGCGGTTGAAGAAGCGCCCAGGCCTAGACCTGCGAACAGAAATCAGGCGGTGCGAAATTTTCGATGACTGTAAAACACCTCTCTTAAGAAAGAGAGACAAGCGCACGATCATTGATACTTTGATTTATTTAGGTACAACGAGACAGTCACTGAAAATGTATGTACGTTGAATGGACATACGTATACATGACAAGTGTGTAAAGGACAAAAACGTTAACACTTTCGCAAAGCATGCAAAACATAATGCGGTCTGCTTTTATCATGTATATACAAAAGATAGAGGAGAATCGAGGATGCCGCCGGCGCCTGAGAAAACCGAAGCAACTTGGTTCTCGGAAGATTCCCGTTGGCTACGGGCTAGAAATTGTGTACCTGTGCCCTGAAGCTGAGCCGGCGAGCCAAGTGCCCCGAGCGGGGAGCCACCGTATCCTAGCGCCGCCAAACCGGCGGCTAGTCCTGATCCCTGCTGTTGTGCCTGCTGCGCCGCGACTGCTTGAGCCTGTGCAACCACCGCCGCTGCACTGCACGCCAGACCTGCACCAAAAGCCCGCAACCCACACACGCTCTTAGTTCTCGAATTAACTCGCCGTACTTTACCGACCTTATACCGTCTATAAAGCCTACCGATAAGAAAACACTTTTCCAACAACACATACACACGCACACTAATAGCCGTCGCTATCGACGAAAAATTCGTACTGACACTTCTTTCTCTTAGTCACGAAGGTTAATAATACGTGGCGTGTATACACGTATGTACAGGACAACAGATATTATTCGACGTTAATATATGTATATGCATGTATGTATATATATATAAATAGGTAACCCTCGTTTAATATTTGCATATAACCGTAGTTTGAAATGTGGAAACGTTCACGAGTACATGATTCCGATACTTCATAGCAGACTTTTAAGTTTGCTAAACAAGAGTTGCCTGCACAGCTGCTTCAAATTGGAAATTCCTTATCATGCACGTATAATATTTATATATATATTTATATTTATCAAGTAGGACAGAACTGATGTATGTCGGAAGGAGAGTAAACACATATCTACAAAGCTAATGAACAATCCTGATATTTAGTTACAAATCGTGATACGATCGCAACACATCTCTTACCCAAACATTCTCCGGGTGTCGCGTTACTGTGTGACGTCGGGGTAGGCTGGGAGTATAGACTCGGTGGTGGCGGTGCCGGTGGTCCCGGTGGCGGTTGCGACGGTGCTCTGTTTACCAAAACCGGTGCCGGGCTGACTAATCTCATCGGGGTTGCAGCGGAACTCAATCCACGCACACCGCCCATCACGATGGATCCATTTTGATCATAATAAGCGGGTATGACTTGATACTGGCCCTGGACCTATAAAAACACGACCCTTCCTTTTTACATCCATTAGAACTATCAAAGAGGTTCGCGGCAGGAAAAGTCTCTCAAACAAGACTAATAGTTCCTCTTATCGACGATAAGATCGGATGGACCGCTGTTACCCGCGAACCTTTCGATTTGGCCCGTACAAACAAATCTTTCAAGTGGATCTTCTGACTGAGAATCGTAGAAACGTTAATGGGCCGGCAAATTGCTGCCCCGAAGTTTATATTTAATCTCGTCGGTCGTGCCTAATCGAGAAACGTTCACCAGCCGGCGAAACGACCGGCGTACTGTTTCGTAAAACGCGCATATATCGGCTGATAGTTGAAACCCTCTCGTCGCGACAATAGGATTTATTTCTAAACACGTGCGCGGTAACAGGGACCGGTGTCCCGTGTGCGTCTCATCGCAGAGGCAGACTAATTAGCACGCTTACAGTCTGGGCCAAATTATTTGCAGTGTCTTGGGCGGCAGCTGCCGCGGCCGCGGCCGAAGATGGTGTCAGCGGTCGCCTCGGCGGCGGCGGTGCCGCGGCCTGTGGTGGGGCCTGGGGCAACAAACCAGGCGGGTAGACCCATGGCGCGACCCCATAATACTGTGGCACCACTGGCGGCGGTGCTCCGGCTATCAGCGCCCCGACGTACGGTTCCTGTCCGCTGATCACGGTATACGGCGCCGTGGGAAAGTTCTGCTGCTGTTGCTGCTGCTGCTGCTGAGCCTGGGACGCGGCCAAATACTGCTGCTGCTGCTGTTGCTGCTGCTGTTGGAGCAGCTGGAGCTGTTGCGGCGTCGCTCCTTGCGGCTGGCTCCGGAACAATTGCTGCAACAGAAAGGATGATATATCCGCATGTACTCAGATAGCCCGTCTGTAATAATAATTTCTTCCGCGTGTTGTTGTTGTTGTTGCGTGCACGGTTCTCGATAATGATTCCCAGCACTTTTCGTTTAGGGATACCGCGTGAGAGCATCGTAATCGACGGTAATTTTCAACGTTCTCTGCTATCCTGTACGAGGTTCCCCGAGTTAACAATTATTATGAAATAGAAACGCAAACAGCCGAGAGGCATCGACGTCTCGCGGGAATGCCAAAAAGAGAGATCGCGGACAGGAGGAGGAACAGTTGGTGAACACGCGATTGCAAATTTTCGGCGGTACGTGGCAGGCGTACGAAGCGTTATAAATGACGTCAACCCGTCGTCGCCATCGTCTTAATTTATTCGACGAAGTGCGCGGAGCGAGCCTTTAGAAACATGGAGGGAACTCTGGGCAAAACTCCAATCGGCTCGGACGGAGATTAAAGATCCCGTCTAAGAAGTCGGATAAGCGGCCGATTGAGTGGTCGATCGCGCAAATCCTCGCTGTGTGGCAACGTAATCGGTCGTTCCATAACCCGATGACGACATTCTATTACACGCACGGTGTAGTAGAGGGGACCCCAGTACGAGTAGCTGGGACGGGTCGGACCAGGTTTAAAGTTTCGGATCAAGGTCAATACGCGGGAAAGGAGAGAGGCGAGTTTGTCCACGTTCCGAGATAACGGCGTAAAAGCGACGTTAAATCCATGGAGGACCGCGAGGCTTGGTCGGTTCTCGGCTTAGGTCGACGACCCCCTACGGACGTTCACCGACAAGCGTTCGCCTCTATGTTACCGGTACCCGCTCCGGACTCTAATTGACCGACAAACGTGCCTACGGTTTGACCGCCGGGACGTTGCCCCAATCCCAGTACTTTTTACGGACTTCTCTCAATTCGGATTTCCGTATTACGCGACCTCAGGTGACAATTAGAGAGTCGGAGTTGCGTTTACACAAGGAAGTCTCGAGGAAACGTGTAACGAATATCCCAGGGAGAGAAAGAAAGAGAGAGAGAGAGAGTTCCGTCAACCTGTTGACCTCGGAGTTCATCAATCATAGTAGTTAAAAAATTCCTAGGAATGTACGTACAGTGTCTCGGACACACTTGGTTCTTTAAGCGTGGAATTCTTAATTACACGCAATTATACAAATGAATTGATAGTCAGTCCTTCGTTAAGCAATTACGCTACTTCGTTACGGGCTGTAACCGAGACTTGTTCTATTTCCCCTGTCATCATTAACTTTAACCAGAAAAATTATACCTCCCCCAGTCCCTTAACGAACACAACGATCTGTACCTAAATAAATAGGTATTGTTCCCGGGCACCTAGGTTGTTGCTCCGAGAGCATAGAGAGAGACCTGAACCATTCACGACACGCTCTAGCCCTCCGAGTCAGCGATGCGTTTCGGGTATTAACCTCTTCCGGAAGCGACTCGAGCTTAAGCCAAGGCCACGGTTACGTTCGATGATTATTCCACGCGCGGAACCTTCGCCATCGCATGCTCTCTCTCCCCTTTTCTTTTTTTTCTCTCTCTCTCGAGAGAGAGCCCACCAGGGAAACTCCGTAGCCAACGGAAATTCCTAAATGTAAATGCGACCGGATAAAGTGGTTTTAAAGTGTAGTTCAAACGCGATCTCCGGTCGTGAATCAAACTCCCCGCATGGTACGGTGGGTGGCGCAATGCAGAAAATCTTTCTGACGGGAAATTTGAAAATCAGCGAGGGAGACCCAGTTCCAATCAACTTTGTCCCACTTTTCGACAGCTCGCATACATACAATGTAACCGTTCCTGAGTGACTGCGAGACGGAGGGATTGAGTGACTTGTTTGTTTTACCTCGCGTTACGATCCCATTCGAGGAAGAACGGTCGTCATCGGTCTAATCTAACGCTCGATGGATTCAGATTACAGCCGGTTGTATTTATTCCGTCTACGAAATGTTTAAAGTTTAATAATACCGCCTATCTTATCTCGCTTAGGCCTGGCTCGCGTCTGCTCGTGGATATATCATTTCAAGATATTAGCGCGCCGAAACCAGACACGTTTTCCCCTATCAATCTTATCGGCCGATTAGACTTCAACCGCATTTCATTCATGTTCCGTCGGAATACCCCTATTAATACAAATTATGTTGATTACCGTCGGATGTCGGTTACAAAAGTGACACCGAAAGGAAACCGGGGGATCGCGATGGTCTCGTGTTCGCACCGAGAAAAGAACGCCGGTTCAGAGAGGCCACTCGATTCACGGCACAGTTTTCAATGGAAGTTACTGTGGGAGCCATTACCCGCAGAAGTCATTAGAGCCCTCGAACCTCGGGAAGAGGCGAAAAACGAACGACTAAATGGAAATCACGGTGATTGCATTTGAAAGGGGGTAGGGGTGAAAAAAAAATCCAAGGGTTAGCGAGAGAGAGCGCGTAGGGAGCAGGCGGGGGGGACGACCACCGTTTGATTTCGGCAAGGGCGGGAAACAATGCCCCGAGAACATTGTCGTAGGTGAGAGAAGAGGGCTGGGGGATACGTTCCTGGGAAGTGTGACTCACTGTTGAATACGTAAGGTTTCCGCCGGCGGCTTACAAATCCGCGCGGCTCTACAATACCAGGGGCCTATTGATTCCTCCTCTCTCGTTCCCTGCACACGCTCGAGTATCCACACGGCTGAAGAGCGGAATCTGGCACGAGTCGACCGTGACAATCGTTGCCAGATTTTTCGAAAACCTTCCGGGCATTATCCGTCCTTAATGGCTCGGTGGTATTCGCGTTTTCCGGCGCAGCCCTACTGACACGATCTCCGGCTGGTACCTCGTTAAAGTCGAACACGACGACCGTAAAGAAACTCACAGACCGATCAACTTCGTCGGTACTCAAATATTTTTTTTACATTAATTTTATTGCGATCGATTCGACTTTTAGCAATAGCTGTTATCGGATCGAAAGGGTATTGAACGAGGTAAACCGGACTCAGCGAGCATAATAGCTTGATAGGCTTTAAAAGAGCAACGCGGCTGCCAACAGATAAGGTTCGTTCCCTATTAAATTGCTGGGGGATCGTAAGTGTTAAAGGTAGGAGAGGAGCTTTCGCGAAAGTAGGGTGTCGGCGTGTGTACACAACTGTGCGCACCCACGGAGCGCGGAGGAATTGGCGTAAAGCCCGAACTTCGATTACCAGCGCGAAAGCGGCCCGGGCGTAATCAGTGATATAAGAATCATTAAGTCGGAGATATTCGTTACTAAATCCTTCGCAACGCGGTCGTGAAAACGGGTTTAGCGTTCCGTGCGCCCGAGGTTCAACGAACTTTCCGAGCGTGCTCGTTTGACTTTCAAAACGGCGTGGTTCGAATGGCAACTTTAACATTTACCACGCGTTGCCTTTCTTGCGGCAACGGCGACCGTCTTTGCGAAACGATCGATCGTTCCGGAGCGTCCGGACGTCGAAAATTTCGACCGGAAACCAGGGCTAGTAAACTACGCGGCAACCAACTTTACGGCCTCGAGGCTTATTGTTGCGTCGAAGATAAAATAACACCGGTGAGACATCCTTCACTGTCTTTTTCTTTTTTTAACGAACAATCGGTCGCTTTGCATTTTCGACGGAACGATCGTCGAACGGAAGGAGAGAAATTGTTTCGAGCGGTAAACTTTGCCGTTAATAGTGTGCGGTGTACACCGTAAATATTGTGAGAATAAAAAAAAAAGAGATCGATGGGAATGCAAACGCGGGCGCGAAGCGATCTCGAATCGGAGCATGCATCCGCCAGCAGCGTTTTATCGTTGACTCTATATTGTGACAATCGCGAGAAACCTTGATAACGGCCGCGGATATCGTGTGGTGGTCTAGGTTGATGGTGGTGGGTGTTTCGATAACGCATTTTAGTTTCGCTGACACCGGGAACGCAAACATTCAATTCTCGCCGCGTTACGGTTTGCTGATCGACCGTAACGCGTTTGACACGTTTATTCCTAACCTGATGCGCGCGATTCGAGGACACCCACAGCAAGTAGATCGACCCTCGAAACGTGTCGATAGATTCTTATCTCTATCGAAAGGTCAATATATACCACTTCTACCGATTCGCTTTATACACCGTAAATTACTGGGTCATCGTTTTCAACGTTTAGAGATCGTATCAGACACTTCAAATTAGTAATTACCATAGGTATATCTCGATACAGAAAACCTATCTAACATCAAAGCTATCGTACACCAGTCAGACTATT
>SHCU01000036.1:413689-425824 GCA_004307685.1 Ceratina australensis
ACCTTCCGTGTTAATCAACTTCGAACGAGTTTGAGATCGTACAAAAATCTACCGAAATATTTACTGATTTCAATAAAATTCTTGACTGATAAAATAACTACCGGTTAAACGTATAAAAAAGACAAAATGATTGATTGATTCGAGTTCGGGGTAACTGTGAACGTTTGAACGTTAACGCGACTGGTAATCGATGAATCATAGGAGTACGTCGAAGAGTAGGTAGAGAAACACGCATGAGAGACTCATCGAGTGCGCAATGTCGAGGAAAAGCTAAATAAACGACTACGTACATGCGGAAGAGCCGTTAATACACGAAGATATCGGGTCGGATACGAAGAGGGTAGGGAGACGAGCGGAAGAGAAAAAAAAAGTAGCGAAGAGACAGGTCCTCGTCGAGAGGCGCGCGCGCTGCGAGCATGGGGTTGATTTTAATACCCCCCAGGGAGAGGGGCTGTGGATGTGACCTTTATGAAATGCTACAACCTTTGTAAGCCCTGATTGCACTCCTTCATGTATACACAGTCGGTCACACACAGACAGACGCGAGCGCGCGCCTGTCCGTGAAAACGCGGGCTCCCGGGTTCCTGTGTACGTGCACAGAAATGGGCCTAAACACACTGTCTTAGGATCGTCTGGCTGTGCCATTGTTTTTTTCAAACATGCACGACTCTTCCGGTTGTGCGTGCCTTAGGTTCAGCCGACAGTATCGCGCTCTACAAAAGACAAAAAAAAAAGAAGAGAGAATATGACTGTTATCGGGAGAGATACCCGGTACCATCCTCCGATGTGTTTTTTCAAAGGCCGACACGCGTGTGCCAGACGGAAAGGGCCATCGATCGATGGGAACCGCGCGGCTCCTCTCCTCTCTCCACGTGACGTTTACATACGTTTAGACAAGTTTACGCGCACCTTCAGACCTGTCGCCGATGCCGCTTCTCGTGTCCCTACCCCCGGTTGGAAATTGCCGCTAGTTCGCGCAACTTTCTCAGGGGAGTCACCGGGCGAAGGAGGAGCAGGAAACTTGGGTAGGGTGGCTGCTGTTAGATTTCATTACGCGAGACCGAAGCGATTCTTCCGTCCTACATCGTTAATACAGCTGCCGCTCCATTTTCCCGGACAGATCAGGCGAAAACAGATTCGCCCGATAAGATCCTTTCTCGCGGGCCGAGCATCAACGCGGTTGTCATTATTATCGCCGGGATCGTTCGGACAACTAGAGAGAGAGAGATCGAGGCCGGCGCGGAGGAGCTTCGCGGAAAAGAAATTGTAATCAAGTTTAAATATGAACGAAGAAGGGAGCGGCCGAGGAAATTGTGGAGATATCGCGCGGAGAGGAGCGTAGCTTGCTCGCCGCGGCGAAACAACGGTACTTCCGCGGTCGTAAACGTTCCCTGACCGTTAACTCGTCTCTTTTCGTCGTCGTCGCCTCCTTGTTCCCTACTTCGAAGGCCCCGCGCGACCAAAGCCGCGGGAATCATTTTCATAACGGTGGGAGATATTTCGTCGAAATAAAAATAAACGTGCCGCTGCCAACCGGTCCGCGCGATTCGCCGATTCACTTGCCCAATACACCCGAGAAGTGTTCGAGAGAGATTACGTAACGCGGTTAGATAAAAGGAAGAAAAAACTCATCAACATTCGTGCCGCGTTCGAGTCAATACACCATCCCCGGGATAGAATTTAATTTTGTTTCCTTTTACGAAAGAGCCTTCCGCCTTATTACCTTGCTCTCAAGGCGAGCCGTGTATCTCTATTTCTGGCCGGTTTTCTCCGGCTCTATCTCTGTCCCACCGGCGAGTCTCGCTTTCGGACACCTCCGGTTAAACTTCCATCGAACAAGTTTCGAATGGAATTCTTCTGTCGGCCGTTAATAGCCCGATAGGAAAGAAATCCGTGGCGTTATCGGGAGGGCGGCCGGAATAAAAGCGGCCGGTTAACGTCACCGGCGGAACTTTGAAAATCGCGGCGCGCAACAATGGTTGGTTAAATAAAATACGCGAAAATACGTGATCCGTGAACAGATTACAAAGGTGAGCGCAGCAGGCTAGCGGCCTCCCCAATCGGGAATAATAAATTCGGCCGGCTCGATGTGATAAAATAAAACGAAACCGGGAGGTCGTCGTAATACCTATCATCGTGCGAACTCGTCTCCTCCGATGAGCACACACGACCGACGACGCGTGTCGTCGGCTACGAGGGAATTCATCTAACGATCAGATTTCAGCGGTCTGCGCGTCGAAATCGTTCCGCTTATCTTAATGGGAATCGCCATAATTGATTCCTTCGGTATAAACATATTGATAAGATCGCGCGGAATACAGTGGAGAAAAACATCTGAATCGAATGGTGATTAACGTTACTCGGGAACGGTTCGAATTATCGTTGGAATACTCGAGAATAAAATGCGAGCGGCGATCGCGTTTTGTATTCCAGCCGGAGCGGGATCGATAAAACGGCACCTCCAGCACCCGCGACCTGTAACGATTATTAATCGTGCCACCGTGAAACGTATTAGCCGCGACGTCTATGCATGATTTTCTTCCAAACACGGCGACGGGCGGTGCCCGGGGAGGGCGGCGGAGAAAGCGGAAGAGGCGGCTTCCGGAGTAAAAACGCTGGCAACGGAAACTCGTCGCGATAAGAATAATCGAGTTCAGCGAATCATCGTCCGTTTTTCTCGAAGAGAGCTCGTTAGAGATTTAACGCAGTCGCAATTAATCACGACCCGCCGAGTCCATTTTGTAAATTTGCGGGTGCGCGCCGCCTAAATGCCTTCGGACCAATTAAAAAGACGACGCGGTGAAATAGAGTCGAGACAGAAGTCGTTTAGTAAAAATCGATCTCTTCCATTAACAAATGGTTATTCTCGAATGGAAAACTAATTAAAGGAGACCTATATTATAGAATTAGCCGGGTGCCTCGTATTCCATTTCGAGAATCACGATTCCATGCAATCTCGAATTGAATATCAAACCGTGGTCACGAGCGAAAAATTCGCCGGCTACAATATTGGATTACACCCGGCCGAAGAGGCAGCAATACGTGTCGTCGCTTCGCGTTCCTGTTTTCATTTTTTTTTTTTCACGTGCGAGCACGATGATAAACGCCGCTAAAATAATGGATAAATACCGTTTGCCCGGTTGGAAACGAACAAGCCTGCGGTGTCGCGATTATCGGTTCGTCTTTCCGCGAAGGATAACGAGCCGGATATCGGTGAAGGGGACAATAATCTCGGTGACGAGGTTGATACCGCCGCTGGAGTTATCCGCTAAGTGACCAACTAGCCGGCAAGAAGCCCGGCCAACGTGAGAGAGAAGCTATCTCATCGCGGTTGCCTGCTCAGCGGTAATGCGAGACCTCCGCCGTAATAAGAGCTGTCTTGGTAATTATTACATTCCCTTGGCGAGACGCACGGGGAGACCCGAGGTAGTGGATTCACCGTGAGACGATGGGAGGAAGTGACGCGGTGCGAGTAGAACTCTGAGTTATCGCTCTTCCTAAAGCGAGCCACTACCAGAAAACTGCCAGCTAATTAATCATAATTTAAACCAACTCGCGAGATAACCGCCAATTATTTACACGCGATCGCGTTGTGTACAAATACGTGTCTCGCGACCCGATTGAACCCTCGCTGCTTGGCACGGGTCCAACATATGCTCGCAAATGGTAACTCCATAGGTTACTAAAAGAGCAAATTATATAATATATATATATTGTATAATTTTTATACAAATATAATTATAAACTGAATCCTGTAAGGAGATTCGGAAAAATATAGCGTAGAAGTTTATTTTATCGAACTCACTCGTGAACGCTGATAGCTAAGCGCGTACTGATCGGAAATCAGTACAACCGTTGTGGGCGTAAAAAAGGACTCTGTAATATTCTCTAAGATACTGGTTTATTCTCACACGTCGCAACACGACTTGCAAGCACGAAACCTCGACACAGGGTGACCCTTAGGTCACACTTAGTCCTAGGACACCCTCTCGCCAGCGTGGCCTGCAGAACCATTTTTTATGGCTCCTTGTTTAGCTTAGCTTTCTCCTAAAAAGGCATACTCTGTCTTACTCGTGGAATTTTCCGAAATTCCTTACAATCCTGAATAATTCGAATAAAATCACGTTTTGATTTGTCAATTTTATTCGCTATGATAATCGGCGGTATAATTTCGCGGCCGGAAGCGGAATAAAGTATGCGACGAGCGAGCCATCGAACCGTGAGAAGTTCGATCTTCGTGAGGGGAATCTGACGTAACCCGGAGGCTGCGAATGAAAACTCTATGTTTTCCCGTAGTTTCCAAGCGGCGAAAAGAAGCTCGCTCCGGTTTTCTATCCTACAGGAATTCTAGAATCAGGCCAGAGGTACGGAGAGCTGTTATCGCGACCGAAGGCGGGTACCTACCCCGAGAAAATAAAATCGGCCGGAACTCGTCATGTGAGCGCCGGACGAGACCGCGAATAAAATATTCGCGACTGTCGCGTACCGCACCAAGGCGATAAGCTCTCTTTCGGTTGAAAAAAATATGTGCTACAAAGGACAGGAGGAGCAGCGACTCTTATCGAAAAGAAAAATCGAGACGCGGTAGGATGAAATGGTCGGAGGAGGATCGGTTGGCGCGCACGATTCGCTCCCTCTCGACGAGTTAGCTTAACATTCCGCGAAAGAGATGTTACACATTTTAATTCGTTCTCCGGCGGATAAAAACAACGCGGGCCATTCTCCCCTCGTGGATCCGCGAACGCCGTAACGAAAAGGAAATAATGTTAATTAGGCGGCGGGGTACTTGCCGGCGAGTTCATCGTCGCGCTTCGCTTTAAAATTCCCGGATAAAAGTCCCATTTTTACCCTTCCGCGCGCGCCCATCGGCACGGCGCGCCGCGCCGGCAGACTGTTTGCCCGCTGCTTCACATGCGTTTCCGCTCCTCTTCCTGGAGCGCGCGCGGGTTGGCTCACGGGGTTACCGTCCATACTTTTGAAACGCGGGATGATATCACTATGAAAAGGGAGGAGGCGGCGGAGGTGGCGGCTGGCTCTCTCTCGCGCCGATTTCACCGCAGGATGAACCGTAGAAAAACCGGTGGCGTGTATAAGCCACGTATCTAAGCGAGGACGGCTGAAAGTGCAGCCTTGAATTCACGGCAAATCTGTCGTATGCATAATAAAACGTTCCGTGCTAAACCTCTCTTTCTGTCCAGCTATTTCACTTTCCCGTCGCGCGCGTTCCAACGAAAGAGCCGGCATCGTTCCGTTCCTCAGGATGGATCAGTAACAAATGCCATAAAAAATAATACGGTTTCACTCGTTAAATTTGAATTCGTCCAATAAACAGCATGACATAGAAAATGTATACAGGGCGTTTTTGATTTGAATCAAACAGTAGTCCGTTGCTTAGAAATGGTTTAGAAAGGAAAAGGGTAAGTTGGAATAATAGCAGAAATACATGAGCAAGAACAACAAGATTAAACGATAGAAGAAGCTCGGGAAATAGAATTACAAAAGACAGAGACAAAAATAGAGAAATGTATGCTAATGAAATAAAAGCTTTAACAAGAAGGAATCCAGAGTTATCCAAGTATCTAAGAATAAACGACATGAACCGAAAAAGTACAGAAATTACAGTAAGATTCATTGGGTAACGAATCCAGAGCAAATGAGTATTGGGTGCTAGAAGAAAAGAAGAATGCAAATACATGGGAGACTGAATGTGCAGGTGTACAGAGATACTCAACGACGCGATTAAAAACCTATGGAAAAGAATTGAATAGTAAGAAACAGTGAGAACGCAGAAGCTGTAGGATAAGAAGGTCGATGAAAGTAAAAGAAACCACAGCGTACATTCACTTAAAGAAATCCTACAGTCATTTGCACATACAATGTAAATGCAATTCAATCGATAAATTCATGAAAAAACGAAACTTAACAAAAATACATATTTAATCCCACGAGGAAACGAATCTCGGAAGAAGCATACGAACCCGCTCAATCCTTTCGTCGGGAACGTTGATCGCACGAGGACACGAAAATCCTAGCGATCAGCGTCGAAATGTTTAAAACATTTTTTCGCGACCGAGTTTACGGGCGGTGAACGAGAGAAAAGGCAACGATCGATCGTGGCTCGAAACATTTTCACAGAGCGCAGGAAAGGACGGAGGAGTAGGAGGAGGTGCGGGAAACAGAGATAAGGGCGAAACGTGTCAAAAGGAAAGGCGCGAATAACCACGGAGTGCAACTAACCGGGTTGGTTTCTCTCTCCCGCGGCTCTCGACAGCTGCTGGGGCTGGTTTTCTGGCTAGTCAATGCGTCGCGCCGCAGACAATGCACCATAGAAATCGCCAGATGCATCTGCAAGTGCTGCTACCGTTCCGGAGGAAAACGCGACGATGACATCGGAATGCATCGAACGAACGGCCGTCCTATCGGGCCCGCGGAATTGCGTACGTGGCTCGCGTATCGGAACGCCTTACCGTTTCACGATCAATTTAATCTCCTTTCTTTCTACAGAACGTCGAACGCGTTTTTCCCCGCGTGAGAAAGACAAAAGATCGGTCGTCCCGTTTGTCCTTGTCTAACAACAGGAAAAATATTTATCACAACATCTGATTTTTTTCTCTCTATCGCGAGATGATTTGCACTTCCTCCTCTATCTATATGGTTCTTCGATGGTATTCGAATCTAATATATGAATGTCTTTATTCCACTGTTGCCAAAACCTTACGTAAACCAGCATGCGAACTATATTGTTTCCCGAACAACAGCGAGCAACATGCCACGCTATAAATTTGCAAGTAAATAAGCTTCGAGTTTATTAGTAGCGTACTGGTAGTAGTTGATAGTAGAAAAAGTAGAAGAAGAACGTACGCCTGTTTCCCAACAGGAGCCAGAAACTGTGGCCGGTGATAATAAATCTTTTTTATATGTTACGGCATCCTCTCCTCGGGGTTTATTAACGCCCGGGCCTAGAATCTCCGCGGTGGCCGCCGCGTATTCACGCGTTGAAAGTGGTTCGTTCCACGCGGACAATTGAATGTGTTGACATTGGCAGTCGCCGCATAAATCCTGCGAGGCGTACAAATAGACCTCTCGTTTGCAAAGGAAAGGTCGTTACTGAATGCGCCACGAGTTGCATACACTTCCCACCTCCGCTGGAGAAGGTGGATGGGCTCGATGACTTAAGCGGCGAGGTACGCGAAAATCTGATTCGCTTCACCGGACGCGACGAATTTGGGTCGAACTGTCCGAGGAAATATTCCCAACGACAACTATTATTTCCAGCTATTATTAATCACTGAATGTAACCGCTGACGATATCTGAAAAAATATCGGAGCTAAATACAAATACGTCTATCCTGTTTGAGTTAACCGCGAGAGACAAGAATAAATCCTGTCGCGTACAAAAAAGGAAAAAGGGAGGCTCATTGCTTTGAATCGCTGCTCCCAACCAGCGGACGTTTAATAATCCCAGACCGATTACGACTGAGGTTTATCGAAACAGATTTTTTTCTCTGTTGGCACACTTGGGAATTGAAAGGCTCGTCTTGAGAACTCCTCGAGTTCCGGGTCTCTGAGGCAAGAGGAGGAAGAAGAAGAAGCAGGCGGTTTATGCAATAGCCGATGCAACGGTATCGAACGAGAGAGACGGACGGTGGAAGAAGTAGGAAAGAAAAGGGCTCGAGAAGCCCTCCGCCGTGTTCTTAGGCATTCCATCGAGAATCGTGGTTCGCGGTTAGACTAACCACCGGAGCAAAATGATTTGTATACGTCGATAGGAGGCGGAGAAGGAGGTAACGTCTTGAGAGACGATGAAAGGAGCGACGGATGAACCTATACAGCACGCGCTATTGACGCCGCTAAACGGCCGCGGATTTCGGTGGATTCGCAAAATCCGATTGGCATTAAACGTGGATTAACTTCCGCTCCGCGCTCTCTACCAATCGATCGAACCTATCGGTGCGACACGTGATCTGGTTATCGAACAATCGTCCCCGTTCATCCGTGATTCACCACGGTTGAGTCTCTCGAACCGATGCGCGTATATCTTCGCCCGCGAACATGGCTAATCGCGTGAATGTTACATGCAACTCCGAAAGTCCCGAACACCTGTCGCGTACGAGTAGCGAGAACGTAAAACCAGTCAGACACTAACTGTCCTCTGCCTTGATTTAAGAACACCTCATCTTATCGCGTTCACTTCTTCCTTCGTCCGGCCCTTTCGCCGCTACGAATTATGGCGACTTTTTCTATCCGATTCTGGTGGATGAAATTCGCTGCAAAAATTATGAGATGTACTTTTATACGAGCAAAATGTATTCAACCGAAAGGTTAAATCTCACGCTTCCGATTCCAGCTCGAACATTTACCTAATACAATTTTATAACTCGTGCAATCCGAATGAGAAATTATTTCTAGGGGTTATTTCGGGTCTCGTAGCCAGTATGTTATAGCGCGCGTTTAAAGGACATCGAGATGAGCACGGAGAGAGACGGAAAATCCGGTGGAATTATTTCGGGGGATCTGTCGGTGCTATGCGTAGAGATCGTCGTCGTCGGTCGGTCGGGCACACGATAATTAAATTTCCAACGCCGAAGAAAGGTGAAAAGAGGCGGAAGGCCTCGGTAGGCGCGACTCGCGGACCAATTAGGAAGAATTTAACTTTTCCGTGGGCGTTGAAAGGTAAACGCAAATCGAGCGCGACACCACACCGTGAGCGCTGCACAGGCATTAACTTCGTTTTCACGAGCTAACTCTCATTTGTTCATCTTCAATACGATGCTAACTTCGGACTTAAACCCTTCGACGCTGTTTGGTCACGTTGGTATAATTTAATAAAAAAGCGGTATCGTCCCAAACGTAATATACGATTAACGAGCCTTGAGAAGAAATAACGTCGGATCGAGCGGAGCGGAATGAAGAATTTCGCGAGCTCGGGTCGGGTCCGAAACAAATTAGCATTCTTTCCAGCTATAGACAGGTCAGCTCTTTTGTGTCCAGATTAGAATCGAGAACTACTTTGCGTGCACGGGCGGCGCGTGGCCTCAAGGTGGGGAGGTAATTAGATTTTCAGGGACGAAAGAAGCTAAGAACGAAGTATATAGGTTTCGCGTTTCGTCTTTGCGCCACGTCGTGGGGCCGAGGGGGAAAAAAAAAGAAGAAGTGGGTGGACGACGACGAAGGGGAGTCGAGAGGGCGGAAAAATACGAATCTGTTCCAGCGACGATGACGATGGTCCGGACGATAATTTTCTTTTTCTTGCGCGTTGCAAGGGAGAGACGCCGCCGGAATGATTATGGAGGGCATAGAGGAAAATCATTATCGTGTGCATCGTCGTCGGGAGAGAAAGAGCCAGCCGGCGTGATAATTAAATTTCCATAGACGAAGAGACCACGGGTGAAGAGGCGGAAAGAGAGGGGCGCGACGGTGTCGGCGGATAGGAAAACCCGGGGGGGTAAAAGGTGGAATTATGGTAAACTGTGTTCCTCCCCGTGACTTTCGTCGTTACGAATTAACTCACGGTACGCTGCGTACGCTCTACCGCGCCCATCAGAGATTCCCTTTCGCCTACCGGATAAAATATCGGGTCGACGAAAAAATTCTTTAATTACTCTTAACGTCTGGCACAAATATTTAGAAAAATTATAATTGACATCATTACGGCTAGCGTGTACACGATTATTATCGACGATAACTCGCACGAACAATGAGACGAGGTACGTACACGCGTGTGACGCGCGTTCTGAAACATTTACCGATCGGGGGGGAGTTTACGCACAAGATGGGAAACCGACGAACGAGATAAATATATTGAACATTACAATACCACACGCGATAGATTGTCGCTGGGTAGCCGATTAAACATTTGACTTGATAAAATAATATTTCCAGGTGCGCAACGTGAAAAATTGTTTCAACATCCTACGCGGTAAACGTGCCAGAGAATATTATCGTTACTCCGTTAATTGTGGAGCAAAATTCAGCGCGAAAACAATCGAAAATTTCTAAAAATAATCTGTTGCTCGTGACGCGAAGTGTTGCACAATAGACGGGTACAGGTTCGAATTAGAGAATCGCGATCGTCGGACACACCGAAGAAGGCGTTTCTAAGACAAGTTTTCGCAAGTGACGTCACGTAGCTAAGTATGAAATGATGCGACAAAGGAGAGAGAAGCCGGCTGTTCGTTTCAAGTGCTATTTCGTAGCGTTTGAGCAGGCCCGTATGTTCGAAACTACAGTGAGTATTAGCATATCGCATGCGCTTTCACCGCGGTTATCAAAGACACTCAGCTGCCGCTCCAGGGCGCATGCACGTGAGACCGCCGGGTTTCAGGTGTATTTGTCAAAATGCCAATCGGCGAAGACCGGTACCGGCGATAAGAGCCCGATACCAGGCCAGCAAATTGCATAATCGAAGTTAATACGGCGAGCGAACAACACCGGCGAAGATTCGCCGGACGGAAACACACCGCGAATCTAACCGAATACCACAAATATCGATCTCAGCATTTTCATTTCGTTTCGCGTAAGAAGGACTCTCTTCCCGGGCGATAGAAGTTGGACGAGTCACTCGACGTCGAGTTTCTAATGCAGTCATCCCGTTCCACTCGGAAACGCAAGTACCTATGAATTTGATGTATCGCGCACGCATCGGTGCTTCGAATCCGAGCGCAATCGAGTCACGTCCGCCTTAATTAAGCGTCGTTAATTAAGACAACCACCGGTTGAACCTAAGAACCCGCGAAGGCTCGGTATTATTAATTACCGTTTATGGTACCGGGAGGAGCCTCCTCGTCGCGTTTCTCTAAGTACTTGTACGCTCTTTAACGCAGAACGAAAAAAATTGCACGGTTCAAAATTCTCGTGGGACGAAACAATACGTGAACCGGATTTCTGGCTCGTAGGATTTTCTAACGACATCCTCGTGTCGACGCTAGAAAAAGGGAAAAAAAGGAAAGAATCTGCTCGTCGCCGAGTATTCCAAGTAGATCGAGTTACGGCTGTGATCAGCGAAATGCTTAAGCTACGGAACCTAAAGCCTGTGGCTTAAACTAGGAGGATTAGGCGACTCGTAAACGCGAAACAACCGTTCTCCCGGTCTGAGTTCACGTTGGAAACCTGTCGCGACACAGCGCAGACATGCAAACAACGCAGACATCCTCTATTCATTTTCTCTCTTAATTATCGAGTGTCTTACGGTCTTCCGCTTTGAACCCCGTCGCTCGCTCCTCCTCATCGCTCTCTCTCCCAAAGGGGTGAATTAAGATCCGCGGCCATGGCAACATCCGAGAACCAATTTTCTCGGGGAAGAGAGACACGCCGCGGGTGTCCTGTGTAATCGGTAATCGGAACGTGAAGAGTGTCTTTCAACTGGGAATGCGCGCGCGGAAACGTGTCGCTGCACATCGACTGATTTCCAGCCTACTCCCAAGTTTCCTTTTATTGTACTCCAATATTTTAATGGAAACGTGAATATAAAAAAATAACTGCCTCCGAATCCGTGTATTGTCAGTGAGCTAGTTTCAAACGGATCATCCTGTGCCGCTGCACTCGTCCCATTAACTTGACCGATCCGTATGCAATCGCGATACAAATTATATTCCCCTCCGTTTATCGGAGATGCGATTCTTAAATCAGGCCGCGTGTTACTCGAGGTTAAATCGGGTTACTCAATTATTTCTGCTTGGACGTGTACCGTCAGAGAGGGGGCCCGGGTACGCGCGTGTGCACGTTCCTGACCTAATACAGTTAGCGGCAGGCCGATACACGTACGCGGCCTTATTAACGGGAAAAGTTTAAATATTTAATAGCATAACTTTTTATCGGCGCGCCTAACGAGAATAGCACGCGAACGGATGATAGCGAGCCGCCGCCACCACAGGATACTAACCCGTTCGCCGGTTAAATTGTTCGGAAACTCGATGCAGCCGATCTCATCCGTCTCATTAGCTCCCGCGAGGAGAGGAAAAAATCGATCGAGATTAGAGCAATGGTTGTTGATTAAAACCCTAGATACGAGTTGACCGTTCCTCCGCTAACGACGAGAATTCGTGCCCCCACCCGAAAAAAAAAATAGATGTAAGTTTCCACCTTTCTCTGAGACAATTTTTGTCAGTCAACCGGGATTAGGAAACGGTTCGGTCC
>SHCU01000036.1:435608-452501 GCA_004307685.1 Ceratina australensis
TGTCGATGCGATCGATAGGCGTTCGCCAAGAACCGGGAGCCTCGCACAGGTTTAGGATTCAATGAAGATTGAAACGACCGGAATCTAAAAGCCGGGGTCCGGCCGCGTAGGCCTCGCATAAAATTCGGGCCGTCCGTAGGAGCGACGAAAGAGGAGGAAACCAGTTTCGCTCGCGTAATTTCGGGGATCCGAGGCACAATCGTATCGACTTCTTCAACGAGGCAGAGAGTGTGTGGTACACGTCGCATCGCGGCGACAATGGCCAGGCACAATGTGGACAGGGTGGGATTATTCGCGTGCATATTTGCCAGTTCGTCAAAGGAACTGTAAAGCGTTTAAAACGGAAACGCGACCGGCTGAAAGGCTGAAAAACGAAGCTCGAGCGAAACTCGATATACATATTCGGACGCGACAAAGAAGGCCAGTGGGGAATAGGACAGTGTGCGGCTCGGGGAATTTTCTGACCGGAACTCCACCGGCGACGCGACGTCGTCGCGGTTACCCCTCGAAGAAGGCGACGACTCCTCCGTAGCGATGATACAGATTTTCATCGGAGGAAGTCATTGCACTTTATGCTGAATGGGCACCGAGTCAACAACCCGATGCCCGCGCGTACGTGTGCGCGCTCGTGTGCCCGACACACCTTTAAAGGGTTACTCCCCTCCACCGCCACCCCCTGCTGCTGTTTCTTGCGCTCCTCTTCCTGCTTTTCGCGTGATCACAAGAAGAAAACTGTACGTATGACCAAAGAAGAGTTAAAACGAAGAAAAGAGAGGAGGAGAAAATACGAGGAGGAGAACCGGTGGAGGAGCCAGAGCAACGGGGAGAAAGGGGGTTAGGGGGAGCACTGGTAAAGGAGATGAAGAGGGAAAAACGAGAAGGCGGAGAGTGGTCGTACGCGAGGAGAGGAAGAAACGAAGATTGTGCAGAGAGGTAGAGAGAGAGAGAGAGAGAGACCAGGACGAGGCGAGAAGGGGAGAAAGGAGACGAGGTCTGGGAATCGCTTCATGCACCGGCGAGCACGAGCCTTCGCGTAATAACGCGATCAGAGGGCAGCCGTGTCTCATGCGTGCACGCACTTCTCTCGTACCATCGCTCTTCTGCTCGGAAGGCAAGCACGCGTGCATAAATGGCGTCGTAATACGCTCGTAAGCAGCGCGAGGCGTTCTATTTTTACGTGCACCGCGCATCGCGGGGGACCCGACCCGGTATTGTGCCCGGCGATAGGCTCCGAATATTTCGCGAGACTGAGAAACGGATGGACAAACGATGAGTGTCGCGCGCGTGCCACCGGATATTTAGCAAGAGGGTTGCGTCGCGACTCCCGATGAAGAACGTCGAGACGACGCGTGTTAATTAATACGGCAAACCACCGCGACAAAATCCGGTTTGACGTATAATGCGGCACTAATTGCGGAAGGGAAAATGAACGAAGAAGAAAAAAAAAAGCGGCACGGGCGGAAGAGAAAAAATTATAACGAATTCGTCGGTGAAACACGCGCGTCGCGCGTTTGCAATTTTTTTCCTCCTCCTCCCCCGCGGCGGCAAACGCTCGATGCACGCTTTGTGCGACATTTTGCGTTTTCATCGAGGCGTGCGGAAACGAAAAAGGTAGAACGGGAACGCGCAACGAAGAAAGAGATTACAGGAGCGGCACAGCAGTCGAGCTGCACCTGTGCACACGCGGGTTCGCCCGTCACGTGGAAAATGCAGCGCTATGGCCCCTGCCCTGGGAACAATGCTGCCTACGATAGGTACACCATTTCCCGTGCCGCCGGGGGGTAGGGCACCCGCGAGAGCGACCGCGGAGGAGCAATGGGAAAACGAGTTTGAACGACCCGGGGACTTGTACCTACACCGCATTTTCTCCCCTTTCATTCGCGATTTCCTCTTTTTTTGTTAGAATTCTACATTCACGTGCCCGGCTGAACGACGCGCCTCAGACTTTCTTAACAAACATCGGGCGTGAATCGTACAAAGACGCGAGTAATTCGTTAACCCCTGAATAAATTCCCCGTTGAAACGCTTACACTCTCAGGTGAGAGAGCTCTCGTCCGCGGGGCAAAGAAAAACCGCGGCTACTCCGCGCGCGGAAAGAATACCCATAGGAGACCGTCCGTGAGCGCGGTCCTGAATGAGATTACTTTCTTAAGGAAACGTCGTCGTCAAAAGCGACTTCTCACGTTCTAATCGAGCAGTCTGTCAAAGCTTTCAATCCGTGAGGCACGAAAAACGAGAGTAGAATGTGAAACGAATAGGACTCTGGCTAACTGCGAACGATATCCACGACGACTTCCGGTGTACGTTCCAATTTCGAGTCGTCGTCCGCTTTCGCATCGACCTCGGCTTCGATAACTTCGTTGTTCAGGCGGATAACTCGAATCAAACGTTACACTTGAGATTCACGAGTGGGGGCTTGACCAGAAGGATGTGCCTTATCAAAAGGGTATACATTAACAGAGGTAATAACACGGTATTCGAACGATCGCCTTGATATCGAGCGCAATGTTTGCAATAAAGATTGAAAGCACCGGTTGCCACGTAACGCGATATTGCTAGATGTCGTTAGAAGGTACGAAGAAGGTTTCGTAATGAAAGCCACTTTGATGCATTCCCCGATATTACGTTCAGGCCAGGCTGGCATACAAGCGCATAAATATGAATACGCGCTAGGATTCCTATATGTATATCGGCTGTTCTATTTTCTGAATAGGATTCGAAGTGGATGTCGAGAACTTGTCACACCGTGATTTATACATCTGTCTGCGCCGGAGGACGAGCCCGCCGCTCTCTGTTCCCCCCTTCTACGTACTTGTCTCTTTAAACCCGTCAGATCCTACCGAGGATCCGGAACGATAAGGAGGAGGCAGGAGGGGAGCTTTTTCGACCAGCAAAGTAAAGAGAAGCGGACGAAGAAAAGGCAGCGAGCTAGATAGCTGAAAGGCTAGATTATCAAGGATAAAGAATAGCCAAGGTTACCAAGAGCGAGGAGGTATTCGATCGCCGTTCGTATCTCGAAGCCAAGTTTGCGGCAGGATGTACCCGCCGAGCGTGTCTGGCTAACTTATTGGAGCGGAACTTATTTTCAAAATCGTGCTAAGTGTAATCACATCCCGATGTCCGTCTAACGGTACAGCCCGATAACCTGAACGATGAAGTGGTAAAAACTAGTCTGGTTTCATGCGTTGAGAAAAAAGGCGATATGCAGAACGTGATACGGCAAATTAGTTCTCGGAGATGACGTTAAGTGACTCGTTAAGTGACGGGTCTATTTTTTAACCGCGGTAAAAAGATGAGATTCGTTAGAATTTCGTAGACGTTCCCGGGTTCACGCTCGTTTTAGATTTTGAACGCGAACCGGGCTCAGTTGGTAGATAGAAAATCGTAAACGTCGCCGGTTTGCCAAGTGGTATAGTCGCGGATGCAATAAATGTCCATTGAAAATATCAGTAAGCTGTTTCGCGTTAATTAAAGAGAATCGTGTCACGCGTTGACGATTTACGCTGGGTCCCTCTATAATTAACATAAGCGATGACTCTACGAACAATATATCACAGATAGCTGGTAAAAAAAGGTACTGTCAAAGCGTGCAAAATGTTCTATTGTTACACGCTCGTGCATTCACCCCCCTAGACGGAGTCGTTCGAATGAAACGCAACTTCAAAAGCGACGGAAGTCCGTCGAGAACCCGTACAAGAGGGTTGCTCGGTGGTTAGACCACCGCTCGTTAGTATCAGCTGGTTGTTGCTCAAAAATAACCTTCCTAGTCGGCAGGACAATCGCCAAATTAGCGACGCCCTTCGCGTGGAAAATCATCTACGAGCTTTAAATACCCTGGTGGAATACCGTAAGCTCCGTGTCACCCACGGTATTCTACGACGTGATAAAGAGAGGAGAGGAAACCGTGGAAGTCTATAATCATTCGACTCCCAACCGGCACAAGTATGGTATTAGCGTATTTCTTAAAGAACAACGAACAAAAAAGCTTTGCAAAAGACAAATACGTACACGTATTTCTTTGGATTAAAAAGCGGCTCTTATCGAAAAATGTAAATACCTACGCTTAACTATTTCTAATCAGTTAACACACGAGCTTCGGAGTACTGCTTGAGCAAGCAGACCATGATAATAATCGGTACGATGCGCGATTTATGTATGATGCTTGAATTGGCCCGATTGCCTCTGCAATTTACGAGTACGTCCTTGATTTATTAATCGTTACGCCAAAATACACCGCGAGCTAACGAGAAACCGGGACAACCTTCTGATAATCCGGTATCATCAAATCCCTAACAGTATCCAAGAACAACAACCGGCCGATAGATGAAACTTGCATAGGCGCGCAAGTCATTTCACGCTCGCATGATCGTATCATATATAGACTGGAGATACTTTTAGTCGCTTTACTTTTCCGCGTCGGTGAAATGCCTTTCAAGAATCGTATACGCACATCTGTAAGATTTTTTCCTCTTTCGTCGAAAACGAAAGGGCGAGTACAAGGGGATCGTGACTTACCTGGACATCAAAGTGAGTAGTAGTGTCTTGGGGCTGAGGAGGTCCCTGTTGCTGCTGCTGTTGCTGCGAAGGCGGCGGCCCCTGTGGGGGTGGCGGGGCCTGTGCGCCAAAGAGCTGAGCCGCGTGCGAATGTGGATGTTGAAGATGATGCGTCGGCGGTGCCTGATGATGTTGTAAATGGTGCGGCGGGGCCGGTGCGAATGCGGCCATAAAATGTTCCTCGCTACCGACCACATCGACGCCGGGTTTTAACAACACGACACCGCCACCGCCGGCGCTAACAGCCAAAGTCGCGGCGGCGTTCTTCTGGAATTCTTCCTCGCCCGGTGACGGTTGACGACTTCCGGGTGTACGACTACGAATGAAAAATATCGATACCATGTTAAGCGACTTCAACGTAAACGAAAGGGGTTGCGATTGTTGTATTTAAAATATCTCGAGGTGATGCTATCGCAACTAACAGTGATTCAAGGGGATCACGAGATATTATGCAACGTCTCCGAGGAATTGAATTCTTTCCATCTCTTTGTGCTCCATTTCACGCATTTCGCTGATTCATTCAGACTGACAGATTTTACGGTATATGTCGTGAGGTACAATGCGTACGACGATGATAAACGGAATATGAATCGTTTCAGTGAATGTACATTTATAAAAACCGCAGCTACGTAAATCATGTGTGAATTGCGCTGTTACGTGTATGGAAATACTTCATGATATAATATTCATTTCTCGGTAAAATTATCTGCTTGTTACTCTAATGCTCTAATCGATGGATAATGTTACGCTCAATTATATAAAGAATAGTTTCGACTTGATTTTCCGTTGTACGAATACGCTGTTTTGTATCGCGGAGCAATTGTAACGTTCTGTGATTGACCTGACGTTCTTCTTTTTTGTATAAATCATACAAAACGTTCTAACTGTACGATAATCAACGTAACGGTTCATTTAACGTAACGATAAAATGCAAGGTCCGCAACAACGGGCTTACAGCTTTGATCTCGTGAAAAAGAACACGTCTAGACCGTGACGATGTACAATGAAGAGCAAACATCATTACCATAATGGAATTCTTAAGCAGACGCGGTGAAACTACTGTTCAAATTCCGTTGTTCGTTTCCACTTTGCTTAGAACGTTTAAATCTAATTATTATATAAGTGAAAGACCGATAATCAGCTACAATTAAGAATATTCCCACGTCAATGACGTATACCGTTTTTGCATGAATATGTATAAAATTTCATTAAATTGCGTGAAAATAAATTCTAATCAAATCAGAATTATCGTTGTTACGATGCAAATAAATAGTATAGTATAGAAATAGATAGTATAGAAATACGAGTGTACATAAATTACTCAAAGGGCGTCGGTAACATGGGCGCTGTACATGAAAAGCGAACCGAGCACCAGATGTCGTACAACGATGGTGCGAGCAGAGAGCAAAGTTATGATGTCATCGTCCGCCAACTAGAGTAGCGTATATACGTCCTTGACAATTAACACTATTACGATCGCGCTTCTCGCAGGAATAACAATTGTTCACGAACATGTGACACATTTGTAATCGGCCAATTGGATCCAATTATACATGTATAGTTATACAAGAATAGCAGCCCGCATTTTGCTTCAAATAGCTCGCGCGAAACTTGGATTCTTATAGACTAGGAACTGCCTACTGAGAACTAAGCTAGAGAGGGCTTAACGTCCTTGTACCTTTGTACTATCCTCTTTTGATTTCACTTTGACACTTACTTGAAACCCTTATCGTCATCAAGACCATTCTGGGATGCTAATCCATTATTTTGTGGACCATTATCGTCTTTAGAACTGTCGAAAGGACTTGCCGAGCCCTTCTCTTTTTCTTTCTTGTCCGCATCGGTATTCTGTGAAAAAAGTAATATATCAGAAGAGAGTCATTAAATATATTGTCTACTGTATTCCCAAATGAGAATATTTACCAATCTCAAAGACGCCATTCTAGGTTCCAAATCTTTGGGTGTCGTAGGACTTGATCCAAGAACATATTCGACCATTTTAACCCCAAGACCTCCGGTTTCACTGTAGGAAAAAAAAGATCAATGAAGCGAAGAATAATTAACCAAAATCAATGTGTATTTGTAGTCTTTAAAAGCATGCTAACCTGCTTCTGGGACTAAGAACTGTTCCGACTTCGGATGTTTGGTGATGGTAGCCGGTACCAACTCCCACACGTCTACCTGTACCCATAGAAATCGGTTGCGAGACTGCATGATCTGAAACACATTAGAAATATATTTAATCAGTGTCAGGCGCATTTCGATCACCGGGCTTCATCAAGATATTACTATAACTGTTCGCTTATTAGACAGGTATTCAATATGCAGCCACCCTTCAGTTTGCACCGATCATTAAAGTATCGATCGAGTTACATCATTGCAGATTATCATTAAGTTGAACCCAACCTATTTGCATACAATTTAAACTCGTGTACCCACGACGAGAGTAATAAAATCTTTTATGTTTCGAACGAAACGTTGTTTATCCTCCCACGAAAGCGAAACTCGACGATCCCAAAAGGGAACGTTAACAATGTCTCGAAACAACGTATCGTGTTCGTGTCGCATCAACTGGTAATCGATAAAAGGCGTAGGGGCGAGAAACCCGCAAAGGTGTAACGCAAATCCATCATAAAAATTTCTTAGTATCCACCGCGTTAAGCGAACTAATCACCTACTCGAAAAACCTTATCAACCGGTGTCGAGTTGGAAAAAAGTCGACGACGAGGGAAAAGTCCGAGGAATATTTTTCAAGGAATGACACGAATTTTACATTTCCATGTGACGCAATTTCATCGGGTCCAGGTGTGTACACGGGGGTTGGTATATGCCGGCGTTCAGGGTGGATCAGTAGGTACGAGCCTGGGCATTGGGACGTTGCCCCCACCGCCGCTGATGCCGGGCGTCTGTCGCCATGGCAACAGCCGCGTTGCACCCATCGAGGTGACGCACACATGCAAACTCGGCCCGCGTGCACATGGAAGCCGGTACATGCCGCCGCCGAGGATCAGGTGTTCCATGCATATACGCTGCGCACAGCCATCGTCAACACTGGCATCGCCCTCGCGCAACAACCCCGTATACGCGACTTAAGGCTCCGCAGCCGTTTAATGAGAAAGAACCTCGCGCGACCTTTTCGACCGCTCTTTTCCCCACCCTCGCCGTCCTTCCAATTACCGCGGTAATCTATTTAATTGACGAGAAATTCTGATGATTTTCAACCGGCTGAACGAAATAACCAGGAAGAGAACCAAATACGGTGAACACGCCTTACACCAATTATAATAAACGAGAGATTACTCTATACTTTTAGCATAGAAGAAAACCTATCCCGAAAAATAAATATATCTTCGGTACGACCGGCTGCTGGCACAGTTTGTGCTGTTCACGAACGAGAGTAAGATGGACTCGTCTGGATTAGGAGGGTAACGAGAAGTTTAAAACGGTTCCGGGGGTAAGGAGATAGCGAAGTTGGGTACGCGGGCTCGAAAATACCAGAAGCCAGGGTGGTATCGATTGATCGTAAGGCAAGGGAAACGAAAGAGAGATAGGGAGAGGAAGAGGGTAGGAAAACGTTGTGGTTTTCGTAAAAGCAAACAGTCCGGGAGAGATCTGTTTCGGCGTAGCATCCAGATTATTGACATTCCGCTCAAAGCCGCGGAGACACAAGTATTTCTACTTTCGTCGGTCCCTATGTATTATTCTTTCAGCGTGCTGTACCAATCAATAAGCGCGCACGGCGTGAAACACGCGCCGATATCGCGGGCTCGTCGTTGCATCGCGCTGACCGTCGATGCGTGACGTCCGACTGTATCGGCTACAACCTCGGCCTTTTATACGATTCATATTTATCTCTAACTTTACTGGCCACTAAAACGCGCGTCGGCTGTTCAGGGAATCGACGTCAGCCGTCGAGGACATTCGGCACGGTCGCTGTGCGCCGCTACGTTCCAAGTGAAAAAGGGCACGCCGTTAATCGGAATCAACTCATTATCCGGCTGTTTGGACACGTCGCGACTCTCCTCGCGATGGTAAACAATAGAGAGGCCATCTGCATAACGCGAATATATCGGCTTCATTCATTCCCCTGCGAAAATGGGACGAAATAAATTTTCAACATTGTTACAAATCCCTTGCCTTTAATTATCGTAAATCATCTACTCGAGATAAAGAGATCAGATCATAAATTACTGAACATGGTTGAAGGGAACCCAATATTATGATACCTAAGCTAATCGTTTCAATTTCTTCTAGTCTGCTATCAACATGCTTTGATAACGTTACGATAACAATGCAAATTTTATGCATTAGAAAAACTTATTTTCGCGTATAGTTGTCCGGTCTAACGGTAACTGTTACGATATAATTATAGTTTGCATAAATCTTGAAAAGCGTTTTCCATGCGATTGTAAAACGTAATGCACGGGGCGTTCCGCTAGTTGACCGATTCACGCAACGCAGTCGTTCATTTCTTAATCGCACACGCGGTTCCCTTTCGAGAAAAAATGAATGCGTACAGCTTACCCTTAAGATTATGTAACGATCGAACGAGAGTGGCGTCGACTGAATGCATATCGATCACAACCGTGCTTAAATTCGTGTCTCGAGGAGAACGAGACGAGGGACCACGATATTTCGAGAGGTTTAAAGGGCTTCGGAGGAGGCATTGGCAGGAAGCGCATGAACGCCCGAGATTAAAGTCTGCTTTTATGCATGACCCGAGAACCGGGTCCAGGTAGATACATAACCATTCAAATACCGGTTGCACGAGAGCCGAAAACGAATAGACCGCTGTCAACGGTCAGCAGTTAAGAAGCACGACAATAGGTTCAAAATATCTTTGTCTAAAAATTTCCTAAGCCAGATACAGTCTCGATTTGCAGGAGAGGTACGCGAACTGAGCGGGTACATATTAACGCTTGCCATCCATGAATTATCGATCTCGTTCACGGATTATCCCCTTCGCGGAACCGTATCCCAAATGTTCGCGGTTCTATTGCCCTTGATATATATATATAAACCCGCTGATATCAATGATACGGCTTTTATTTAATATTTACTACGGCCAGAAATATTTTTAAAAGTACACTGCGAATGCTGGAAAAACCAAACAAGTAGGGAGTAAGATTCCCAGACGTTATACCTGCTGAATTCGAAAGGTCTGCAATTACAAATGGGATCTTACCTGAGGTACTCCAGGTAGAATCTCGCCACATCTGGTGGTCGCCCAGGTGAAGTATCCCACCGCCTTTTACACCCCCTTCGTCCTTGGAGCCGCCCTCGTCTACGCCCCAGAGCTTTTTTGCCGAGGGAGCGATCTGAAACAATATGAGAAAACGGGTCGTAAGTCCACAGGGTCAGTGAACACAGTTTCCGAGATTCAACGCATGTACCGAACACGGAACACCCAAGGGAACCGTGAGTGCCTCGTACAGCGAAAAATACTCGATTGCATTTAATTACATTAACGAACGCACAGAATCCGTTAAAATTAGCCGTCCAGCGCCGATAACGCTGGCCCGGACACGATACACGTGCACCCTTTATTAACTCCTAATTACTGTTGTTTCGTCGCATGGACGGAATTCCGTGATACGATCGCCGCCGCCGCCGCAGCGATGGCAATTTTAATCATGAATAAAGTAACTCCACGATATAAGAATGAATAACAATATTGGTATAAATATGGGTAGTTATACATATACGAATGAAATGGGAGAACAGGTAAGTGTACCTTTCGCTTCAGGAGACCCTCTCCATTTCATTCATAATCATTTTTCTAATTTATTCCCAAATATAATTTGGTAAAAGTCGCTAGAATGCATCATGCGACGCGGTTTCATCGCAAGTATCGACACCGTTCCTTCAGCAGTGACAAGTTTGGTCCGGTGATCGCGAAGTTTGAAGCGGGGAGACGAGCGTGCGTCGGAGAAGCCTAGAAAGATTCGAATCGGAAACGGAGCGAGTCGTTTCTAGTCGTGACCTGAACTCTCAGCCATACTCTGTTCCCGACCTCACCTAACTGGAGGTCAGTGACGTAACCAGGAGAGAGGCAGTGGGGATGCAGGCAAGCGTTGTCGGAGATTGCGGGATCCTAGATGCAGGTATACTGCACTCGCGGCGGTGACAGCGCAACCCGAGAGTGCAGCTTTCCACTATACATTTTCGTTCGTATCGTCGCTCACGAACGAAAGTCCAGGGGTGAATTCAACCTGTTCCGTTTCCGACGATGACCAAAATTGGTCAAACGGAATATAATTCAATAATTCATTAAACAAAATGTTTATCGTCGCACTGATCAAAAATTCATTGCCAGGAATAGTAATTCTATCTTCTCATTAACCGTACGCTTATTAAAAAACACGTCGTTAGACTTCTAGTAAATATTTTCAAGTTACATAAAACAGCTGGAAGCATCATAAATAACAGGTTAACAAGTTTTGCAAACGAGCGCCCGCGCTGGTTTCGATTGTGACGCGCGTGTAATATTGTGGCGTACGTTAGATCGTAAAACGATATCAAGGGATCGGGTGTATGCAGACAACGTACGCGGCGGTATCGCGGCATTACCGCATCACCGATGATTTTAGCACAAACAGTTTCACACTTGCTCTCCGCCGCGAATCGCGGTCCCGATTATTATTTAATCGGCGCGGCAAGAAAGCCGCGGCTCGAGGCCTCTAATGAATCGTCTGATTCATCGGGTAGAGATTAAGAGGGAAAAAGGCGTGGGAATGCCAGGAGAGGTTGTACGTGTCTCCGCCGTCGAGAGAGACACGGATCCTCGTGTATATGCACATGCATACACGATATTTATATTTTATTGATCATACAAACGCGCGATATCACGTACAATGGCACGTGCGTCATGCATACTAGCTTCGGATATATCAATCACGAAATATCAAACGATGTTGTTTATCGCTTCGACGCGACACACTCGTCAGCCCGTTAATTATATCTCGTGTTCTGAAAAAAACGGTCGTTATTGATTTCCCATTTAAATCCTTAGAAAACGAACAAAAAAAGAACGAAACACGCCAAGCGAGAGAGCTGAAGGCGGCGTCTGCCATAAAACTCGCGGCGAAACTCGTACGTCTTTTCACCTAGATCCGACAAATCGGCCGATAAAAGGGAATAAAACAAAAATCGAACGGGTCGTGCGGGTTTAGAAACCGGTTAGAAATCCCACAGGAGAAAACGTCGATCAAAAGAGACGCCGTGCGGCTCTAGTTGGAAAGCGAATTCGTTTCCATCATCTTACGGCAGGGATTTTTTCTAATCCGCATTTTACTCAATGTCGCGAATATTCTAAAACTAAGCTGCCAACCGCAAGCTGCGTAAAAATGTCCTCCGAAGGAATTAGTCGACTTAGTCGAGAGATTTCGACTCGCACGCATCGATGAACGCGTTCGCTGCTCGATCGCGAGCGTATCGAAGTTACGTCGATGATTTCCTATATTGCGCGACACACGCGGCGTCACGCGATACCCCGGATTTGCGACCTCTTTTTAACGAACAGGTAATGCAAACCAAAATTAATTTGAAAGTAGTGCGGGAAACTTTGTTGAGCATCGTAACGTTCGTACGATACCGGTTCTACGAATACAATCTCGAGATTGCGTAATCCTCTTCGCGTTTGTGTACAAAGTCAGCTGGTGCCGCCGATTTTCTCTCCATAAAAATAGATGTAATTCAGAGCTGAATGGAAACGAGTGAAACGGTTCTTGGTTCGGAGCAGTCAAATTCTCATTAAACTATGCAAGGGGGGTTACGGAGTGAAACGATGAACGAAGAACACGTCTGAAAGTTCAGTAAGGTAAGGGTAAGGCTCGGTCAACTGGGGGCGATACGCCGTATCGACCGCGTCGCCAGCCGGCAGGGACGCGTTTGCACGTTAAGCACAACTGTAGAAAGAGACGGCGGGAAATCGAAAAGCTGGCGAACGGATAAGGGAAAAATTCATCGCGGATTTTACCGGTCCCCGGAGGAGGGATTCTGTTATCGTAGGGGGACCGATAGCGGCGATAACGCGCGGTGAATCGTAAATAAACGTGGTCCAATATCGAGAACAAAATAGAGAAAATGATAATTCTCGCTTCTAATTCTGCGCGGTCTATTCGTTAGGAGGAACGGTAGCATTCCGTCCTGTAGAACCGGTCAGCGAAAACTTTGCTCGTTCAGCGAAGACAGAGGAGAAGAGCAAAATAAAAGAGGAGGGAGTAAGAGAACAGAGGAAGAGAGAGAGAGTAAAAAGCCGAAGCGATGCGAATGCTCGGCTCTCGTTTGCTAGAAGAGGACGATATCGTTCTATCCATTGGAACCGGCCGGCAGCACTTTTACACGTTGCCCGCAACTACCTTGAGGGGAGGAAGAACCGGCGAAAAACGAGGGTGAACAAGCGTGAGATAAAGAGGTACACAGCGAGGCATCCAGACCGAGAGAGAGGGGAAAAGAAATCAGACGAAAGAGTCCAGGCTTTTTCATTGAACAAAGCCAGCGGTAGCTCACCGTACAGTACCGATGGAATCAGATGGACTCGAAAGAAGATTCGAACTTTGATTGAATTTAACTGAGTCTTTAAATTCTTTCAACTTGAACGTAAACGAGTATTTCAGTTGAAATGACTTCAACTGGTTTTCTATTCACTTTCAATTTCCAAAAGCTGTTACTAACTTCGAATTCGAGGCATATGTAGATCAAATACATTTTGATCGTGAAAGTAAATTTTTTTCGAAAACTTCAGATTAACACAGATTTGTAGGTATTAAAGCTTGATCCTATCCCTACTCTTAGGCTCGGTTATCGCACAGCTTCAATCCCCCACCAGACGGTTTCAACATCTCCCTACTCATCCCGCACACCCACGAGGTTCTCCCACCTCGGGTACAGCAGCGTGGATGTCGTGGCTAAACTGCCACGGGGCCACCGACCCCTCCCCAGGCCCCACGGCCTCGGGTCACGGCCACTGTCCTCACGGAGAATCAGCAGCAGCACAAGGGAGGCGAACCCCGTTGCTCCTCTCTCTCTCTTCGCATCTCTTTTCCCCGAGACCCGACTCTTCTTCCTTAACCCATTCCGTCTCTTTCACCCGGCGACGATACGTGCACGTATGCGTGCGCTTGCGTGAGCCAAATGCGTGCGCAGTAAGGACGCGTACGTACCGGCGAGGAACACGCGCGATCGGGGGTGGTTTTTGCGTTTCCTTCCCCACCGGCTTGGATTTTAATTAACGTGAAAATAAACTCAGCGTTAACCAGAATTCAATTTGCTTACGAAGAGACATGTAACGATGAACGTT
This sequence comes from Ceratina australensis, assembly GCA_004307685.1. Classification (NCBI taxonomy): domain Eukaryota; kingdom Metazoa; phylum Arthropoda; class Insecta; order Hymenoptera; family Apidae; genus Ceratina; species Ceratina australensis. The sequence continues at coordinate 449,464 of SHCU01000036.1, forward strand.
TCTTTAGTTTTACGCTTGGAAACTCGCTATCAACAGATTGCGTAATTCGAAAACATGGGAACGAGGAAGGTAACAATTTTTACAATGCGTGTCGTGTGTAAATCACGTGGAGTTAACACGGAAATTAATGCGAATGTGGCATTTCGTGATTAGCGGTATCAGTATCGGCCTGCCGTGTAACTCGAGCAACGGCGTTTCGTGGTAAAATGATGCATTAAGGAAGCGTAGCAGGTAAATTAGATAAATGAACGTAGCGCGTAATATCGCGGAGGAAATTACCGGTACCTAATGTGTAAAATCGATGTTTCGACATCGCGACACAGGCCAATACGCAGCCGTGGTCGTGTAGAGGCAGGCGTACGTATAGAAACATGAATTTCTCTTTCTTTGTGTGCGATTGCACATTGCCGTGTGTTCCCGATGACGAATCTGCAAGCATAACTGATGCGTTTAGGTTCAACGACATGCGCGTCACGTCACTACGCGACTACAAGTCACGACGCGATACGTCACTTTACGGCATAAACGTGTACGCGAAGGAAACGAAGACGTTTTTACAATCGGGAACAAAACACCGTGGAACTTGATATCGTAGCGAAACGAACAGCATCTCTCTTCCATCTGTGTTCGACGTCGAAACTGATCGAGTCTTTAATCATAAAATAATGTAATGAAATCATTTAAAAAGTAAAAAGGACAATGCTTTTTGCCATAGAACTTGACGCTTTATACATTTTCATTTGCTGTAATTTTATTATATGGTAGCGTTATTAGATTCGACGAGAAACGTTTTATATCCATCCCTAACAAAGGGAGCTGTGGAAGTTCGATCGACTTTTGTCGGGACGAATTTCCGGAGGAGAAAATCGTTCGAGCCCGTGGACCAAGATTTCTCGAAAGCTCCACTTTTCATCTGCCTTCTACGCGGCTCTGCCAAGTGAAAGTACAGAATCGGAGAAACCGATTAAAGGAAACGAAACGATTACACGGTCTATTAGTGCCACAATTCGCCTGGTGTGCGCGCATCTGAGTCATACAAGAAGTATGTCAAAACTTGTCGAAAGTAATTTACATGTACCCGATTATGTAAACATTAAAAACGGCGCTAAGGAATACAAGTCAGCGTTTATATCTCGATGCTAGATTAGAAGTTAAAAATGCACCGGACCTCTCGAGTTTTAATGACGAAGAAGAGAAGAAGCGGCATTAAAATGAAAACAATCAATACACACGTCGCATCGTTCTTCGGTTATTTCTAAATAATAACGAGAACGCAAGCCGCTTCAAGGCTCCAATCAGCGCAAATATCGATTAGCGATGACGCTTTGCATAAGTTCACTGACATGCACGCTGATGTCAATAAACATTCCCCTCGACGGTAGAGAACCTCCGACTTTTTTTCGTTCGCTGATCCGATCTCAGCCCTCCGCGACTCCGTGGAAACCACCCCTCGAATACCTGGTTCGTGCGGTGTCGCGGGATATTTCTTTTCCAGGAGCTGACGTCACTCAAGAAACCGGAAACTGGTTTCACTCGTCTTTTATCGGGAATAGAATACGATAACCCGTATGCGTAGGAGTAGTTTCTTACCAGTCCCGTCTTTACCGGTCAGCCTAGTCAACTATAACGCTGGCCGTGATTCAAGTTTTAATATTTCGTCGACGGTCATTTTCTTTCCTCGGAATTCCCGCTTCTGCGAGAGAAATATCTCGTCTAGACTGAGACGCGTCTCCAAAATGAAAACACTGCGATAATTTGTCGCGGTAGAGCCGATAGCGGCAATGGATGAACCTCGAACCACTTTTTCCATTAGACGTTATCGTATCATAGTTAAAAATTACGGTAATAATATAATCGAGGTGCGACACTGATCTTGTGCAACGGTTATCGCGGAGAGGCTTGCGAACCGAGGGCGTTAACTGCATAACCATCTGTAACCATCTGTTACCGTCGAGCCCGGAGAAGAGAAAGTTCGTTGTGACCAGGTGACAACCCGATATTTTTACGTTGCAACATAATGTGTAACGCTTTATACAGTGTTCATCCAGAAGAATTACGTCTACGACTTTCCTCGCTGCGTCTCTCGCCCGCGAGCGGAGTCGCTCCGCGATTTTTTGCGACTCCTCCGAACGGATTATATAAATACCTGCAATCAGGGAGCTTGACCGACCGAATGACGAAGCTAATTGAACGCATTTTGTGGCAAGTAAGGTCAACCCTGAACCTCGAAGCGACTAGAGAAGACAGAGTGACTCACGCGAATCAATATCCCTCCAACACATTTGCCGTTTACATTGGCGCAAGAGTAAGCGCGGTATACTGCATCTGGCTGCTCGTGGATAAATGTATTTATCTTTCGCGATTCTATCTCAGCGGTATCTTTGAAGCGGCACATTTTTTTAGAGTGGCTCGGTCAGTAAACCTGGCGAAAAAGAGGCACATCAAACAAAACGTACGCGGGATGAAAATCGCAGCGAACACGATAAACGAAAATAGCACGTACTACGAGTGTGTGATACGAAAAAATGTATAATCACCAATGAATCATTGTACATACTCGCGTATCGAGCCCGTGCATTATCGAATTCTAACTGCAGCGTGAACGTTACAGGGGAAAATATCCATTGAGTTTTTTGGCACACGCACCGTTCATAACATGTGTCGCGACTATCCGGAGCGAGGACCCTGACAGTGTTTCAATCGATTAGGTGTACCCAAAGGGGGAACCTACGAGTAGGGGGAAACATGCAAAATATAAAGCCGTATAAATTTAAATGGCACCGGTCCAAACAACATGGCCCCGGTTGTAAAAAAAATAACAGGGAACGTTGGACAAAAATACTAAATTTATGATCGACCGGTTGAAACGGAGGAGAGCAGATCGATCGATGATTGGATGAGACGAAAGAACTCCATTGTGATAATGAAACGCAGTTTCGTTTTATACGTTACTTCGTGCGAATACGTTACGTACGAATACGTACGTTATCTTAAAACAACGCGAACTGTCGTGTATATAGCTTCGTTTAACACGAAAG
>SHCU01000036.1:467701-493957 GCA_004307685.1 Ceratina australensis
TTGTGAATTGATTGCTGAAAAACTTTGTCGCTGATAGAAACGAGCGCAGAGCAAATTTGTACGCTTTACAAAATATTTGTTCAATGATTAAAACTGACAACTTAAGTACTATTAATAATAACTAGCCATAGAAGTATTTTAAACTGACGGAATAGGCATTAACGCGGTTTCACGTTAGTATAAGGAAATCAGCCGTGATAATTTACATCTCGAATGCAGCATTAACATACGATTTGCATCCAAGATGGCAATTAGTCGAGCCTTTGTGTTCAATAGAATCCTGCTCCTCATTTACCGTACGCTGCTTCGTAATAATAATTTATAAGATGAATCAAGTTTTACAATTAAAGAACGGCTCACTGTTCCCAAACGGGAATATCGAGAAGATAGCGGGGGTATAGATAAGTAATTCGCAACGCGTCACGCTATAATAATCTATAAGTTGATCAAAGGATTTAATGATATGGAATTTAAAACAGAATTCATTAGATCGACGTACTCGATCGGCTCGCGTGTTAATGTATTTTCTTATGTAGTCGATCATTTAACTAGTATATGATTAACTGGATCTACCGATAAAATAATGTAATTGCTACGGTCGCAACAACCGGTAGCATTTAATAAGTCTCACGATTGCTTGCCATTCGCATAACAATTTATGTAACGTTGAGCACGGTACCGTTTTGTAGTGGGCGTAACTTCGCGTCTGTGATAATTATTTTTCACACGGATTTCTATTTCATTTCTTTCCGCGTTCGATCCTTGATATACTTTGTCTCTCTGTCTCGGGTGCTATTTTAAATTGGGGTCGAATCTGTTTGAGGACGCCTCGTAAATAATGCAGCGGCTACGTTAATTGCGAGCAAATATTTTGTACAAAATGCTTAAGAATCCGCTCGTCCTAGTGTCCTACATTCCCCCTGATGCTTAAGCTCAAGGATTAATTATTCGTCGCGACGCTTCATATTCCTCGAACATTTTAGCTCGTAATATCATTGTTTCCTACCGAGAACGAAACATTCTTGGTATGCGAATGTGTTATTAACCCAGATATATATCAAGATCTACGTAAACAGAGCCGCGGCCCCGCGAGCTTTCGCGCCCGCTGCTCAATGAGCGGTGGAAGCATTAACTTAATCTTTGACGCGTACAGATGAAAGTCTTACCGTTTAACAATACGCCTATTATAGCACCGCTCGTTGAGACTGCTATCAAGCTCAGATTGTTCTCGAGTGAGGACATGCTACAATATTCTTCTAACTCGAGGCAAGTGTCCTCGCTGTCCGATATGAGCTGGATCGAGTGGTTCAGCGGTTCGTCTCTGAAGAAGAACCGCCTGAGGAATTTGAGTATCCTAAATTTGTCATCTTTGGTGACAACTTCGAGATGATAGTCCATGCCCATTCTCTCGTCGTTAGCTGAATCCGCCAGCTGGAACACACAACAAACTGACAAGCGTTAGAAAAGTTTCAGACAAGTTTGCAAAGAATTTATTTATAGAAAGTTAAACGTAAGAGAGCAACAGTTCAGTAACTAGACTCCATCTAATTGCCTGATACAAAATAGCTCAGTACAAAATAGCATAATTTGATCGCATGAACTGTTGCAATAGAATATGAGTACACGTAAATGTAACCTAATGCAACCAGAACAACAATTCATTGTTTTCGAGGCAACGGGAATTGAATTAGCGCTTTCACACACGCGACAATTAACGTGGCCCATTGGAGCGCATTCTCGCACGGCTCGCGATGCGATCCCATTTCTGCGACGTTTTACGTCGATCATCAATGATCGGCACAATGTTGCAGTGGATCTATTTCTATAATTTACAATAGCTAGTAACGAAGTTACACCGCGAAGCATAACTGTATCATTTAGATTTTGAAAACTTTAATAACTTGAAGAGAATAATTTAAGAAAGTTCGGTTCATGACGTGAAACTTTGTGATTCAGATGAAAAATACTGAAGTTGGCTAGTATATAATCGAGATAAAAATGAAAAATATTTTTAAGTCATTCAAGACCAGTACTCGTCTTCTTCTAACCGGATTCATCCCGCGTACGGATGTACATACGTAGAATTTAAAGTGATTACGGTATTATATCACAATTTTTATTCAACGGTTCAAATCCTTGAATAATTTAATCATTAGAACATGATGTACGTGGACAAAATTGCGTGTGATTAGATATTGCCAGGAATACGATACTTATGTTCATGGCTTTCCTTACATCACGACAAATTTTGTAATTAGGCTTTTGTAATGACGCGTGATTTACTCGACTGTAAAAGAAAAACCTCGAAGCTGTTGTTACAAATTTGTCGAGAGCTTACCGTGTATTTAGCGACTTTCGGTACATTTTTCACGAAATTGGTCTTGCTAGAATCGGTGAGAGTGAAATCGGCCAGGTCCGCGGTCTCCATGGTGAATATTGTTAGCTTGTATCCGCGAGAGATATCTTATCTAAATTTCGTTAACAGCACCGTTCGGGAGCGACTGCGGTGGTTCATTCAGTGGACCACTGAAACGTAGAAATATCGCTGGTTTCGCCACTAACACGAGGCCCGTTGTTGACGTCGAGGTGGTAATCTAACACTGCGCTTTGTGATAGGACGTCGTCACTCTTATATACGCTGAGTACGGGCAAAAGCCATTCTTACAGGTTCAGGGACAGGCGAACAAAAGTTTAGGATGTTTGAGATCGGAAACATCGGTATTTAATTCTCCGAGATGACTGGCTCTTTCTCTTTTTTCCTTCCGTTTTTCTATGACCTCTGTCCTTTTTACGTTAAAAATGAGCAATCGGCTTTTGCCAAGCCGCGAAGATTTTTTCCAAGGGGAATCGATATGCATCTTTTTCGAGCCGGAAAGGATACTTTATGTAACATACCGTTGTGCAGGTTTGATTATCTCTCGCGATGTCGCGTCGCGTCGTACCGTTAATAATTAATTCCTCTTTCGTTGCTTAATTATCGCCTGCGATTCGTTACGGAGGGAGCAACCGCAAAGGGAAGATTCTGATATATTCAATTGTATTCGTCTACGTGCACGGTTTGTTATTTAATATCACTCGATGCAAATCGAGTGACGCGGTGGAAAAACGAAGAAAAGAATGTGCGTTAAAAACACGTTAGGGCTTGCCTGAGACACGCGATCTGCGTTTGATAGAAATCTAAAAAAAGAACGAAATTACTGGTTGCCGCGATCGCTTTACAATACACCGTGAAACATGAATGCTGTTCAACTATTGAACGTTTACTATCCTCGAAACCGTCAGCCCATCCTGTGAACGCAATCATATCGCGTTACGATGTTACAACTGTCACGTTTGCTCATTGTATTGCAAATATTGCAACGTGACACGTAAATAAAACAATTTCGCCTGTAGTACATGCATAAGGTCCATACGTACATAAAGCGTCGTCGTTCTTTACGTCGCGCAAAAGTATTACAGTATTTACGCCGTCGAACGAACGACACTTCCGCGACTACGATGCTGCTTAATTCAAGTTTTCCGTCACACGCGTCACAACGGATCCGAAAATATGATTCAGCCTCTCAGATTTACCAGGAAATTGGTTCTCAACGTGTTGACACACACGATCCGGACACCGAAAACCGATTAAGTTCGCGAAAATTTATTCCGTCGGCGAATTGCCATTAATATCTTCTCGAAGTATCTGGAGACACAGAAATTGGAGGATTCGAATGCAAATTGGAGTACTATTTTTATTAGCAGTGCCTCGTCAAACCACTTAAACGTGTGACGCGAGTGGATTATTCGTATTAATTAAAAACCAGTGGAGTCATCGGTCAGACTTTTTCACCAGATAAATGGTTTCCGCTTCGAGGGATAGGCACGTGGTCTACCGACACAAAAGAAATCTTCGACGAGGTGCGAACCGGATTCGAAGTTTAAGGTTATTTACCCAGGAATTATGCAATTCCATTGAATTGCACAAAACACGGAACGGGCTCCGGGTCGGTCACGGAACTGTCGTCGATCTATACCCACGAAGGCCAGCGAAGAGAACCGCGCGTTATAGCCGTACATTAGGCGGCGTTCAATTCTCGCGCGACCGAGTATCGGTCTGGCCTTAAAAACAAAAGGAGAAGAAAAAAATAGCGTCCTTGCAATAAAGTCAAGCCTGAGCTCTTGACCCGTTTTTTGTACATTTTTCTAAGCGCGGGCAAGTATGCCGCACGGCGATGTTTCAAACGGGGGCACACAACCAAGCTTTACCCTGTGGACAATCGTAAATAGCAACATAGTAGGTAGTCGCGCAACGGGAACACAATCACTGCGGTGTCTGATCGCGAGGCTCGATAAACGAGGCGATCGCTAACGTATGACAATGAATTATAACAATCGTTCGTTTCTTCTAGGAATCCTTTCCAACCGGATTCGGTGGTAGCTCGGTCTTTTACATTGCATCTCGTGTTCCTTATCAGGATATTTCATCGCACCTCGCTTCCCTGAGCAAATTCGTTACAAATAGCCTGCTGACAATTCGCAGATGAAACGATAACGATGCCGCGAACAAGACCGAACAGGTGCAACATTTGCATCGCGTGATTTCATTGAAAAATGAGCGGAGCGATGAAAGGAGGAGGGAGACAGATGAACACGGAAACCCGTCGGTGTTGAAGGATCAATTAATTTTAATTTATTTCAGAGTTATTATCGGCATTGACGGTTTTACGAACTCGTCACGCCGCTTCGTTGCGTCTCCATCTCGCAATTATTTGTAATTAATATTTCTCGCTCGACGACCGATCCGTACCTCTCTGTTCAACGACAACCTGAATCGCTTGAAAACCGTAGTAGGATACACGCGTATCGTATGTACCGTTATACAGAGCACCGAGTAACGTAAGCTGTATAAGTTACAAAAAAATTTGCCGTTTTTTTTTCACGTCGAATCTTTTTTCACGACGCAGCTAGGATAACGTTCTGGTAACACTCGAAAAGTTTCCATTCGATCGATCGGTAGGCTTAACCGATTTGCATGAAGTATGTTCGGTGCCCATTAATAATCCCCCTTCGGTATTATTCGATCGAGTGATATAGTTAATCGTGACGTAACCACCCACCCGTTAAGAGATCGCGATACACGTTGGTTACTCATATAAATGATTCTCAATCGAGAGGCGGTGCCAGATCGGTAAGCGGCGGGCCAATCAGAATAAGGTACACCTTCTCTCGCATTAAAAACGCACTGATTGCACGTAGTTAAGTTTACCTCGGGAATAAAGCACCTGTTTTAAAACGTACCGATCCAATATCGGAGAGCACCGTGCGCTCCCCTTCCTCCCCTTCCGGACGGATCCTCTCGCGTCTGATCACCGCCGTTCCATTTCTACTCGCGACGCAACGGAACACATCGCTGTTTGCGGGTGAAGATAGAAAAAAATGATCCTGTCGTTGCGACATAAAATGTGTGTATCGACAATGTAAGTTCGATTATTCTCGATTGCCTTGAGACACCGGGGCGCAGTGCGTCCTGTGCAATAAATCCACTAAACTGACATATAAATGCACTAATTACCATTGTACCCTCTGTCTCTCGCGTATCTTGGAATTAATTGACGACTGCCACGGGAAACGCCTGTCGATTATTTTCGCGGTAAGATGTAAACTCGCACGACTTCGTAATTTTTACCATTACTGAACCGATGCAATTTATATATTTACACAATTACACCTTAGTCCAGATCTGGCTCCCGCGATCTGACATCGATTACGCAAGTGGATTTACTTGGATTTCGTTACGTGATAATTGATAAGCTCAACTGTTAGTACGTTGAGTAATCGTCGCTGTAACGGTATCGGACTTTTTATATCGATTAAAGAGCAGAATCGAAGGGGGACAACAGTCGCCACGAAAGAAGAAATGAATGCGTCGCACATGACTGAATTCTTTCCTAACGTCCGATGCATAACAATTACTTGCTTAAAAAAAGAACTGCGGTTAACGCGATGCAGTTCCGTTCAGCTCGAGGTATCCACGCTGAACGCCTCACCATGCGAGCAGCGATCGCGCTCCATCGTTTATCTGCTGCGCGTGAACGCTCGTTCTCTTTAAATTCGCTTGAATGTTCGATAAACAAAAGGCCGGCCTTTCTGCGCAGTAGATTCTCGGACTGCCTCACGGGTTACACACATAAACCGAAGAAAATTTGTATTCGGACTTTGTACGCGATCACCGTGCATCGCGATCGCGCAGTATCGTTGCGATCGAGGCTAATCTCGTTTAGAGTTCAGTCAAAGCTCCTCCGTTCCCTCAGTCGGAAGCTATTTAAATTTCATCAGGGAAACTAGTTCGGTGAACAATGACCCCATTGTTTAGGACCACTAATACCGACAAATATACCGTTACGACCGAAGTAAGTTTTCCTCCTACGTTTGTCCGAGGAAATCGATTGGAAAATTGCGAACGAAGCGTTGTTTCGAAGGGGCAGCCGCTAACGGGCTAATCGAATCGTTTTCCGAATGATCGTCACCCCTCGCGTCGCCAGCCTCGAATACGATGACCGACGTGATACGCATGATCGAAAAGTAGTTGACACCAGGTGTACAGGTGGCGAGTTCACACTTACCGTGCCGCGTGCGGACATACGCAGCGAACAAAGAAACCCAGGTATTTGGTCGATTATTAAATCCCCTCTCCGGCAGGTAATCCGCGGTGCTTCCTCGGTACGTGACACTCTCCGGATTCGACGGGACGAGACGAAATACCGAAGCGGAGCCGATTGATGCAAATGCACCAGACGTGGTACTAGGATATTTTGTACTTGAGACACGTGCACTGCTCCGAAAGCGAGGCGTATAATCGAATTACAGCTGACACTGCCGGGACGAAATAATTCTTGTACACGGGTCGATCTGTTGCCCGGTTTGTTTCACTGAGCCCGGATCATCTGCTGTTTAATCACGGATGAATTCATTATCGTACATTGACATTATCGCCTGACACTGTCCAACCGGATGCGCGGATAACGTTATTATCACCCAATCACTGTGCAGCGAATTTTTTTCGCGCTCGAGGACAATCGTCAAACCGACAGTCGCGACCGTAGAGTAATTAGAGAGGAGTCCTGTGACCGGAAATAAACGACGAATGTTCCTAACGTCGCGCGTTAATGTTTACCGGGGCATAGGATCTTTGATGTTGCGTGTTGGCTGGCGGATATGATTCGATGAAATTCTCTTAACCGAGAGAATATGCTTGCGGCTATTTCCGTCCGTAAAACGCGATGCATCGCGGATTCGTCCGAGAATAGAAGCCAAAGGATCGAGGAGTGCACTGCCAATGTCGGTGGGATGTTCTTCGCTCCGCAACGGCGGATTTTCAGTGAGATAAATCGGTTCCCTTTGGCACGCATCGCCTTTCCAACAGCGAGCGCAAAAGGTATATCCGGTCAGTGAAACGTTCGTCTTTGAACTCTTCTAGCCTTTGCTCTATGCAATAAATCCGGTGATCGGATTACTCCAACACGTGAGGACATCGATTTATCGTTGCACGCTACGAACTTGTTCGATGAACCAGTCAACTTGACCACGTTTTCTGTTTGCAGGCGTTAAAAAAAATAATGTTGCATATGTTCGAACGGGTATTAGAGAAGCATAATCAATTAATTCCTCTGAGATAAAGATATCGCCTGTCTCTCTTACCGCATTCTCCTTTTATCTCTTAATTGTCAAAGATAAAATACGAGATGAGATGAGATGATTTACCAATGCCCGATGCGTTATTTACGTACCTGAAGAGGCGTTGAGCTTTCGAGGCAACCTTTCATCGTTTCGAAACACACGCGTCCCCTTCAGTCTATCGTCGACTACGCACTGCCAACGTGAGAACTTAGTTCGTGCAATAGGGAGGGTCATTAGCATCCGGCACGTAATATCCCTTCGACGACAGACCATATAAAGGGTAGACCCCGACTCTATTTTTCCATTGAATTTGATTAGGTCGCAAGATCTGGAACTATCAGTAATTGGGTCTTGAACGTGATGGCTCGACCGATCATAGAAACGCTCCCCAGCATCCACTTAGCTGTAACGAAATTAAGCAACGTAACTGTCCGTCGCGTTCGGAGATTTAAATCAGCGCTCATTCTCGCTAAATCTTTTTAGCGGAAATTTTAATTAATCCTGTTTGAACTATCACGAAGATAGCCTGGTGTGGTATAACGTCTCGATCCGGTCTACTATCCCCGATATATCTACTCGTTTATCTCTGCGAGCCTCGATTGCCTTGCTATGAAATTCTATAAAATATGAGACGTTCGTAACCAGTTAATCAGCGGGGACCAACGCCTGTTATTATTTACAGGCATGATTATCGCTCGCAATTATTATTTCAACGGCATTAATTATGAAGTATTACGAGCACTTCGCTTACGATTTCCCTCGATAAAATCACTTAACGTTATCTATAGCTCCTTGCCGCACGTGTGTGCAGCTCGATGGACAAAGTACTGCTTCAAGTTAAATGAGCGAATTGCAGTAGTAGAATGATCGATTACGTTTTGCCATAATTGAGTCTACTCGCGTCCCATAAAGGCATGTTAATAATATGGAATTGTATAACGCATCGATGTCGAAAGGCATTATTTTTTTTCGTACGATTATCGACACCTATTATCAAAATCAAATTACCTATAATCTGCGCCCTAATTTTTTTCTATTACTTTTTTCCCACTTTTGCATTCTTAAACGATGTCGGCCATAGGTTTATTAGAACCTGTTGAAAGATCAACGCTAGCTTATAATCGTCAATGGGCGAATCCGCCGACGCAGCGAGCAGTATTTTTTCATGCCATAAAACGAGGCTCATGAATCTTTTATGCCAACATCCTTTTTTTAATTGCAAACTCCGTATCATTACCAATACTTTGAAAACGATCGTGTCATCAATTATCCAGATAAGCGTGAGTCGATGCGCGAGAGGCAAAGCTAAAAATTATACGTTTAACGATTCCTGCCGGTAGTTTTCCAATGATACTCAATTATTTATTTCAACATTAGATAAAACGGTTTTTATCGTTTTTTTTTTTAATGAGCTCTTTATTCAATCGGCACTTGAACGGTACGTCTTATGATGATTATTAGACGATAACGATCTACCGCACGGTACCATCTAGTTCGCGCGCCAGAAAGATCTTGCTCGCAGCCTTTATTAAATCACCACCTCCCGTTAACAATGCAATTTACGATATTACCAAGGATAACTACTATCCCCCATTCTAGTGGTATTTTTGTATTTTTTTTTTATTTCGTTCATTGAATAACGCCGTCGGTTGCCTTATATAGTGGCCTAATATCCGAGTTTCGCGTAGAAACGCTTATGCCACAACGATGCCACGGGAGAGCAATACGCCGGCGGCTGCCCTTTGTCAAATTACATTGCCACCTTATTATTTCGGCCTTCCTTCGGGGCGTCGAAAGAGCAGGCCAGGCAAAAAGGTCAAGAATAGACCTTCGAACATTTCCGTACATAATTACTCATACTAAGCTATGCTATATATTTAAAATTTTTTTCTCAAAATAGTAGAGGTGTGGCTTTAGAAACGATTAGAATTTATCTCGAGTCTTTTCCATTGAATTCTATGTGTTAACGATACGATCACGACGCTTCGGTATAAAGGGGGAAAGATTATGCATAATGCATGCGAGAAAAAAATGTTTAATTATCTAGCTTATCATATTGTTACATATTAAGTGTCTTATCTACTCCTATTCTTCCTCTCTTAAGAATCGTGATTTCCTTGACAGTGTACACAAGTTCATTTAACACACGTATCTGAATGGGTTTTCTGCCGATCAAGATTTGAATTTAATTTTCGTGCGCGCACAACTCGCAGCGGAAGCGGCGTACACTTCTTCACTGTTAGATGATAATTGCAGAGAACTAACATAATCGCACTGTAATTTTATTTCGAACGCGGGCGATAAAGTTGGAAGCGACAGGGAAATGGTAACAGAGTCCTGCGGGCAAACAAGAATACGTCAACTTTTATCGATCAGACGATTCGTTACAGTTTAATGATCACTTACATAATTCTGAAACAGAAACCGGTTCATCTTCGAAGAATGTTCATTGCTCTTGAAGAATGGCCAATTTTTCGTAGATGTTACCGCGGATGCTTGATGCGCTCAGCCAGCGGTCGCCATGGCGACGAGCGATCATCTTCCCCCACTATTTCGGAACGCGCCCCCTTCTGCGTCAGTCGTTCGCGAAGCCTCGCAGACGGTGGTTCGTGGGTGGTTTCGGTCGTGTTCGCCTTCGATGTCGGTCGTCCTTACCTTGTCGAAACCCTCGCGAGGGAAAAGATTGTAAAACGAACAGAGAGAAAACGGTGCGCCTCGGAAGCGCCGCCGTGAAGTGTACGGTGCCGAATTTCATCACGGTGATTGACTCCGCTCCCGGTTCACCACTACACGGTCAATAATGAGGGACATGGCGGGCAAGATCGCCGAGTTGAAGTTCGAGGCACCCCTCGCACGCTTCGAGGAGGAAGACACGGCCAGCTTGAAAAACATGAATTTACTGACAGGTGCGAGAGGACACGACAAGCGTACGTTAATTTGCCTTCAACCGGCTTCATCCTTCGATCCACGCCGCCGCGTCTCGCTGTATGTGCACGGATATCGGTCACGGATTCTCCCGTTTTAACCTCGCCGCGGATCAAAGTTTATCGCGACGTTTTACGATCGTAAATGTTCTCTTTGTTAGGTGGTTACGTCAACCGGTAAGATTGCCCGGGTGGCTCGCGGGATTCACGATCGAAGCGACGATTATCTCGGTCTCTCCCCTATCCTCGATTGCGATCGATTTGAGTCCTGGAAAGTGGGTGACGATCGTGTGCATGCGACGCGAAAATGTTTCTCGAACGAGCCACGATTCCTTTGCCTTAAAAAGGCGTCGAAGAGGTTGCGGCCGGTAAATACATAAGCGGAAATTTCGAAACCGAATGAGCTCTCGCCGCTGGTGGCTCAAGCGCAGGGAACAGGTTTCGTTTGGGTGCGTGCACGCGTGGTCACGCTCATTTTGCGGACGTACAAATTAAATGACGAGGGTGGCTTGGTGTACGCAGCGGTGAAGAAGCGACCTTCGGAGCGACGAACGCGCGACAAAAGGCTACGTCATGCGTGCAATTGGTGTCTAATATCCATCGCGTACGCTTTAACTCGCGTATCACTTTTCACGGTATCGTAGAACCTCGCATCGCAGGAAATCTGGCCTCGAAACGCCGCCGAGCGATATTAAGAAATCCACGTATGAAACGCGTATACGTTTCTCTCAGGACCGTCGTTGAAAAATCGTGGACATTTAATCCTAAAAACATTCGATCCCTTATGCGTCACTGGCGTCTGTACGCGAAAGTACGATCCACCGCGTTTATGTAACTAATAATACGCCCGTGGCTAATGTAAATTAATACCGCTTACCTTTTAAGAATATGCTGGTACAACGAATCCTTTTAGGTTTATTTGTTAGTAACTTTCAAGGCTGATCGAAGCTACATACTTGCTTAAAGTTACTCGTCAACTATATTTAAATTTGAACAGAACGAAGAAGCTTTGCGTTCGAGAAATATTGTATAAATAGGAGATATTCGATGGTTCGTTCTATTTGATACGGGTTTGTATGGAAACCGAGGTTGAATATTATTTGTATTTACGATTTATTGCGTCCCATCGATCGAGTCACCGTGTTTACTTTTCCTCGATTCTATTAGAAACGATGACCGGAAGGCTGACGCGTTCGCTCTAAATGTGGAACGCGAATCGATGAAAGGGACGTATGAACATTTATCAAGATTCTTTATTCTGTTCTGGCATATTTAGAACAATTGTTGGACACGAGTTTGAACACGAGTTACGGGGAGAATTGCAACGCGAACGAGCCCGTGACCACGCAGGAGAATGGCACGGATATTCTCCAAGAGGGGACGTTCAGCCCCTTCAGCGGCAGTCTCGAGGACCTTGTTAACACCTTCGACGAGAAGATAACATCCTGCTTCCGCGATTACGGTACGGACGTCGAATCCCTGGCACCCGTGCAAGTACGGACGCAGGAAGAAATTATGAACGAGTGCCAGTAAGTTCCTTCTTTTTAAATCCGGGTGGTTGGAACAATAGGTTTTTATTTTTTTAAATGTTGTAAGTACTTTCTGTAAGTTAATGAATCTCTTAAAACGGAGACGATGTTTCACTCGCCGCGTACAAAAACAAAAATGTAAAAGTAAGAATGTTAAGTTTTCTTTCCTTATTTGCGACAAATAGAGGAGTGACGCGTATAAACAAAATTGACGTTACGTACGTGCGCGATTGAGCAGTTTCTATTACCCTTGGGTCACGCGATATCTCCGGTATTACAGTTATACCGGTTTGTACGTGTGGATACTTGGACGATTAAAAAAGTAAGGCTGCTGGCTAGCGGCTCTTAAGGGGGTTTAATAAATACCCCTGGAGATTGTCCGAGTTATCGTATTCAGACTGTCGCGTTTACCTTGAGATATCTATTACACGCACATCGTACAACTGCTATCCTATACTTCGATCCTCTTTATAAAATAATGATAGTAGTGCCGGTTCTTCACGAACGGAAGTAATAATTTACGGCCATCACCGTTACGATATTATTCGCGCGTGAATAATAATTACCAGCCTCGCTCGTTCAATATCATCATTCAAAATAGTGGGCTCCTGACGTTCTGATGAAGCTTTTTGCGAGATACTTTATTAGGTCGTGTAAATGAGGCGCAAACATTACACAATTATTGATCTACGTGTACACTGTAATATATTATATCCTGTTTGAGTAATCTCTTGTTGAGACGCTTTCTTCGACACGCGTTGAGACGCAGCGAACAGTTTCACTGGGTAGCTTACGTCTAAACACGTCTAATACACGCCGATATTGTTCAAATTACCTTACTCCGTATGGTTTCATTAAGGAGTATCGCAACAATAGACGTACGTATGCTAACTGTCGAAATTGATACGCCTTACAGAAGATTATCTATAGGTATCATGATATACTTCTCGTATCTCCAAATGTGTTATTTCTAAATTAGGAACAGCGAGTACAGATTACCAATCCTCTTATTGAGATAAGGATGATGATGCTTGGAGATATTTAACTGATTCCAACGATGCATCTTTTCTAAGGGGATGTTCGTATTTCCGATTCCCGAGATCTCGGTATCGATTTTCCAGCAGAAAAAGTATGCCGCCACGAGCATTCTCTACATGACGGTTGCGGCGGGTTCTGCAGCTTTCTCTCCACGAAGTGGACAGGCCTCATAATGAGAAAGTAACACACCTTCTAATTAGACTACTGTCGCGCGTCGCGAGCAAATTGCTTCTTGATCGATCGGCTCATACTTCTAAATTCTGTAGAAACAACACAATTTCCCATTCCTATTTTGAAGTATTTGTCTCTAATCGGTCCGTTATCGTAGTTACACGAAAAAACGTTCTTTCAAAAATAGCCAATAACAAGCAAAGGTTAGAGTTAAATGGAGATAATTAACATTTGTTCGAGAAACGTTTAGTAGGCACACAAGTATTTCGTTAGAAAATTCGCAAGTAGCGGAGTGTGTCTCACCACGTAACAAGTCTCGATGCAGGTGAAACTCAACGAAGCGCAAAATTGTATCTTCTTCGGTAACACTGGCCAGTCCGCCGGGCCTCTCTTAAACTCGTTTCAACGCCACCGGTTGTGCATAAAATTCTTTGATGTCAGGCTTTTCTTGAAATTCGTCTAGACGGTCTTTCATCGAACCGATCGGCAGAGAAAAAAAAATACCTTGTATACCCTGAGACCCGAGTTGTATCAAAGAAGAGACTTTGAGATCGCATCAGGAACGCAAAGAATTAACTTGCTCCCACCAGGGGAGGTTGAACCTGACCATACTTCTTTCAGGGTTGCGTACTTACATACCTGCTGCTGAGGCATGCGCCTACCTGAAACGCTAGTTCAGGAGAATCCTATCCCTAATGGATTGATTTATGAAGGAAATAAATCTGATTATTACTTTGAACTTGTAATTGGAATTCCTTGTGAGGAACGTATACATAAAAATTCTCAGATTTATGTGGAACATAAATGGATTTCGGTTCTCCAAAAAATCGTTAATAGCTTTATGTATCGATGGGTATTAACTATCTATAGCGACTTTGTGCTTCAGTGCTATACTCGTCTTCGAGGAAATCCGAGCCAAACTCCACCCTTCCTGTTATATAACGAGTACTTCATCCTAATATTTCATGTAGATCGTTACTGAAATTCGGAGCGGACATCTCTAAATTCCAATAAACGAGAGTATCAAAAGTCTTGACCGGAGAAGAAACGAGGTCAGTGGCCGAAGTTTGCACAGGTCAGACACGTGCTGTCGCACGTGCCTCATTCGGCATCAGCGCCGCTTTCATATGCATGCATCAAACCGGAAAGAATAAATGCATCCGTGCGTGCGTATCCGGCGCATTGTTTCTAATCGTGTTTGTCACGAGATGAGGTCCCTCTCGATAGGGCACCCACGGAATGAAGCTAGTGGCTCCGGACCCTTGCACCAAGATCTTCTCCAAATAGGTGTCCGCCTTTGAACGCGGAACGGTAGCCTTCTTTTCACCTCCCGAAAGACTTTCTCGCCCCGCGGCACGTAACTTCCTTTCCTTTTTTTCATGGCCCCCTTCCTTTTCAGGCCACAAGCTCTTTGGCAAGATCCCGTGTATACGTCGCTCCATTCTATTCTTAATGACTTTGCGTAAAGCCTTACCGCGTCGATTATGCGCGCTATTATGAGTAAAACGGTAATCGTTTAAAATGCATTGTGAACATAGTAGGTGCATGCGTTCAATTATAGACAAAAAATGTACTTTATGAAACGTCGATTTTAAAACATTTTACAGAGTATGTGAGAATTCTTATGAAGCAGGGAAAACGCCTGTGTGAAATCCAAGCTGGAAGGATACCGCAATTGGAGGCGGTAAGAAATCGTGCGTGATCGAATCGAAGGGGAAGGGTCCCATGAAAATTTGATCTCTGTGTTTTGTTCCGCCGTTCGTATCGAGCCACCCTCTGGGGATGGACAAACGTCAATAAAGCAGCGCACGCGCTCTGCCCGACCCGATGCGATGCCCCTCGACCATGTTCGTTCTTCTTCTTCGTGCCCGTTTTTCCTGGCTCAAGTTATTTAATTATAACCGGAGAAAAGAGGAACATCGATACGGTGGAAAGATATGGACGAGATTGGTCCAGTTCCTTCGCATAGTATTGCGTTTCCTGTTTCTTTATGAAATTGCCTATTGTGCACCAGAGTAATTGGTCGTTCGAATTTCAGAGTAGCTCGGTTGATTTTTTGTTTTAAATTAGATGAAACAAGTTTCTTAATTGGATCGAAACGCTTTATTAGGCTTGAGGTATCGACGAAGACCCGCCGGTTTTTGCTTATAAGCTGTTTGCGTTACGCAACGGATAGCGCGCGAGGACTGTGCAAGCCTCGTCGTGGATCATTGAACCGTAGAATGAATTAATAAGCAAGGGGATACACTCGCCTTCTCGGAAATTCAATTTCGCTGCGTTTTTCTCGTTTCACTTCGTTAGCAAAAGAAGATCCATAGATATAGACTGCTTCGAGCGATAATAATGAAACTCGTTTTGTTTCTCAAACATTATTTGTCGCTCGTAAAATTGAAATAAATAAGGACAATTCTGTCGACATAAAATTCAACGGTGCTTTGTTTAGGCGTTCGTTTCGAATGATGCGGATAACAACGTGCGCGCAGGATGAAGTCACTGCTTTAACGCACTTAACATTAATGAGAAACTCAAGTGGGTCGAATTGACCTCCATTTGTTAATCCAACACCATCGACCGGCCTGCTGTATGCGTCTGCATGCTCCTTTTATTTCCAAGTGCCGCTCGGACGTGCCATACTTCACATGACCAGGCATCAACCGAGAAAAAACTGAAGCGCATCCAGTTAAATCGATAAGAAATATGAAAAAATTTTGAAGGCCACCAACGGACCGTGAACACTGCGCTTCTTTATTATTCAAACATTATTCAATCTGTTCAGGCTTCGCCAATTACTCGCAGCGGGATGAAATTTAATTGAACAAGACTGAGCGTAAAAATAACGCACAGAGACCCGTTTGTTCGATCGCACGCGAACATTATTCAAACTGAATTGTTTACAAATCGAAGGGTGTTAGGCAAGGAAGATCCATCGATAGGATAGGCTCCGAGTCTAGCGGAAGTTCATTTCCTTAGAATAGGTGCATTGTTATCGAAATGATTTACACTCCGTTTTGCTGCGGGATGAGAGATCCATCTACACTGCTGTACGACTTGGCGTGCGTGTGTACACGGCCCGGGAAACGCCTACGACGGTCCGACAAGTGATTCACACGGTATCCTAGAAAACGAAGACCCGGTCAGAATGAACGTTTGTCTCCGTTGCGAAATCTTATCACGTCCTTTGCCAGCCGTTAACGCGATAACGCGCCTCTGGGAATTCGTACTGCCGCCACGAAATTTAGATTACGAGTTCGCACGATTGTTCTACGTTCGATAAAATTGTTGCTAACGCTGGTAGACGATCGGTTTAAAGATAGAACCGTTCCGCGGCTAGAGCTGTGGCAATATTTTCTCATGGATCCTCGCTCCGAATTTCAAGACGTCGCGCGGTGTCTACTATCAGGCACGTTTCCTCGGGATTATGTACGTGGGATTGAATTTCATGGTAGATTCTGGGAAGCTGTTAAGGATTAAAAATAGCGACTGCTCGATTCACAGTTTTAAAACGTCATGGGACAATTCATGAGGAGGATATGAGTCAGCTGGCGCGGTGTCCGCATAATTAGCAACACACCCAATGATGCTTAATGCGTTTCGGAGAAGAAACTTTGCTCCATTATTAATTGTCGCGTGTTCTAACGGAAGTTATTTTTTTTCTCTTTTTTTATAGAATGTGGTGGACGATTACTGGTACGTTTGGTAACATATTACCGATAGATTGGAGCAAATCGTATGCTAGAAAAATGCATATGCCCGCGCTTAATTTGAACGAAGCACCAGTTCCGAACGAAAGGTAAGCATCTCGCCACGGCGTGTCAAGCGCATTTATTTATTTAACTTTGCTGCTTTTATTTCGACCAAAAAAAAAAAAAATAGAAGCTTCAAGATGATAAGAACAGTCTTTAACATATTTTGAATGTACATACTTGGGTACACGAGATCGCGATTAATGATCGCAAATTGGACGCTTCTGTTTTGTTTGCTATAGACCAGAACTAGAGGATTTAAGTAGCGAAGATGAGGCTGTCGCAACTGATTTGGACATGCATGCTTTGATATTGTCCAGTAGTACAGATACACATAGCCCAGAGGAACCCTTGAAGACTGCCGAAGAAGTACTCCGTGAAATAGACGATATAATGCAGGTAAACATCGATCCTTGTAGTCTCCTTTAACTTTGCGTAGGATAAGAGAAAATAATTAATCTGTTTCACGTAGGAGAGTCCATCGATGGAACGATCTCCAGATTCAGATGGATCTTTATTAGATAGCGACGAGGCGTTAGAGAGGAGCAGGGAGGTTCTGGGCTCTCCGCTGCACGAGAAAAGTATATTTTCACAAAGAGATCCGAAACAATAAACGATATCAGAATTGATCTCATAATACTGAACCACGCTCGTTTATTCTAGAGTTAAAACAACTTACCTCCAGCCAACTGACTGAGCTGCTCGGGGAAATGGAATCGCTAGTCGGAGCCCTCAGCGAAACTCTCATCGCGGAACTCGCATTGCGCGACGAACTCGAGTACGAGAAAGAACTGAAGAATCAGTTCATTTCGTTGTTGTTAGCAGTACAAAATCGACGAAGACAGCATCATGTCACGAAAAAGAGGAATCAAATGCAAAATGGTACTAGTCCTTTACCGCAACATAGATCGCTTCAAGAGTCTAAGGTAATTATTTACGTGCAAGACAATTTCGATCGTGAAATACATCATTTAATTTTGACAATGTTTCTTTCAGTATTTAACTACTGTAATTCCTTATCATACGGATAGTGGCCCACCGAACAACCAGGCCCTACAAGTTCTCATAAAAAGTAAGTGATCATCCTTAAACGGTTTATCAAGCGTAATTCAAAATTTAATGTTAAATTATGTTTCAGTATTAAAAGCAATTAGCGAAGACAGCCCAACTGTACCTACATTGTTGACAGATTATATACTCAAAGGTGAGTTTTATCAATTTTCTCGAATTCATTCTTCTATGAATAAGTGATGCGAAGAAATAATTATCTTTTTTCCAGTATTATGCCCTACTTAGTGAGCGTGTCATAACTTCCTGCGAGGAGATCGGAAAATATTGAAATGAAAAATATGAATACAATTTACTCTCTTCTTGCCAGTACGCTTTCAGCCGTTGTTGTGCCGCATACTCTTGCGTTGAGGCAGGTGATTTCGCTTCTAAATTGTGTCTCGGACTACTCTGTGCCGACAGTAGAGTTTATAAGTAGAGTCCGCGACACACACATCTAGTCTTACTTTATATATCATCACGTGTATATTATTTTACATAAGATACATCTCTATTAATCTATGTATGCGCTCTATGAAATACCTCTTAATCGTGTACGAATTATGAGAATCTTCGTTTTTGTATACGTCATCATGAATTTCGTGACAATTCATTTTTTTGTAATTTTTTGTACATAAAGATCTTGTCGAACATACGTGAGCAAATTTTACTATATCACCGGAAATATATTATATATATTTATGTAGAAAACTATACCTTATCGATTTGTAGATTAACGATACAAATTTTGGAATTTTAGTGTATATTGCTGTATTGCCCAGAGTGTACCTAGAATTATCTGATAACTTGTCGCGCAAAAATTGAAATACAAAAGACACATCTTGTTGCTGGACTAACATACACGAATTTACACTTCAGATCAGTTTATTAATTACATGCAAAGTTATTAAACACAGCTGCTCGTGTACAGCAACACAGTTGTTTCGCACATATTAAATTCATTGTGTTTGTTGGAAATAAAGAAATAAATCGAAGAACCTTCTATGTATATCTGTATATTATATGTGAATGAATACACCCAAGATTAATTTTGTGATGACTTTTTACTATCCCATTTTGTTTTTTAATTTATTTGATGTATTATTTTGAGTTTCAGACTACATAATTAGATTTCAGCTAGCTTTTAGCACTATATCCCTATCAATTTATTTGCTATGCTAGAGGGTAACCTATTGAAGTCTAGTAAAAAGAATGCAAC
This sequence comes from Ceratina australensis, assembly GCA_004307685.1. Classification (NCBI taxonomy): domain Eukaryota; kingdom Metazoa; phylum Arthropoda; class Insecta; order Hymenoptera; family Apidae; genus Ceratina; species Ceratina australensis. The sequence continues at coordinate 487,032 of SHCU01000036.1, forward strand.
TGCTTTCTTCTTTCCCCGATTAGATTTGTGTTTAAAACATCTTTCGCAATGTTTTGAATAACTGGCTTATCCTTGGATTCTGGCTGGTCGAGTACTTACCAGAAGAGCTCATAAAGAAATGCAAAGGTATTTTAGTAAGTTACCCTCCATCATGGTAGCGCTAACAATCATTTCAATTTCCAAGTCTTTTTAGATAAAAATAGGAGAGGCTACAAAGTGAAGAGGTTTCATCGAGCACTGAGGTTAAACCGAACGAATATAAATATAGCAAATTATTTTCCCATGAAATGATAAAATCAATAATTAAACCATGAGACTAAAGGTACGTGCTTAATAAATATAATGAAACGAGTTCAGTGATTTTAATTACATAAATGATTCGTTGTTTCTTCGCGTAAAATTTAGTCAGTAACAATGAGTAGAAGAAGTAGTTCACAGATGAAATCATCAATAAAAATCATTTTTCTTCATTTTACATGCAGATGGTATCGCTTAAAACTTTAGGTAAAATCGCACTTTCGGGAGGTTTTATGGTTGGATTTACTGGTCTATGTACCCGATATAGCATTGAAAGAAGGATTCGACGAACTACAACTTACAAGAAAGCACTGGAAATATTTTATAATTCCGAGAAAGCTGTTAAATATTTAGGTGAACCAATAAAAGAAGGAAGAATAGATTTCGATCAACATATTGAAAAAACTAAAAAATTTACTGTTAATGTTAAAGGCACTAACACGAAAGGGAAGTTAGATTGTGAATATAAAGTTTTGCCAGATCTAAAGACTGAAATAAGAAAGTTGGAGATAAGGTTTAATGATCTTCCTGAGAAGATTTATGTGATTCATGAAAGTCAATGAATATAATACATAATAATGAAATACATTGTTTTATTTTGTTTCTCTGTTATGCTACTATGGTATTGTTTAAAAGTTTACAAGAGTATTTTACTGTATAGACTTAAAAAAAGACCTGACATAGTAACTTAATTGTGTCACAATAGTCTGAATAAAAATCTTATCTGAATGTTTGTAAAGGCATATCAGTGATACCTTTTGGAACTTTAAGACCTCTTCTGCTGTAACCAAACCCAGCTTGTATTATGTGTATAGCAGCTTCAACGGTTAATTGTACGTCACGTTGACTACCGATATGAGGATTTACTTCTACAAAATCTAAAGCATTCAACCTATTAGTCCTGCATACTATTTCCATTAGATGAACAGCTTCTCGAAGTGATAGTCCTCCACGTACTAAAATAAAAATCCTTAAGAGTTTGAAAGAAGGTAATTGGAATGCAAACTTACCTGGCGTCCCTGTACAAGGTGCTTCCAATGGATCCAAAGAATCAATATCAAAACTGACGTGCAATGATTTTGACTCATCTGGATCTATTTTATTCAGTGCCATATAAACGACGTCATGAATACCTACGAAAATAAACCTTAATTAGTATTAGTCTATTAAGTTTTAATACTCAATTGCAGTGTATTACCGTATCTTTCGACATCTTCCATGCCAAAGGCAGTAATACCAAATTTTTCAATAACTAATCTTTCGTATCGATCTATAGATCTTAATCCAATATAAGCTACATTTCTAATAGACAGCCTATAAGTAGTTCAAATTAATCTACCATTAATCCATCATTTTTTGGAGATTCTATATTTAATATAATTACATTGGTTGTTGCCAATCCATTCCTGGAAGATGTGGCCAATAGTCAGCTAATTCTGAAGTTAATAACGCTACAGGCATCCCATGAACATTGCCACTCTCGCTAGTTTTATTTGTATTCAGATCTGCATGTGCATCAACCCATATAACAGCCACATCTTTTTTTTCCTTTAACAGTGTCAGACCAAATTTTTAGCCTGAAGTAGATGATTGAAATAAGTCTTGTATGTACCTGAACATGACCATCTATCGTTCCAACACCTAAACTGTGATCACCACCAATAGTCAACACTCTTCTACCTTCTCTTAAAACTTCCTGAACTTGTTCAGATAGACAATTGGTGCAACCAGCAAAATCGCCCAAGTGGGACATATTATTCACACCATCTACATTTTTCGCTTCGTATGAAATGTCACCATAATCTTTCACATCCAAGCCTTATTTAATTTGCAAACATATTTAATTTAAAGATGTTTGAAAGAGAAGTTGGAAAAACAGGAAATTAAGTTACCCAATAATTCTAATTCTTGTACTAATTTAGCTGCTCTAATTACTTCTGGACCATGTGCTACTCCTTCTTTTCGCTGTATGTAACATCATCAATTATTTTATATAGGGTACATACATTACTTTATACAAGATAATTATACCTGTCCCTTTTCAAAGGGCACTCCGATTATTCCAACTTTGCCATAATTTCGACTCCCAAGCCGGGTAATAACACTTTGTATTCTTTGTAATGTGTTCATTTTGTGCCTGACACTTTTACTTGAAATTTTAATATAGCATAGCACTGATACATATATTGACCTACGCCCTCAAGCTGTGGTAATACAGATAACATACGAGATGTATAACACACAAATTTATCTTTAAAGAATTACAGAATTGAATGTACTACTTTTATAATATCTTACATTTATTGATATAAACTTTTGTATAAATTATTTTGTACAATTAACAAGTACCGATAACATATTTTATAGTAAAAGTATCAATTTTAATATCACTAGTAATACAAACATTAAATTACGTACATATACTATTGAATTTTAGCAATTATCAATAAAAAAAAAATGATTTTAGCTTTGACAGATGTGATCTATATCAAGCTTATTTAGGACCGATCATTTTTTCTGGTTTGACCCATTCATCAAATTGTTCAGCAGTTACACCATTCTTCAATGCTGATTCTTTTAATGTCAAGTTTTCTTTGTGAGCTTGTTTTGCAATCGCAGCAGCCTGAAAGAACATTTTTTTGTTTGAATGTTAAAATTAATAATAGTAAATGTCTTTAAATATAAGAAAGATTGATACCTTATCGTAACCAATATGTGGGTTCAATGCAGTAACAAGCATCAGGCTTTCGTTCAGAAGTTTTGCAATTCTATCTTTGTTCGGTTTAATACCAACTACACAGTTCTTCGTAAACGTAGCGGCGGCGTCACCTAACAATCTTGCCGACCTTAAGGTATTTGCAACTATCATGGGCTTGAATACATTAAGCTCAAAATGACCATTACTTCCGCCGATAGATACAGCAACTTGATTTCCCATTACTTGACAGCAAACCATAGTCAAAGCTTCGCATTGCGTGGGATTAACTTTGCCAGGCATAATGGAGCTTCCTGGCTCATTCTCAGGAAGGGCCAATTCTCCTAAACCACAACGTGGCCCGCTTCCCAAGAATCGAATATCATTTGCTATCTAGAAGAACACGCAATATAATGAACATTTGAATAAAACTTGAATTATGTATCATTTAAGTACCTTCATAAGTGAAACTGCTACTGTGTTGAGAGCACCATGTACTTCCACCATGGTGTCTTTACTAGCTAAAGCCTCAAACTTATTAGGGGCAGTTACAAATGGTAAGCCAGTGAGTTCTGCAATCTTGGCAGCTGATTTTTCTGCGAAACCCTTTGGTGCATTTAGACCTGTGCCTACCGCAGTACCACCGAGTGCTAACTGATATAATCTTGGCAGAGTATCCTTTACCCTATTGATACCATTGCAAACTTGCTGTGCATATCCTGTGAAAATTATGTATCAGTGAAAATAGCACACAATTCTAATTATATTTGTTGTAAAAGCATTTCTATATCCTGACTATATACATATAATATATATTTCTATATCACCTGAAAACTCTTGCCCTAGCGTTAATGGAACAGCATCTTGAGTATGAGTTCTGCCAATTTTTATAATATCCTTCCATGCATTGGCTTTTTCATCCAATGCGTCATGTAACTTTTGCAAACCAGGAAGCAATACTTTATTGATTTCTAGAGCAACTGCTATGTGCATAGCAGTCGGAAATGTATCGTTACTACTTTGAGATTTGTTAACATGATCATTTGGATGGACAGGATCCTTCGATCCAAGCTTGCCACCAAGTAATTCGATTGCCCGATTCGAGATTACCTAAAGGACATCAATAATTTAGCTGAATATGCTATGAAAGTAAATGGCATAATATTTTTTAACAAATACCTCATTTGTGTTCATATTACTCTGTGTACCAGAACCTGTCTGCCAAATTACTAGTGGGAAATGATCATTATAAAGTTTTCCTGATATCACATCGTCTGCAGCTTTACTAATAGCATCTGCTACTTTCGCATCCATTCCCAATTCTTTATTTACAAGTGCTGCAGCTTTCTTCAGTATACCCATTGCGACAATGACACCATACTGAAAGAACATAAGAGATATATAAAATCCATATGTGATCAGAAAGCTTATTTTTACAAATATTAGACTTGCTTACAGGCATACGTTCGAAGCTATCTCCTATTGGGAAATTTAACATTGAACGCATAGTTTGTGCTCCATAGTATTTGTCAGCAGGGACCTTCAGCTCGCCAAAAGTGTCCTTTTCAACTCGAAATTCCTCTTTTCCATCCTAAAATGAAAATATTAGAACATTGCCAGAATGACAGAATTAAAGCTTTTTATATAAAAATATGCTTGATTATACCATCGCACGAGAAAAATTCTTTAATGGCTCTGAATGAGTGTAGTTTTTGGATGGGTGTTACAATTTACAATAGTTGGAGCAGGGGAAATTGAAGGCCAGTCAGATGAAACCAGTTGTGATAACATGCATGCATTAACGTGTAGTGGTTATATATACTTAGATAGGCTTTTATGTTTTTGCAATGCTTCGAACGGCAGACGAAATTGCATAAATATGTAACACAAGGGCATGAATGCTATTATCTTTCTCAGTACGAAAACATTTTATATCTCGAAATTTATCCAGTTTTACACGTAACGAAAGGTAATTTGTTGTTACTTTACCATAGTTTCGTGCAAAATTCGTTCGACGATATATTCTTCGTGCGAAGGAAAGTACGTTCCGTTTTACGTGCAATTAAGCTGATTAGGTGACAAACACGTCTTCAACTGTTACGTTACGAATAACAAAGTGACATTTTAAAAACATGCCGGTAAAATTATTTATGAGAAGCAACTTTCCTACGATCATTTTTAAAAAACTATTTTAAGAACAAGTTCTTTAATGATTATGTAAAAAGATTGTGCGATCCAATTCAAAATTGAGGGCGTAAAAAAAAAGGTAAGAGAAATACGAAACGATCAGTCAGAGTTCAGGACATCGTTGTCATTAAGAGATCCTTTTGTATTTTAATTCATAATTTTCTACTTTTATAACGCAACAATTGTACCTTCTTGGGGCTTCTACAAGCCACTGATGTGTTTAACGACAGCCTTAATGTTAAAAACGCTGATGATTTCTTTAATTCCAATAGTCCATGATTAATCAGCGAACATCTCAACAGATTTAACGTCATCTCGGCAAAATTTGAACGTTTGTTTCTTTTAACAATCTTTTCGAACGCTAAAAGAGTTAAACCAAAAGAAGAACCGATTATTTAAGCAGGGCAGTGGATAGATGAATACTGGGGCACAAAATATGCTGTAGTCAGATTGATTCTGTGCGAAGTGAATCAAGGTGAAAACGCGAATTTTATCGCGGTTTCAAACAGGAACAGCGACACTGCACGCGCGAATCGTCAATACTGGTTAATTGATACGCGATTTTCACTCATTTGTAATTATAATTTTTGTTTTATCATTGTCCGGGGAAAAGTATAATCCATCTCGCGCCGTAACAAATTTCTGTGATCCCTCCTAAAATGTATCATGTTCCGCGTACGGGATGTTTTAATAAATACGTTTTAACGAAGCAGTGCGCGAGTGAAATTGAACGAAGAAGTTTAGATGTTGGTATCCCAATTTTGATTGGAGAGCCAATGTTGTGTTCTATAAAAGCACGCATTTTCGGATGCACATTATAAAACACGAGCATGGAGTTATTTCTATTTTGAATGGCTCTATTATTCCAGAGGTCGAATATAATGTTAACAATTAATTGCCGATAAGATTATTGATGTGTTTTCATCGGTCTAATAAACTTTCGCCGCCATTATATTTAATGTTACGTACGTGGTCTGTTAGTGATATTGCGTTAGTAAACGATAATGAAACTATGGTGTAATGTTCGGGTAATGTTATTTAAAAATGTACTACTAACACGACCGACACTTCTATCAAACGTTTTATTATCCCGGTAAACCTCACGTTGTTCCGAACAAATCGAACAAACCGACCGAGTCGTGGACAGTCATTCGATAATTAAACTGCGCGGTCACGTTTATTAAATTTTATAATCTTCAAATCCTTTTTATTTTATTAAAAATCGTAAGTCTCATGTAAACAGCACGCGGATTTTATGTGTCATCTGATTTAATGATCCTTATTACATAATATTTGTGCACAAGGGAATGCTATGCCCAAAAAAACGTGGATGAAATTTGTTCGAGTTCGTGTTGCAAGTGGTGTCTTTCGAAAATGACTGACTTTTCTTCGTCTTCTACTTTTATGAGGTAAGCCAAAACTTTATTCGCCATCGGGCGATTTATATTACATTGCGATTTATATTGCGAGCAACGAGGAATGCCTCCTTGCGATTACGTACAATTTTATTTACAATCATTATACACCTCATTCCCTGAGTTTACAAGGATATTTTGCCTACTTTTAACCTAAGACGGCACGAGTGCCGGGTTTCACATTTCTTTCCACAACACTACCGGATATTTATTTGAAATCGTCGCTATTTTTTATCACAGTCCACTTTATATCCTGACATTTGCAGTGCTCGTTTGCAAGCATGACATTTAACGGAAAGATATAACATCAGTAATAAGAAGTACAATTTGAA
>SHCU01000036.1:494038-508659 GCA_004307685.1 Ceratina australensis
GCTAGGATAACGTTCTGGTAACACTCGAAAAGTTTCCATTCGATCGATCGGTAGGCTTAACCGATTTGCATGAAGTATGTTCGGTGCCCATTAATAATCCCCCTTCGGTATTATTCGATCGAGTGATATAGTTAATCGTGACGTAACCACCCACCCGTTAAGAGATCGCGATACACGTTGGTTACTCATATAAATGATTCTCAATCGAGAGGCGGTGCCAGATCGGTAAGCGGCGGGCCAATCAGAATAAGGTACACCTTCTCTCGCATTAAAAACGCACTGATTGCACGTAGTTAAGTTTACCTCGGGAATAAAGCACCTGTTTTAAAACGTACCGATCCAATATCGGAGAGCACCGTGCGCTCCCCTTCCTCCCCTTCCGGACGGATCCTCTCGCGTCTGATCACCGCCGTTCCATTTCTACTCGCGACGCAACGGAACACATCGCTGTTTGCGGGTGAAGATAGAAAAAAATGATCCTGTCGTTGCGACATAAAATGTGTGTATTGACAATGTAAGTTCGATTATTCTCGATTGCCTTGAGACACCGGGGCGCAGTGCGTCCTGTGCAATAAATCCACTAAACTGACATATAAATGCACTAATTACCATTGTACCCTCTGTCTCTCGCGTATCTTGGAATTAATTGACGACTGCCACGGGAAACGCCTGTCGATTATTTTCGCGGTAAGATGTAAACTCGCACGACTTCGTAATTTTTACCATTACTGAACCGATGCAATTTATATATTTACACAATTACACCTTAGTCCAGATCTGGCTCCCGCGATCTGACATCGATTACGCAAGTGGATTTACTTGGATTTCGTTACGTGATAATTGATAAGCTCAACTGTTAGTACGTTGAGTAATCGTCGCTGTAACGGTATCGGACTTTTTATATCGATTAAAGAGCAGAATCGAAGGGGGACAACAGTCGCCACGAAAGAAGAAATGAATGCGTCGCACATGACTGAATTCTTTCCTAACGTCCGATGCATAACAATTACTTGCTTAAAAAAAGAACTGCGGTTAACGCGATGCAGTTCCGTTCAGCTCGAGGTATCCACGCTGAACGCCTCACCATGCGAGCAGCGATCGCGCTCCATCGTTTATCTGCTGCGCGTGAACGCTCGTTCTCTTTAAATTCGCTTGAATGTTCGATAAACAAAAGGCCGGCCTTTCTGCGCAGTAGATTCTCGGACTGCCTCACGGGTTACACACATAAACCGAAGAAAATTTGTATTCGGACTTTGTACGCGATCACCGTGCATCGCGATCGCGCAGTATCGTTGCGATCGAGGCTAATCTCGTTTAGAGTTCAGTCAAAGCTCCTCCGTTCCCTCAGTCGGAAGCTATTTAAATTTCATCAGGGAAACTAGTTCGGTGAACAATGACCCCATTGTTTAGGACCACTAATACCGACAAATATACCGTTACGACCGAAGTAAGTTTTCCTCCTACGTTTGTCCGAGGAAATCGATTGGGAAATTGCGAACGAAGCGTTGTTTCGAAGGGGCAGCCGCTAACGGGCTAATCGAATCGTTTTCCGAATGATCGTCACCCCTCGCGTCGCCAGCCTCGAATACGATGACCGACGTGATACGCATGATCGAAAAGTAGTTGACACCAGGTGTACAGGTGGCGAGTTCACACTTACCGTGCCGCGTGCGGACATACGCAGCGAACAAAGAAACCCAGGTATTTGGTCGATTATTAAATCCCCTCTCCGGCAGGTAATCCGCGGTGCTTCCTCGGTACGTGACACTCTCCGGATTCGACGGGACGAGACGAAATACCGAAGCGGAGCCGATTGATGCAAATGCACCAGACGTGGTACTAGGATATTTTGTACTTGAGACACGTGCACTGCTCCGAAAGCGAGGCGTATAATCGAATTACAGCTGACACTGCCGGGACGAAATAATTCTTGTACACGGGTCGATCTGTTGCCCGGTTTGTTTCACTGAGCCCGGATCATCTGCTGTTTAATCACGGATGAATTCATTATCGTACATTGACATTATCGCCTGACACTGTCCAACCGGATGCGCGGATAACGTTATTATCACCCAATCACTGTGCAGCGAATTTTTTCGCGCTCGAGGACAATCGTCAAACCGACAGTCGCGACCGTAGAGTAATTAGAGAGGAGTCCTGTGACCGGAAATAAACGACGAATGTTCCTAACGTCGCGCGTTAATGTTTACCGGGGCATAGGATCTTTGATGTTGCGTGTTGGCTGGCGGATATGATTCGATGAAATTCTCTTAACCGAGAGAATATGCTTGCGGCTATTTCCGTCCGTAAAACGCGATGCATCGCGGATTCGTCCGAGAATAGAAGCCAAAGGATCGAGGAGTGCACTGCCAATGTCGGTGGGATGTTCTTCGCTCCGCAACGGCGGATTTTCAGTGAGATAAATCGGTTTCCTTTGGCACGCATCGCCTTTCCAACAGCGAGCGCAAAAGGTATATCCGGTCAGTGAAACGTTCGTCTTTGAACTCTTCTAGCCTTTGCTCTATGCAATAAATCCGGTGATCGGATTACTCCAACACGTGAGGACATCGATTTATCGTTGCACGCTACGAACTTGTTCGATGAACCAGTCAACTTGACCACGTTTTCTGTTTGCAGGCGTTAAAAAAAATAATGTTGCATATGTTCGAACGGGTATTAGAGAAGCATAATCAATTAATTCCTCTGAGATAAAGATATCGCCTCTCTCTCTTACCGCATTCTCCTTTTATCTCTTAATTGTCAAAGATAAAATACAGATGAGATGAGATGATTTACCAATGCCCGATGCGTTATTTACGTACCTGAAGAGGCGTTGAGCTTTCGAGGCAACCTTTCATCGTTTCGAAACACACGCGTCCCCTTCAGTCTATCGTCGACTACGCACTGCCAACGTGAGAACTTAGTTCGTGCAATAGGGAGGGTCATTAGCATCCGGCACGTAATATCCCTTCGACGACAGACCATATAAAGGGTAGACCCCGACTCTATTTTTCCATTGAATTTGATTAGGTCGCAAGATCTGGAACTATCAGTAATTGGGTCTTGAACGTGATGGCTCGACCGATCATAGAAACGCTCCCCAGCATCCACTTAGCTGTAACGAAATTAAGCAACGTAACTGTCCGTCGCGTTCGGAGATTTAAATCAGCGCTCATTCTCGCTAAATCTTTTTAGCGGAAATTTTAATTAATCCTGTTTGAACTATCACGAAGATAGCCTGGTGTGGTATAACGTCTCGATCCGGTCTACTATCCCCGATATATCTACTCGTTTATCTCTGCGAGCCTCGATTGCCTTGCTATGAAATTCTATAAAATATGAGACGTTCGTAACCAGTTAATCAGCGGGGACCAACGCCTGTTATTATTTACAGGCATGATTATCGCTCGCAATTATTATTTCAACGGCATTAATTATGAAGTATTACGAGCACTTCGCTTACGATTTCCCTCGATAAAATCACTTAACGTTATCTATAGCTCCTTGCCGCACGTGTGTGCAGCTCGATGGACAAAGTACTGCTTCAAGTTAAATGAGCGAATTGCAGTAGTAGAATGATCGATTACGTCTTGCCATAATTGAGTCTACTCGCGTCCCATAAAGGCATGTTAATAATATGGAATTGTATAACGCATCGATGTCGAAAGGCATTATTTTTTTTCGTACGATTATCGACACCTATTATCAAAATCAAATTACCTATAATCTGCGCCCTAATTTTTTTCTATTACTTTTTTCCCACTTTTGCATTCTTAAACGATGTCGGCCATAGGTTTATTAGAACCTGTTGAAAGATCAACGCTAGCTTATAATCGTCAATGGGCGAATCCGCCGACGCAGCGAGCAGTATTTTTTCATGCCATAAAACGAGGCTCATGAATCTTTTATGCCAACATCCTTTTTTTAATTGCAAACTCCGTATCATTACCAATACTTTGAAAACGATCGTGTCATCAATTATCCAGATAAGCGTGAGTCGATGCGCGAGAGGCAAAGCTAAAAATTATACGTTTAACGATTCCTGCCGGTAGTTTTCCAATGATACTCAATTATTTATTTCAACATTAGATAAAACGGTTTTTATCGTTTTTTTTTTTAATGAGCTCTTTATTCAATCGGCACTTGAACGGTACGTCTTATGATGATTATTAGACGATAACGATCTACCGCACGGTACCATCTAGTTCGCGCGCCAGAAAGATCTTGCTCGCAGCCTTTATTAAATCACCACCTCCCGTTAACAATGCAATTTACGATATTACCAAGGATAACTACTATCCCCCATTCTAGTGGTATTTTTGTATTTTTTTTTTATTTCGTTCATTGAATAACGCCGTCGGTTGCCTTATATAGTGGCCTAATATCCGAGTTTCGCGTAGAAACGCTTATGCCACAACGATGCCACGGGAGAGCAATACGCCGGCGGCTGCCCTTTGTCAAATTACATTGCCACCTTATTATTTCGGCCTTCCTTCGGGGCATCGAAAGAGCAGGCCAGGCAAAAAGGTCAAGAATAGACCTTCGAACATTTCCGTACATAATTACTCATACTAAGCTATGCTATATATTTAAAATTTTTTTCTCAAAATAGTAGAGGTGTGGCTTTAGAAACGATTAGAATTTATCTCGAGTCTTTTCCATTGAATTCTATGTGTTAACGATACGATCACGACGCTTCGGTATAAAGGGGGAAAGATTATGCATAATGCATGCGAGAAAAAAATGTTTAATTATCTAGCTTATCATATTGTTACATATTAAGTGTCTTATCTACTCCTATTCTTCCTCTCTTAAGAATCGTGATTTCCTTGACAGTGTACACAAGTTCATTTAACACACGTATCTGAATGGGTTTTCTGCCGATCAAGATTTGAATTTAATTTTCGTGCGCGCACAACTCGCAGCGGAAGCGGCGTACACTTCTTCACTGTTAGATGATAATTGCAGAGAACTAACATAATCGCACTGTAATTTTATTTCGAACGCGGGCGATAAAGTTGGAAGCGACAGGGAAATGGTAACAGAGTCCTGCGGGCAAACAAGAATACGTCAACTTTTATCGATCAGACGATTCGTTACAGTTTAATGATCACTTACATAATTCTGAAACAGAAACCGGTTCATCTTCGAAGAATGTTCATTGCTCTTGAAGAATGGCCAATTTTTCGTAGATGTTACCGCGGATGCTTGATGCGCTCAGCCAGCGGTCGCCATGGCGACGAGCGATCATCTTCCCCCACTATTTCGGAACGCGCCCCCTTCTGCGTCAGTCGTTCGCGAAGCCTCGCAGACGGTGGTTCGTGGGTGGTTTCGGTCGTGTTCGCCTTCGATGTCGGTCGTCCTTACCTTGTCGAAACCCTCGCGAGGGAAAAGATTGTAAAACGAACAGAAAGGAAACGGTGCGCCTCGGAAGCGCCGCCGTGAAGTGTACGGTGCCGAATTTCATCACGGTGATTGACTCCGCTCCCGGTTCACCACTACACGGTCAATAATGAGGGACATGGCGGGCAAGATCGCCGAGTTGAAGTTCGAGGCACCCCTCGCACGCTTCGAGGAGGAAGACACGGCCAGCTTGAAAAACATGAATTTACTGACAGGTGCGAGAGGACACGACAAGCGTACGTTAATTTGCCTTCAACCGGCTTCATCCTTCGATCCACGCCGCCGCGTCTCGCTGTATGTGCACGGATATCGGTCACGGATTCTCCCGTTTTAACCTCGCCGCGGATCAAAGTTTATCGCGACGTTTTACGATCGTAAATGTTCTCTTTGTTAGGTGGTTACGTCAACCGGTAAGATTGCCCGGGTGGCTCGCGGGATTCACGATCGAAGCGACGATTATCTCGGTCTCTCCCCTATCCTCGATTGCGATCGATTTGAGTCCTGGAAAGTGGGTGACGATCGTGTGCATGCGACGCGAAAATGTTTCTCGAACGAGCCACGATTCCTTTGCCTTAAAAAGGCGTCGAAGAGGTTGCGGCCGGTAAATACATAAGCGGAAATTTCGAAACCGAATGAGCTCTCGCCGCTGGTGGCTCAAGCGTAGGGAACAGGTTTCGTTTGGGTGCGTGCACGCGTGGTCACGCTCATTTTGCGGACGTACAAATTAAATGACGAGGGTGGCTTGGTGTACGCAGCGGTGAAGAAGCGACCTTCGGAGCGACGAACGCGCGACAAAAGGCTACGTCATGCGTGCAATTGGTGTCTAATATCCATCGCGTACGCTTTAACTCGCGTATCACTTTTCACGGTATCGTAGAACCTCGCATCGCAGGAAATCTGGCCTCGAAACGCCGCCGAGCGATATTAAGAAATCCACGTATGAAACGCGTATACGTTTCTCTCAGGACCGTCGTTGAAAAATCGTGGACATTTAATCCTAAAAACATTCGATCCCTTATGCGTCACTGGCGTCTGTACGCGAAAGTACGATCCACCGCGTTTATGTAACTAATAATACGCCCGTGGCTAATGTAAATTAATACCGCTTACCTTTTAAGAATACGCTGGTACAACGAATCCTTTTAGGTTTATTTGTTAGTAACTTTCAAGGCTGATCGAAGCTACATACTTGCTTAAAGTTACTCGTCAACTATATTTAAATTTGAACAGAACGAAGAAGCTTTGCGTTCGAGAAATATTGTATAAATAGGAGATATTCGATGGTTCGTTCTATTTGATACGGGTTTGTATGGAAACCGAGGTTGAATATTATTTGTATTTACGATTTATTGCGTCCCATCGATCGAGTCACCGTGTTTACTTTTCCTCGATTCTATTAGAAACGATGACCGGAAGGCTGACGCGTTCGCTCTAAATGTGGAACGCGAATCGATGAAAGGGACGTATGAACATTTATCAAGATTCTTTATTCTGTTCTGGCATATTTAGAACAATTGTTGGACACGAGTTTGAACACGAGTTACGGGGAGAATTGCAACGCGAACGAGCCCGTGACCACGCAGGAGAATGGCACGGATATTCTCCAAGAGGGGACGTTCAGCCCCTTCAGCGGCAGTCTCGAGGACCTTGTTAACACCTTCGACGAGAAGATAACATCCTGCTTCCGCGATTACGGTACGGACGTCGAATCCCTGGCACCCGTGCAAGTACGGACGCAGGAAGAAATTATGAACGAGTGCCAGTAAGTTCCTTCTTTTTAAATCCGGGTGGTTGGAACAATAGGTTTTTATTTTTTTAAATGTTGTAAGTACTTTCTGTAAGTTAATGAATCTCTTAAAACGGAGACGATGTTTCACTCGCCGCGTACAAAAACAAAAATGGAAAAGTAAGAATGTTAAGTTTTCTTTCCTTATTTGCGACAAATAGAGGAGTGACGCGTATAAACAAAATTGACGTTACGTACGTGCGCGATTGAGCAGTTTCTATTACCCTTGGGTCACGCGATATCTCCGGTATTACAGTTATACCGGTTTGTACGTGTGGATACTTGGACGATTAAAAAAGTAAGGCTGCTGGCTAGCGGCTCTTAAGGGGGTTTAATAAATACCCCTGGAGATTGTCCGAGTTATCGTATTCAGACTGTCGCGTTTACCTTGAGATATCTATTACACGCACATCGTACAACTGCTATCCTATACTTCGATCCTCTTTATAAAATAATGATAGTAGTGCCGGTTCTTCACGAACGGAAGTAATAATTTACGGCCATCACCGTTACGATATTATTCGCGCGTGAATAATAATTACCAGCCTCGCTCGTTCAATATCATCATTCAAAATAGTGGGCTCCTGACGTTCTGATGAAGCTTTTTGCGAGATACTTTATTAGGTCGTGTAAATGAGGCGCAAACATTACACAATTATTGATCTACGTGTACACTGTAATACATTATATCCTGTTTGAGTAATCTCTTGTTGAGACGCTTTCTTCGACACGCGTTGAGACGCAGCGAACAGTTTCACTGGGTAGCTTACGTCTAAACACGTCTAATACACGCCGATATTGTTCAAATTACCTTACTCCGTATGGTTTCATTAAGGAGTATCGCAACAATAGACGTACGTATGCTAACTGTCGAAATTGATACGCCTTACAGAAGATTATCTATAGATATCATGATATACTTCTCGTATCTCCAAATGTGTTATTTCTAAATTAGGAACAGCGAGTACAGATTACCAATCCTCTTATTGAGATAAGGATGATGATGCTTGGAGATATTTAACTGATTCCAACGATGCATCTTTTCTAAGGGGATGTTCGTATTTCCGATTCCCGAGATCTCGGTATCGATTTTCCAGCAGAAAAAGTATGCCGCCACGAGCATTCTCTACATGACGGTTGCGGCGGGTTCTGCAGCTTTCTCTCCACGAAGTGGACAGGCCTCATAATGAGAAAGTAACACACCTTCTAATTAGACTACTGTCGCGCGTCGCGAGCAAATTGCTTCTTGATCGATCGGCTCATACTTCTAAATTCTGTAGAAACAACACAATTTCCCATTCCTATTTTGAAGTATTTGTCTCTAATCGGTCCGTTATCGTAGTTACACGAAAAAACGTTCTTTCAAAAATAGCCAATAACAAGCAAAGGTTAGAGTTAAATGGAGATAATTAACATTTGTTCGAGAAACGTTTAGTAGGCACACAAGTATTTCGTTAGAAAATTCGCAAGTAGCGGAGTGTGTCTCACCACGTAACAAGTCTCGATGCAGGTGAAACTCAACGAAGCGCAAAATTGTATCTTCTTCGGTAACACTGGCCAGTCCGCCGGGCCTCTCTTAAACTCGTTTCAACGCCACCGGTTGTGCATAAAATTCTTTGATGTCAGGCTTTTCTTGAAATTCGTCTAGACGGTCTTTCATCGAACCGATCGGCAGAGAAAAAAAAATACCTTGTATACCCTGAGACCCGAGTTGTATCAAAGAAGAGACTTTGAGATCGCATCAGGAACGCAAAGAATTAACTTGCTCCCACCAGGGGAGGTTGAACCTGACCATACTTCTTTCAGGGTTGCGTACTTACATACCTGCTGCTGAGGCATGCGCCTACCTGAAACGCTAGTTCAGGAGAATCCTATCCCTAATGGATTGATTTATGAAGGAAATAAATCTGATTATTACTTTGAACTTGTAATTGGAATTCCTTGTGAGGAACGTATACATAAAAATTCTCAGATTTATGTGGAACATAAATGGATTTCGGTTCTCCAAAAAATCGTTAATAGCTTTATGTATCGATGGGTATTAACTATCTATAGCGACTTTGTGCTTCAGTGCTATACTCGTCTTCGAGGAAATCCGAGCCAAACTCCACCCTTCCTGTTATATAACGAGTACTTCATCCTAATATTTCATGTAGATCGTTACTGAAATTCGGAGCGGACATCTCTAAATTCCAATAAACGAGAGTATCAAAAGTCTTGACCGGAGAAGAAACGAGGTCAGTGGCCGAAGTTTGCACAGGTCAGACACGTGCTGTCGCACGTGCCTCATTCGGCATCAGCGCCGCTTTCATATGCATGCATCAAACCGGAAAGAATAAATGCATCCGTGCGTGCGTATCCGGCGCATTGTTTCTAATCGTGTTTGTCACGAGATGAGGTCCCTCTCGATAGGGCACCCACGGAATGAAGCTAGTGGCTCCGGACCCTTGCACCAAGATCTTCTCCAAATAGGTGTCCGCCTTTGAACGCGGAACGGTAGCCTTCTTTTCACCTCCCGAAAGACTTTCTCGCCCCGCGGCACGTAACTTCCTTTCCTTTTTTTCATGGCCCCCTTCCTTTTCAGGCCACAAGCTCTTTGGCAAGATCCCGTGTATACGTCGCTCCATTCTATTCTTAATGACTTTGCGTAAAGCCTTACCGCGTCGATTATGCGCGCTATTATGAGTAAAACGGTAATCGTTTAAAATGCATTGTGAACATAGTAGGTGCATGCGTTCAATTATAGACAAAAAATGTACTTTATGAAACGTCGATTTTAAAACATTTTACAGAGTATGTGAGAATTCTTATGAAGCAGGGAAAAGGCCTGTGTGAAATCCAAGCTGGAAGGATACCGCAATTGGAGGCGGTAAGAAATCGTGCGTGATCGAATCGAAGGGGAAGGGTCCTATGAAAATTTGATCTCTGTGTTTTGTTCCGCCGTTCGTATCGAGCCACCCTCTGGGGATGGACAAACGTCAATAAAGCAGCGCACGCGCTCTGCCCGACCCGATGCGATGCCCCTCGACCATGTTCGTTCTTCTTCTTCGTGCCCGTTTTTCCTGGCTCAAGTTATTTAATTATAACCGGAGAAAAGAGGAACATCGATACGGTGGAAAGATATGGACGAGATTGGTCCAGTTCCTTCGCATAGTATTGCGTTTCCTGTTTCTTTATGAAATTGCCTATTGTGCACCAGAGTAATTGGTCGTTCGAATTTCAGAGTAGCTCGGTTGATTTTTTGTTTTAAATTAGATGAAACAAGTTTCTTAATTGGATCGAAACGCTTTATTAGGCTTGAGGTATCGACGAAGACCCGCCGGTTTTTGCTTATAAGCTGTTTGCGTTACGCAACGGATAGCGCGCGAGGACTGTGCAAGCCTCGTCGTGGATCATTGAACCGTAGAATGAATTAATAAGCAAGGGGATACACTCGCCTTCTCGGAAATTCAATTTCGCTGCGTTTTTCTCGTTTCACTTCGTTAGCAAAAGAAGATCCATAGATATAGACTGCTTCGAGCGATAATAATGAAACTCGTTTTGTTTCTCAAACATTATTTGTCGCTCGTAAAATTGAAATAAATAAGGACAATTCTGTCGACATAAAATTCAACGGTGCTTTGTTTAGGCGTTCGTTTCGAATGATGCGGATAACAACGTGCGCGCAGGATGAAGTCACTGCTTTAACGCACTTAACATTAATGAGAAACTCAAGTGGGTCGAATTGACCTCCATTTGTTAATCCAACACCATCGACCGGCCTGCTGTATGCGTCTGCATGCTCCTTTTATTTCCAAGTGCCGCTCGGACGTGCCATACTTCACATGACCAGGCATCAACCGAGAAAAAACTGAAGCGCATCCAGTTAAATCGATAAGAAATATGAAAAAATTTTGAAGGCCACCAACGGACCGTGAACACTGCGCTTCTTTATTATTCAAACATTATTCAATCTGTTCAGGCTTCGCCAATTACTCGCAGCGGGATGAAATTTAATTGAACAAGACTGAGCGTAAAAATAACGCACAGAGACCCGTTTGTTCGATCGCACGCGAACATTATTCAAACTGAATTGTTTACAAATCGAAGGGTGTTAGGCAAGGAAGATCCATCGATAGGATAGGCTCCGAGTCTAGCGGAAGTTCATTTCCTTAGAATAGGTGCATTGTTATCGAAATGATTTACACTCCGTTTTGCTGCGGGATGAGAGATCCATCTACACTGCTGTACGACTTGGCGTGCGTGTGTACACGGCCCGGGAAACGCCTACGACGGTCCGACAAGTGATTCACACGGTATCCTAGAAAACGAAGACCCGGTCAGAATGAACGTTTGTCTCCGTTGCGAAATCTTATCACGTCCTTTGCCAGCCGTTAACGCGATAACGCGCCTCTGGGAATTCGTACTGCCGCCACGAAATTTAGATTACGAGTTCGCACGATTGTTCTACGTTCGATAAAATTGTTGCTAACGCTGGTAGACGATCGGTTTAAAGATAGAACCGTTCCGCGGCTAGAGCTGTGGCAATATTTTCTCATGGATCCTCGCTCCGAATTTCAAGACGTCGCGCGGTGTCTACTATCAGGCACGTTTCCTCGGGATTATGTACGTGGGATTGAATTTCATGGTAGATTCTGGGAAGCTGTTAAGGATTAAAAATAGCGACTGCTCGATTCACAGTTTTAAAACGTCATGGGACAATTCATGAGGAGGATATGAGTCAGCTGGCGCGGTGTCCGCATAATTAGCAACACACCCAATGATGCTTAATGCGTTTCGGAGAAGAAACTTTGCTCCATTATTAATTGTCGCGTGTTCTAACGGAAGTTATTTTTTTTCTCTTTTTTTATAGAATGTGGTGGACGATTACTGGTACGTTTGGTAACATATTACCGATAGATTGGAGCAAATCGTATGCTAGAAAAATGCATATGCCCGCGCTTAATTTGAACGAAGCACCAGTTCCGAACGAAAGGTAAGCATCTCGCCACGGCGTGTCAAGCGCATTTATTTATTTAACTTTGCTGCTTTTATTTCGACCAAAAAAAAAAAAAATAGAAGCTTCAAGATGATAAGAACAGTCTTTAACATATTTTGAATGTACATACTTGGGTACACGAGATCGCGATTAATGATCGCAAATTGGACGCTTCTGTTTTGTTTGCTATAGACCAGAACTAGAGGATTTAAGTAGCGAAGATGAGGCTGTCGCAACTGATTTGGACATGCATGCTTTGATATTGTCCAGTAGTACAGATACACATAGCCCAGAGGAACCCTTGAAGACTGCCGAAGAAGTACTCCGTGAAATAGACGATATAATGCAGGTAAACATCGATCCTTGTAGTCTCCTTTAACTTTGCGTAGGATAAAAGAAAATAATTAATCTGTTTCACGTAGGAGAGTCCATCGATGGAACGATCTCCAGATTCAGATGGATCTTTATTAGATAGCGACGAGGCGTTAGAGAGGAGCAGGGAGGTTCTGGGCTCTCCGCTGCACGAGAAAAGTATATTTTCACAAAGAGATCCGAAACAATAAACGATATCAGAATTGATCTCATAATACTGAACCACGCTCGTTTATTCTAGAGTTAAAACAACTTACCTCCAGCCAACTGACTGAGCTGCTCGGGGAAATGGAATCGCTAGTCGGAGCCCTCAGCGAAACTCTCATCGCGGAACTCGCATTGCGCGACGAACTCGAGTACGAGAAAGAACTGAAGAATCAGTTCATTTCGTTGTTGTTAGCAGTACAAAATCGACGAAGACAGCATCATGTCACGAAAAAGAGGAATCAAATGCAAAATGGTACTAGTCCTTTACCGCAACATAGATCGCTTCAAGAGTCTAAGGTAATTATTTACGTGCAAGACAATTTCGATCGTGAAATACATCATTTAATTTTGACAATGTTTCTTTCAGTATTTAACTACTGTAATTCCTTATCATACGGATAGTGGCCCACCGAACAACCAGGCCCTACAAGTTCTCATAAAAAGTAAGTGATCATCCTTAAACGGTTTATCAAGCGTAATTCAAAATTTAATGTTAAATTATGTTTCAGTATTAAAAGCAATTAGCGAAGACAGCCCAACTGTACCTACATTGTTGACAGATTATATACTCAAAGGTGAGTTTTATCAATTTTCTCGAATTCATTCTTCTATGAATAAGTGATGCGAAGAAATAATTATCTTTTTTCCAGTATTATGCCCTACTTAGTGAGCGTGTCATAACTTCCTGCGAGGAGATCGGAAAATATTGAAATGAAAAATATGAATACAATTTACTCTCTTCTTGCCAGTACGCTTTCAGCCGTTGTTGTGCCGCATACTCTTGCGTTGAGGCAGGTGATTTCGCTTCTAAATTGTGTCTCGGACTACTCTGTGCCGACAGTAGAGTTTATAAGTAGAGTCCGCGACACACACATCTAGTCTTACTTTATATATCATCACGTGTATATTATTTTACATAAGATACATCTCTATTAATCTATGTATGCGCTCTATGAAATACCTCTTAATCGTGTACGAATTATGAGAATCTTCGTTTTTGTATACGTCATCATGAATTTCGTGACAATTCATTTTTTTGTAATTTTTTGTACATAAAGATCTTGTCGAACATACGTGAGCAAATTTTACTATATCACCGGAAATATATTATATATATTTATGTAGAAAACTATACCTTATCGATTTGTAGATTAACGATACAAATTTTGGAATTTTAGTGTATATTGCTGTATTGCCCAGAGTGTACCTAGAATTATCTGATAACTTGTCGCGCAAAAATTGAAATACAAAAGACACATCTTGTTGCTGGACTAACATACACGAATTTACACTTCAGATCAGTTTATTAATTACATGCAAAGTTATTAAACACAGCTGCTCGTGTAC
This sequence comes from Ceratina australensis, assembly GCA_004307685.1. NCBI lineage: Eukaryota > Metazoa > Arthropoda > Insecta > Hymenoptera > Apidae > Ceratina > Ceratina australensis. The sequence goes on from SHCU01000036.1 coordinate 508,132, forward strand.
AGCAACACAGTTGTTTCGCACATATTAAATTCATTGTGTTTGTTGGAAATAAAGAAATAAATCGAAGAACCTTCTATGTATATCTGTATATTATATGTGAATGAATACACCCAAGATTAATTTTGTGATGACTTTTTACTATCCCATTTTGTTTTTTAATTTATTTGATGTATTATTTTGAGTTTCAAACTACATAATTAGATTTCAGCTAGCTTTTAGCACTATATCCCTATCAATTTATTTGCTATGCTAGAGGGTAACCTATTGAAGCCTAGTAAAAAGAATGCAACTGCTTTCTTCTTTCCCCGATTAGATTTGTGTTTAAAACATCTTTCGCAATGTTTTGAATAACTGGCTTATCCTTGGATTCTGGCTGGTCGAGTACTTACCAGAAGAGCTCATAAAGAAATGCAAAGGTATTTTAGTAAGTTACCCTCCATCATGGTAGCGCTAACAATCATTTCAATTTCGAAGTCTTTTTAGATAAAAATAGGAGAGGCTACAAAGTGAAGAGGTTTCATCGAGCAC